>LPNX010387760.1:83596-109069 GCA_001517045.1 Pseudotsuga menziesii
GCGCAGTATTTCCACAACGCTTGCACTTTGATATTTTTCTGGAGTTGTTTCTGCCCCCTCTGCCTCTCTTGCTGCAATCTCCCTTGGAAGGGTCTTTGGATTGGTCTTTGCCAGCTAGGGCAGCACCAATACTAGATGCTATAGATTGCATTTTTACAACTGTTAGTGTAATTTACAAAGAGAAATAGAAAAAAACCAATAACCTTGCAGGTCTACAGTCTCTGCCAAGGTGATTTACAATCTCAACTTCAGGTTAGCATACACAAGCTTTTTCAATATACAAAATATATCAGTCACATAAAACGCAGCATACAAGAGTTTTTATACCACGCAGCATGTTCATTCTCCTTTATTTTCAGGTGACTGGCAGGTATAACACACAATTGAGGTAGTCTCCACGCTATTACAGCGTTCAACGCAGTCTTCAGCAAGGCTGCAGTCTCCACACAGGCAGCAATCTCTTCACGCACAATATATGGTGGATATATATCAGTCTTCAACGCATATTAGGGTTTGTGTATATTTTTTTTCTTGATTTCCTACGGTCATAGGCAATAAAAAATATGCAACTCGTAGAGAGCAGCACAATACACTTAATATACTTCAAGAAATACACTGAATACCAAAGAATACATTTAATGTGACTGTAGAGAGCAGCACCATCCAAGATGCACTGAACGACGTTCTCGTTCTATAGACAAGGCTTTTTATTTGGCACGCGCAGCTCTTTGAATTAGTACTCCATGCAAGGTATACAATCACAGGAAGCATACATTATTTGCACATATCAGTCTCAGTATTCAGTCTGAGATCGGTCTTCAAGTATGCAGCATACAATATATCACTCAGCATAAACACTGATAGGTCTCCACGCTATTATGAAGAGAACAGTCTTCACCTCCAGGAGGAATCTTTACCAAAAACACTGAAAATAATCAGTTTTCACCGTCAAATAGCTCGAACTCACCAGTTTTCTCCCTTCAAATCACTAGCTTACACGCATAGGCTGCAATCTCTCCACGCAGCAGTCTCTATATCGTAGTCTTTGAGAAGATGAGGCAGGATTGTTATCATTCCATACTCACTGCACCTTCACGACGCAAAACGCAGCTGTCTTCAACACGCAACAGTTCCATACCATCTTCAATACGCAACAGTTTTGAACTAGGGCAAAACTAGGGTTTTATGTCCAGCGCACATTATTATCTCGTGCTCCACGCAGCAGTTCCATACCATCTTCAACACGCAGCAGTTCAAAATCGCAGGCTCTCTTCATTCACGCAAGCTCTCTAATACACCAGCAACAACATATATTTCCACGCTTTTGAAAACGGCGCTGAATATACACTTGCAGGTCGCAGTTCACAAAATATGAGAGTCGCGGTTCACAAAATATGAGAGTAAATGGGTCGCAGCTCTCACAACACAAAATATGGGTCGCAGCAATATATATCAATCACCAATCTTTAATCTTCAACACAGTCTCTTCTCCACGGTCTTCAGATTATAAACTCCCAGCATGAAATCACAGCTCTGATATTTCCGTCGCCTCCAGTCCGCAAATGATGGCATTACTCACCAGGTGAATGGAAATTATACGCCAACTTCAGGGCCCATTACATGATGTATTTGTACCAGTGCGTGGAGGTGGTCTAATTGCTGGGATTGCTGCTTACATAAAGCGAGTCCGGCCTGAGATACGAATAATTGGTGTGGAGCCAACAGATGCAAATTCCATGGCTCTAGCTTTGTATCATGGGCAACGAGTAATGTTGGAGCATGTATGAGGCTTTGCAGATGCGGTAGCAATTAAGGTTGGAGGAGATATACTCAACGCAGTAATAATAATAATACTGCTTCTATGCTGCTGTAGCAACATCCAGAGCCCAGAGATCGCCGAAGCTCCAAACTCTGGTTCTAAGACAAGGGGGCGTGAAAGGAAACCCTAATAAACAGTAAGTGGCATATACAACACAATATACAGAATCCTCATAACGCAGTGGTGAGATATCAGTTCAACAGCAAGAAGAAATTTCAAAGGATGTCTCCATCGTTAGGGTGCGGCAAATTAGGGTTAGGTAATTCAAAAAATTTAGCAGAGAATAAACGCAGGCAGATGAAGGAGTAACGCATACACTGCATGCGACTCGACTGGCAGACTGATGGAGTAGTCTGGCAATGGACTGGCAAGCAGAATGCCAGGAATGGGCAGACTGGCAACAGGCAGGAGTTATGGCAGCGCTCTGATACCACTTGTTGGTAATAACTCCCGATTCAGTTCTATTCATGGCCAAAAACATTAATTTCTACATTACAATGAGGCGGTTGAGAACCAGCCTTTTCACCTTCCCATGCAACTATTCAAATTCCTATTTATTTATTTATTTAAAATAATCCTGACGGATTATATTCTAACAAGTTGGTAACGTGCATATGAATGACTACCTATTGTTTCCACTCTATATATGATACTACCCCTGGAATCACATTTGTAACTCAACACTTCCTTTCAGGCGGGGAAGTTGTTCCGCCCACGCCAAGCTTGTCCCTAAAATAGCCAGACTTTGTCCTTGACTGAGGCTTGGTCAACACACCATCTATCTGCTCATCTGTCGTAATATAATCTATCTTTACAACTCCCTTCTGCACCATGTATCGAATATAATGGTACTTGATCTTGATATGCTTGTACTTGTCATGAAACATAGGGTTCTCAGACAACTTTATACAACTCTGGTTGTCATGAAAGATACAAGTCACCTCCAACTCAAGATCAAACAACCCTGCAAGCAAATTCTGAAGTCACACAACTTTACTACTAGTTGAACATGATGTTGTATACTCTTCCTAGACCGTACTGAGTGCCACACTAGTCTGCTTTATGTTGAGCCACAGAATCATAACCGATCCCAAACTAAAGCAACATTTTGATGTACTTTCTCGATATCGAACACTACCGACCCAATCTGAATCAACATAGCCTTAAAGTATTATCTCACGGTCTGAAACTTATATGAGTCCATAGTTAACTGTACCTTTCAGGTACCTCAACACGTGCTTTACCGCAATCAAGTGAACAAGTATCGGTTCAACCATATATTGACTTGGTGTGTTTGTTGTAAAGCATATATCCGGCCTTGTGTTCATCAAATACGTCAATGAACCAATAATCTGTTTATACATGGTGGAATCCACTGTCTCTGAAGAAGTATCACTCAATAACTTCAGGTTCATCACCATGGTTGCAGCCATAGGTTTACAATCCATCATCCTGTATCTCTCTAGGATCTCTACAACATATTTTTCTCGGTTAAATAAAATCTCGTTCGGTTTCTACCACACTTCTAGACCTAAGAAATAATGCATCATACCTAGATATTTCATCTTGAACTTTGCAACAAGATCCCTCTTACACTCAACAATGAGCTTCTCGTCCCCTGTTAGAAACATTTTATCTACATATAATAGCAATATCACTAGTACACCATCCACAACCATCATAGTAAAGGTTGGAATCTACTTTACTCTTGGTATAACCCAAGCTCATCATAAAACTGATAATTCTACCATACCACAACCTAGGTTCCTCCTTCAACCCATACAAATCCTTCTTCGATTTGTACACATGTGTATTCCTATTATGTCTCTCGAATCCTTGTGGGTTTCCACACACACTTTCTCTTCCACTAGACCATTCAGAAAGGTCGTTTTCACATCCATTTCATCACTGCAGCTATATCAAGTATAGCTCTAATCGAAGTGTATCTTGCCACAAGAGAAAATGTCTCCTCATAATCTATTCATTCTTTCTGGGAGAAACCACGAGCCACGAACCTTGCCTTGTATTTCTTGACATTTCCATCTGCTCCGTGATTCATCTTGTATATACATTTGAAAGTCACCACTGACTTCTCTTTCGGTCTCAGAACCACATTTCAAACATCATTCTTCATAATGGATTGATATTCCTCAATCATGGAGTCCTTCCATAATTTATTATCGGCTGCTTCCTCATAACTGGAAGGCTCTTCATCAATGATGTCACATAATAATTCCACATAACTGGAATATGGTCGAGGTATCTTGTTTTCTCTGAAGGATCCATCTAGAGAATTATATTTCTCTGCATCTTGAATAATTTCTCGAGACAATGCCGGTATTCTTTTATGTGTAATCATTTCTTGGGGTGGATATACAAGTCTCTGCAGTTTTGTAATATCACGATCCTCTAGAACATGTAGGCTTCTGGTACAATATCATCATCTACGTCTATCTCTACAACTCTAGGAGATACATGCTCCTCAGCATGGACCTCATCTGTATGAATCTACCTCGATCTGCTAAAAGTTGTATCCTTATCGAAGGTGACATCTTTGCTAATCTCAATCATCCTGTAACTAGGAATGTAGACTCTATATGCCTTTGATGAATCACTATATCCAACAAATATACCCTTCTTTCTTGAACGATCCAACTTCATTCTTTTATCCTTGGGAACATGTACATATACAAGACAACCAAATATCCTTAGGTGGCTGACCTCTGGCTTCTCTCCCGTAAACATCTCTTTTGGCGTTTTGTTCCCAAGTACACAATGAAGAGTTATATTTTGCACATATACAACAGTTCTGGCTGCCTTTTCCCATAGGTGTAATGGTAAATCCTAATCGTGGATCATAGCCTTCACTACTTCCATTATTGTTTGATTATTTCTTTCTTCCATGCCATTTTGCTGAGGATTGTAGGGAGTAATCATATCCCTCTTAAAATAACTTCTATGTACAATGCCTTGAATGCATCTTATATGAACTCTCCTTTGTTACCCGACCTTAATGTATTTATATGCATTTTAGAGAGGTTATCTATAAGAGCCTTGAATTCTTTGAACTTGTTGAACACTACACTTTTTGCTTTCAAGAAATAGATCCAAGTTTTATGTGAGTAATCATCAATAAATGAAACATAATATATGTACCTGCTAAGTGATGTTGATGACATCGATCCACATACGTTCAAATGTACTATGTCCAAGATTCATTTTTCTTTGTTGTCATTTCTTGGAAACAAACTATTCACGTTCTTTCCTTGTACACATCCTTTGCATATACCATCATAATTCACTTGAATATTTGGCAAACCTATCACCATATTACTCACAATCGGTAATGCTTTGTAATGTAAGTGAGCAAGTCTTCTATGCCATAGCTCACTTGGGTTCATAGTGCTATGTACTAATGTTTAATATGAGTGTCCCTTTAGCTTGTACATGCCTCCCTCTTGAACACCAATCACACCTTCATCATCGATAGTCATTCCCTTTGGCCACGTGAGAACTTGTCCATCAACGAAAGCAACTCTATATCCACGTTCCTCTAATGCTAATGATGGATATGAGATTCTTCTTCAAACCAGGTACATACAATACATATTTCATCTTCATAGGCTTTATGGAATCCAACTTGTAGGAGGCTTCTCCTACGCCTTTTATGGGATATTGATAATCATCACCGATATTCACCTTATGAGGTGAATCCTTTTGAACCAAATTTGTGAGAGAATCCTTGTAACCGGTCATGTGCTTAGAAGCACCAACAAGCCATGAGTCACTTCCATGAGTGACTATCCCTGTAATAGCTTATATTAACACACATTCTTCACTTGAATCGTCTTCTCTTGCTTTCTTCTAAACATGTTCATCATTTTCTACAGTATGAGCATGATGTCTTTTATTCTTTCCTTTCTTGATCTAATCTTTTATTTGAGGATAGTTTCTTGTAATGTGTCCCATCTTTTGGTAGTTGTAGCATTTGTAATTTGGGTAATATTTTTGTGTCTTTTGTGTTTTCTAAAATTTCCTACGGGAGTGGGATTCTTTATTTCTTTTCCCTTTTCTTACATGTGCTGCTAGTGCTTGATTTTCATCATGACCCAAATTTTCTTCTCTTAATACCAATCTAGCTTCTTGCGTACACTCTTCCAATAGTATACCGAACTTTGTTAGCTTCCTTCTAGAAACAATTCCATAAACAAATGATTCCTGAGACCTTGGGAGACCATTCAAAGTAGTCATCACTATTTCAGATCCATCAAATGTGTCTCCAATGGCTTTAAGTTGTTTTTTGATTTGAGATGCCCTTGTGAAGTAGGATTGAATGATTTATGAACTCTACATTTTCACATTCTTGAGATGTGTTGTAGCACCCTGTTTTTATTCCGACTCTTGAGATTATGATAATTAGTATTTGAGGGAATTCGATGATGAATGACCTGGTTATATGTGGTTTGAGCACTAAAACTATGTATGGAATTATTATTTGAGAGAATCCGGTTTCAGATGACCTAGACATGTGTGAAGCAATTATTTGTTTAGGAAAAATAACTAAGAGGATAATAGGCTGATGTATTTTCAAAGGATAAGTAACTGTGATTATGAAAATGATGTCAACATTGGTAAACAAATATGAACCCCATTATATTATGATGAATGAAGAGTCATGTGATGTTACTAACAAAGATTGCTTGATGTGCAAATGAAATATGATGTTATAGTAAATGAATGTTGACAAAAGTTTATGTGATATCTAGCATGTTCTTTGATGGTCCATTGAGTGTGATAGGAAATGAAGGAACATGAGATGCAAGAAGGCGTTGTTATACAAGGACTCTCGCTGAGTCGAAAACTATGGCAGGTGATATCTGCCTAATTTTATGTTATGTTTAATCATGCTATAGATGTGATCCACATAAAGTATGATGTGCATGGAATTTGGATGAGTCAGGAAACCTCGACAGTTGAGGTCGATTTGATGTTCATATTATGGTTGAAATATTGTTTATAAGATCTGATGCACATAAAGTATGATGTGCATGGACTCTAGATGAGTCGAGAACCATTGACAATTAATGTCAATTTGATGTTCATATTATGTTTGAAATATTGCTTATAATATTTGATGCACACGATGTTTTATGTGCAGATGATGGGATTGCGATTGCCAATCGATCCACATTAGGTGACATGGCTGAAAAATTATACTTGTAAGTCTAGCAATTATACGATGCGATGAACTTTGAATAGAGTGAGGAAAAATCCAATTCATCAGATGCCCGTGCTGTGAGTGTAGGCCGCGAGTTGGTCACTCACGAAGATTGTATGGGGGGGGCACAATAAGGATTCGAACTTATTCCCTAGGAACCACCTGACCCTTCACAAGGTAGGCGAGATGAGGTAACATTGGCTCATTCGTCATAACCAACTCCCCACCTGTGGAAATTATCAAAAGGGTATGCGGGAAGCATAACACCTTGATAATCCTGGTCGTGACAAGAATGCACACTAATCAATATCAAATTTGAATAAGGGGGATTAATAAAATGTTTAGAAAGAATATAGTAAAATTCTAGTAAGTTAAATTAAAAAAAAGTAAATAAATAAATAATAATAATAAAAAATAATAAAAAATAAATGAATAATATATATATATATATAGAGAGAGAGAGAGAGAGAAACTAAAATAGTAAATTAAGGAACTTGAACTAAAGTAAAATCCTAACTAATAAAAAAAGAACTAGAGAACCTATGATTACTAAAAAGTGGGTGGGTAAATAAAATTAATTAATTAAATAAACTGAAGAGTTAACTGAAAGTGGTGCATGAGATGCATAAGAATTAATGAAAATGTTAATAAAAGCAAAAAGAGAGAAAGAGCCGAGGGGGATTTTTGGACTTGCCATAGTTTTGAGCACTTTGTGGCTCTGAGGAAACTATGGTTGAGGGTGTGGTTTCGTACGACGCGAGCGAGGATGGAAGCCTCCCAACAGAAGCATAGCATCATACTTCCTTTTCTAGCGAAGTATTTTCAACCCCGTCAAGCTGAAGGGTCTCGAGGGAAGAAGAGTATCCGTCAGGGTATGGTAGGGAGGAAACTGGTGGATCCAACATGATTGACAATTCCGTGATGGGAACTGCGGTGGAGTTTGACGACAAAACAACCTCTGGCCTCGTCCTCAAATGACGACGACCAACGATATCAATAGGTATTCAAATATTATTAAATTAGTTTATTTTGATTAGGTGGAATTATTAAAACTAGTTGTAACATCAAGGCATATCTTAAAGTTTTTTAAGCATGTTCAATGATGAAATTTAAATGATTGATTTATGGAATATTAGAATACTATAGATGAGGTTGGAATCATGTGTCATGAAAAGTGATGGTATATTTAATAATACCATAGATTTCATCTCTATGTATAATTATATCTTACATTGTTTCTTTATAATTGGATTGTAATGCTTTATTTTTGTTATAAGTTCCCCATAACGAGAGATCAATTTAGAAGAAACATCATTATATATTTATTTTGCTTAGTTAGATCTGTTTACTAGAAGAATTGCGTGATTAGATAAGGATTTAGAGGACACCCCTAGAGGGATTTTACACATGGTATGAGAGCATGGTTCAAATGCTCAGGCCTTGACATTGTTTTTCACATCTATGTTGTAGATTTGTTTTGGATTCAAAATAATTTTAGGGTTGAATTGCAATAGATATGTACTTAAAAGATGTAGAAAATAAAAATCCTTGAAATATCCATTTAATCGTAACATAGATCTATGGATTAAAACGAAATGACTATCAATTATGGATTTTTATTAGCAAGTTGTGCTTGAATGTTGATATGCAACCTAGGTTTCCTCTAGTGAGTATGCCCACTATGGAATTATCTCTTCACGTGCGTTGGGTCTCTACTATTTGGCAAGTAATATGCACCCCAAAACAGAGTGTTTAATGCACCTGCTGCGGGGCATCCCAAAGAACGATGGCAACAGGGCGAGCAGGGCCGGGATAGATGGATTGATGCATCAATGCGGAAAATACATGCCCTCCACCATCATGTGAGGGACTAATATGAACCCGTGGAATCATGCAGCCAATACATTCCATGATCCATCATGGGGCCCTCAAATCGCCCCGTC
Organism: Pseudotsuga menziesii; assembly: GCA_001517045.1. NCBI lineage: Eukaryota > Viridiplantae > Streptophyta > Pinopsida > Pinales > Pinaceae > Pseudotsuga > Pseudotsuga menziesii. The sequence goes on from LPNX010387760.1 coordinate 92,577, forward strand.
CCGCCGTCAAACGGACCTCCAGATACAGGGCCCTGACCCCTTCCACCATTTTCTGATACGGGACCCTGTCCACCGTCTGCCAGATACGGGACCTTGTCCACCGTTTGCCAATAAAGAAAACTCTTGCCAACCCAGCGTCAACGGTGAAAACAAAGAATTGATGTCATCGAATTAATGCATTACCGACCACGGTTTCGAAATTCATTCGGTGTCGAACTCTGCCACTCCTTGCACCCCTGTTTCAACAAACAGACCCCTGTTCCTTTTCAATGAGTTTGGATCATATTTGAGGAGGGGAAAGCTATGACTGTACCCTTGTTTCAGGCTTGGTTTCAGGACTTCTTTCAGCGAGTTAATTGTTTCTGGTGTGTGGCAGCGTCTTCTTTCTCAGCCATCGATTCATATGGTGGGTTACAACTCCATTACTCGACAACATTGTAGCAGGGAAGGGCGAAGGCTGTGGTGGCTGATTTAACGAGACCGGTGGATGATGTCTTGGTCCCTTCTCTACACACCTATCCCAGGTGCACGAGTGTTAGCAAATTGCATCCTCAAAACAACTACGGGAATTATCATACTTAAAAAAATTCCAGCACAATCACCTGACACTGAAAATATAATGGAAAATAAACAATTTCCATATAAATGAACGAGGAGAGATGAGAAATCAGTTAAATGTGATAGGTTTAACAAGTCAACGTTAAACCCAAAGGTCCAAAGAGATTAAAAATAAACGTTATTTTGCATTGAAGAACTCTGTTTTGGGTGGAGTCCAACAGTTTTGAATGAAATATGCAGGGCTTAGTAGTTTGTTAAATTTTGATGTTATGGAATTTTATTGTAAGACACAACCATAATGTAAATAGCGGTTATAAGCTGCAGGATTTTTTTGGTACAACTTTCTTTATAGCTGTAGCCTTTATATCTATTTTTTATGGTGTAAAACTATGTGATATGTTTGGTATGCCTAGACCGCAGGTTGAAAGAAATCACAATTGAACCTAATGCGTCTGCATTATTTATGTACTATTTTCACCTAATAATTTCATGTTACAACTCATTACCAAGATAGAAAAAAACTCATGTTGCAAACCTCTCAACACTGAGAGATATGGGATTTAGAGTTAGTTTAATGACTGCAATAGGATATTTCCCAAATGGTTATTTCTGAATACATAATAACATTGTGATAATACCAATATAACAAATTTTTGAAGTAAATTTTCCCAAATAAACATAGAACTGATCGGAGAGGCTGTAAGTGCCTTATTTGTAAACCTATTAGTATATACTTGTTATTTTATCTCATGTATATTCCCTTCAATTCTCTCATATTTTCTCTTGTCCTCTGTGTTTGTTTTACTTGTTTCCCCTCAACACATTTTGCCTCTAAAATGGAACTTGGGTGCCTATTAGATTTATGTTTGAAACCTAAGCTTTGCTGTGGATTTAGGTTTGGGCCATAAGGTTTGTTGTGGGGTTTAAACATCAATAAAATTGATGAATACAATAACCACCGGAATGTTCAAACCCATCCTTCACCTCATCTAAATATTTCCTAACTTGTGCATAGAGTTTTTAAAATTCGATGTAATAGCACAAGTTATTTATGATTTTGGGAATATATTCATTAACACTTCCCATATGTTATTCTTAATGGCCTCCATATTATTTTTCATTTTGATATGTTCTAGGGTATCTTCATTCTTTTGCTATCATGTGCACATGTCCTAAATGTTGGCCAAATATACTTTTACATTTACTAGGTTTTTCAATGCATCATTTAGATTCTAGTCCTATTTGTTCCAATGTGATTTCGTCTTATCTACCATGCTTATGAGCTAGTGGCTTATTTTGTAACCTCCTTATGCTTAGCCTTGCAATATTCCACCCCTTTTAGAAACTATATTATTTTATGTTGTATCCCAAGAGTGTCTAAGTATCCCACATCTAATATTATGATGGTAGGAGGGGTGACCTCAATCCTTTTTCTACGAAACCTTGGACCTTCAATAATTTTATTTCTTCCTAGGCATCATCTAGTTGTGCTATCAATACAACATCTGTTTTAGCCATTTCCAATGAGCTTATTTTATCAACCAATTATTGAATGAGTTCCTAGAAACCTTGAAAAATTTTCTACAAGGAATCCATTAGATCTTGGGAATTTTTCCGCTTGTAGTTTATGGATGGCTCTCTTGAGTACATTCATAGTAAAAACTACTATCAGTGTGATACTATCCTCCTCATTCATCCAATTTGGGAAGGTTTTGTACACTAATATAATACCTCATAAAATTTTCACTTGAGGCTGAGTGTATAGTGTCTCGTAGTGGGAGACCCATGCCACACTTATGAATCAAAACGATCAGATATTTCACCTCAGTGGTATGAATCCCCTATTGGAATTGTGCTCTGTCTAGAACTATGCCTGGGATGGAACTATGCCTTGGCTAGAACTCTGCCCGGGCTGGATCTCTGCCCTAACCTGGAACTCTGCCTCGGATGGATCTTCGCCCGATAAAGCATAAGTACGTATATGAAGTATTGTATCTACACTTGGATTGAGAGATTTATGAAGATATCACATCTAGGTATCCCCTACTTTGTTTATATACCTTTTAACAATTATTTTCTAAGTTATATTATAATACTTTATAAGGATTTTATTTTTGTATGTGATTGTGTAGAGGTAGTGGGAGGATATTAATGAGTTGGAAGTTGAAGATCCATAAGATATGGTAGAGTTTTTCGCTAAAGATTTGACATGGACGGAGATATGGGGGGACCAAGTTGCAATTATTCCATACTGTAGACTTCAAGACTTTATCAAAGGAGAGCAAGCGAGAGAAACTTCCCCTACTCAATTTGTTGTTCATACTCGCCGAACTCGAAAAGTTGAGGAGATCGAACAAATTCAATTTGACACATATTTGGAGTATGCTATGTGAGTCTTTATAGTTACTCATATTTGATTGTGTGAAATATGCTTATATACATTTTTATTTTATCATTCGAGATAATCAATAAAAACATGCATCTATATTTTTAATCTAGTTTAAATATATATGATAGGTATTGTTGTGCATATGGTTCGGATTCCACTCGTAAAGTCTGGGTTGATAGGATTACAATGATTGGACTTCAAACTACAATGAAGAAACGTAGTTTGCGACAAAGCATTAAAGTTGGTTGCAAGTGCCACTTCATTGTGCGTAGACTCTGCCTTAGACCAAATGATGTTCTTATTACATATACAACATGTAGGCATTTTGATAATTCTGGTGTTATGTGTCATGGGAAGGATGCAATTGGCAGGCCTCAAACATTCAATTATGCACCACATCTAACGGATAATATGCAAGCCAATGTAAAACAAATGGTTGAAGCTGGTTTTAACGTCACAATGATATGGGATACATTAATTCATGATGTGTAGCATGAAGCTAGACCATTGTTCACAGGGATAGCTCGTCGATGCCTTGGAAACAAGACAAGATATTTTAAACATGTACAATGATATAAAAAGACAAGAATATGTTAAGGACCAAAGTGACCCAACTAGTGTGGATTGTTGGTACAATCAAATTTTAGATAATTTTTTTTCTACCAAAAACATGATGTTATGCAAAACATTCCATTTACCATTGGTATACAAACAAGTTGGATGTGATCAACGATGCTGAAATACTCACACAATAATGTTATATCCATGGACTCTACATTCAGCACAAACAAATATGGGGTGAGTACAAATTTCGTGGATCTCATATAATTATATTTTTTAAATGATTTCCTATGTGTGGACTTTAAATATGATTATGTGTTGTTTCTAATGCAGTACCAACTTTATACACTGATGGTTTTCGACAAGAACCAAAATGGTGTCCCAATAGCTTGGGTTATTTCATCACGTAATACTACAGAGGGTATTAAAAAATGGTTATCGACATTATTTGAGATCAGAATCAAAGAACGTCCAGATTGGAAAGCTCATGCTTTTATTACAGATGATGCTGCAACTGAGATTGAGGCTTTAAGGTGTTTTGCTTAAATATTTTCATAAGGGATGGGGAGAGATGAATAATGTTTCAGTACGTATATCAATATATTAATCTCTTTTAGTAAAATTCCATTACAAGTGTTTAACTAAATCATCAATATTATTATGCGTATGGCATGCTCGTCATGCATGGATGAAGAATGTTTTAAGCAAAGTTAGTGGAAAGGAAAAAAGAGTCTCAAATTTTTGTGCTCTAGGATATATAATGCATTCATGTAAGGATTATTTCTCGGTACAAAAAGTAGTCGCAAAGATCCTTGAAGAATTCCAAGATGAAGAAATTTTTTTGGGGTATTTCAAAACCACCCGCCTAGACAACAACAAAATTTGTAAGCATTTTTTGTAGGTGTGTCATGATTATATTCTAATTCTCTACTGCACTATTTTTAGTCTCATATTTGTCTCTAACCCCCTTCATTTTCTAGATATGTGGGCGAAAGCTTATAGAAAGTTTCCACATTCCAATCAAGACACAAATAATGCGATTGAGTCGTGCCATAGGCACCTAAAACAAAGGTACATTGATGAGAAGAACAATGCATTCCACAGTTGGGTTGACTGGTGCATTCATGTGTTGTTGGAAAGTGTGGAACCTTATTACATCCATATGCAACATTTAAAGCAAGTTGGTATTTTACGACCTAGAAAATCCCGTGAACAACTGGCTAGAAGCAAGCGTAGAGCAAATGAAATCCTAGATGAAGAATGCGTATGTGATGAAAATAATAACAACGAATATTGGGTTCGTAGCCAAAATAACAATACTCGTGATACCTGGTATAAGGTCATTTATAGAAGTTCATAATTTTTTTTTCTTGTGGTTGTGATTGGGCTTTGAATGGCAATCTTTGTAAACATGTAATAAAGGTTGGCATGGTGGTAGGAAACAATGTTTTTGGTGAGCATGTATGACCAAATGTTTCTAGTGTTATGATTGAGAGGCCTATATTTCTAGTTGATTTAAATGAACGAGTTGATTTAAGCCCAAAAATCCAAGCAGAGCTTCATCCAAGCTTTGAATCTCCTGATGGTAATTTCTCAGATCATGTTGATTTCCCAACTACATGACAAGATAATGCCATGTTCGAGGCCAATGAAATGAGATTTTTTATGTCATCAACTCAAAAAACACTTAGGGGTTTGTTAAATATAACACCTACAAGTTTGGACCATGCACGCAGACTTAACACCCTAGTGTCAAGTGTAGGTGAATAGTGTAATAAAATCTTTGATTGTACTGTAACTCCATGTAAGATCACTAAACAGAGACATCATAGCTTTTTGAGCCCGCTTAATAAAAAAAGACAACATGGTCAAGCACTACTTTAAAAAAAAAGATGTAATAGAATTTCAAAGGGTTGGACGAGTTCACAGAAAAAGGAAAAGCATGGATGAGCAAATGGAGATTTCTTCTCGAAAACAAAGAAATGTCGAGCATAGATCAGATATAGTGCAATGCTTTGTTCCATACAATAGAGGTATTTCAATATAACTTTAAATTTTAATTCATTTGAAATAAGGTACATGATTGAACCCAATGCCTAAATCTAATTATTTTTGTGATTATTGTTACAATTGAGGGATCCACGTCTCAATCTATTCAAATTTATCGGCTTCTATTATTTAACGACAATGTTGTCGAGGCTAGCTCATTATTGCCTGGCAATTCAAGACTATAATTAGTAGTGAACAATACATTTAACCCACCACCACAGAGCAACAACACTAGAATTAGTAGCTCATTGTTGGTTGATACAATGACATCAAATGTTGAAGTCAATGATACATTCAATCTATGACAACATGGACTGTTGTCAAATATAGCTATTGCAGATAAAATTTTGGTACCAACATTATCAAATACAAGTCCAACAATGCCATTAATTCCAGACTTGAACATATGACATGATTTGTTCGAAGGTCAAGATCTTTGACAAAAGATAAATACTTGTAAAATACTTGTAAGTCTCTATGTTGATTGCATCTAAATGCAATCTTTTCAACTATAAACTTCATTTTTGTTCTAGGATGAGGGCATCAATCCTTCAAATTGAACATATTTGTTAAGACCTTGGGGTTGATGTAAATTGGTGTTGCGCATGCCATTGATTGTTGGTTGATATGGCAATCGATTTTGATTTCTCATACTTGAAATATGACAATGATCTAGCATATAATTATTTCTCAAGTGGTTGGTGTATATCAATTTTGGTACATTTTGAAGTAAAGATTTTATAGAGTAATGATGATATATTTGTCTATTTTCAAATAATATCAAATTTATAATTAACAAAATTAGTGTATCTTACAAGACTAGCTATATTTATAATTTAGAGTAATGATGCTATATTTGTTATATTTGAAAGTAAGTGCTCATTATTGATTTAAGATATCAATATAATTAGAATAATTACGTAAAAAATGACAAATGCATATCAATTACAATACAATATGGATTCCAATGGTAAGTACAATGACATAAATACAAAATATTACAAAATGCAAAATATTAAGACATAAATCTTCTAGTGTGCTCACTAATTAAGACACAAATACAAAATATTACAAAAGTGATTTCCCATGTGTAAATAGGACAAAGCATTTTAAGTAGACTCGGTCAACTAATTAATAAACTGCTTCCATGCCATAGCATCCAAAACTATTATCTCAAAGTCTGATGGCCCCAAAAATATGACAGTGAATTCATGCTTGGAAGCTTGAGCCTTTATGTTAGCCATTCTGGCTGGAAGCACTCAAAGCTGATCCTCCAATAGACAATTACTAACTGCCGCTTGAGAAATTACACTTTTGAGTACTTTTTCGTCTAAGCTCTTAATCAACAGTATGCCCAATTCATCCTCCTGCAACCTAGCATGAAATTGTTTCAAATGTTCTTCATGCACTGGAAGTTAATCTAAACTTTTCTTTGATGATGTTTGGCATTTGTTGTAAGTTGTAAGTACTTTCTTGGAAAACTCCATGCATTGGTCCTTTGTTTTATTGACTTCCTCTATTAACTTCTCAGTAGCTTTATTGTTGAAACTTATCAGTTCATATTCAAGCTGCACTCTCTCCGAGTCCTTGACTGGTGTGTTCTCTGTAGGTTCCTTGGTTGTTTCCAACCATGACAATCGTCCTTGAATGATTTCTATGACATTATGAGTTTTGTCTTTGAACTGAGTAGCTATGACTGAGATTTCTTCCAGTCGAGCTTCTACTTGTCTGACCTTCAAGACCTCCTCCACGATCTGAACCTGCATCTGATATATTTTACCCCTAAGCATGAGAGTATGCTTTGTCAGAGGTGTGAGGTCTGTCTTCTATCCATTGGCCACCTTCAACAATACTTCCAGGGAACTATTTTGTGCTTCTAGTTCCACAATCCACGCTTCATACTGATCTGCTTGCAGGCTAGCTGTAGACTTCTGCGTTTCCATCTATGCAATATTTCTTCCCAATTCCTACTTCTCATTTTCTAGGTCCATGTTTGCTAACTTCATTGCGTCTCGCTCCTCTCCCATAGTTTGATAGTATTGTTGAAATTTTTCATAGTCAGAAAGAGTGGCTTCATACATTCTCTTTGAATCCCGACCTACTCTTTCCTCCTTCCTTAGAACCTCTTTCATTTTCGCCAGCTTGCCCTTATACTGCTCAAGGGTTTCTATGAGCTTATCCACATTATGAGCATTTGCATATCCAGTGACAATGCCCATGGAAGCCAATCGTTTTGGGTCTTCTTCCACATTCTTCACCACTATCTTCTCAGTCACTGTGGTGATTGGTGGCTGGGTTCTTATCTTTAAAGTCTTCTCAGTCTTCCATATGATAGAATTTGTTTTAGGATCAAAGTGTATATCTTCCAAGCTTGCAACATCATACTGCTTGGACGGGGTGAATGGAACCAACCCCATTTCGACCATAGGAATATGTCCTCCTGTCAGTATACTCTCTGATGTGGCAGGTAGGCTCTTGGGATTGTCCCGAATAGGGCTTTTTCGTGGGTCTTCATTACCTAAATCTTCCTGATCTCCCTTCCCCTATTATTCTGTGGTCACCCCTAGGTTCAATGCTTCCAGAGCTATCGACTTCTCTAATTCTGCAATCTTTCCTAGAATAGCCTCCTCATTCTTTTTCTTGGTGGATTGTTCTTCTTCTTTATCTCTCTGTGCTTATTCTGCCAACAACTTCTTTGCTCCTACTGCCAATATGCGATCAGTCTCTTCTTTAGCCTTCTTTGCAGCTTCTTCATCTTGTTCTTTCGGTTTTGTGTTGTTGCTGTTGCTCCCCCTAACTCCAGAGGTCTTCCATTTAAACTGCTTGCTAAAAGCAGTCATACTATAAACATTCATGTATACCTGTTCATCTTTATCCACATAGTCTGTATATTCATAGTTTACCTTTAGAGCTGCCTTATAGGCTGCCACCTTACCCTGGGAGTTATTTCGGTGGAAGCTCTCTCCAAAGTGGAAGATCTCCAGTTCATTGACGAACTCTGGAGCACTCTTGACCTTGGAAAATTTATAGCTTCCCACATAGAATGGCACTAGTGGGAACATAGCCTTCTTTAACTAAAATAAATGACTTCCAAAACCATCCAGAAAAAGCTGTCTAACAGCTTCCTTGTGCACTATGTAATCAGTCGCGTATCTGGGAAGCAATGGGGGAGATTTGGTTCCCCCATACATCCTTACATATGTACCTTATTTTGATAAGAAGTAATGCCCATATTCCTTGATGGACTCTAGAGCTCCCTCAGATAAGCATGGACATTCTTCTAAGAAAATCATCTGATAAAGGGGCCTCAGGAATTCTTCACATATCATCTAGTAGTGATTATGATACTTATGAGCCCCCAACATCTAGTAAGCTAAGTATATAGGGGCTTTCCCCCCTTTCCAAACGCAGTTTAGTTTTTCGAACCGGTGGCAGTAGAGGATGCAATCCACTAAAAAGGAAGACATATAGAACTCTGATTTTCTTTGCTACAATCCTTCCTGGGCTGCTTTGATGCACTTAGCTAAGTTCCTGGATACTATGTCTGCCCAATTAAAAATCATCCCTTTCATAGCTACATAGTATAGCAGTGGGATCCATCCAAAATTGTAAAACCTCCCATCAAATCTGCCATAAATCTTACTCAACATCAGTGCTATCACTCTGAAAGGGGTTTGCAGATGGTCCATCTCTTACTCCCCCAATTGCTTGTGTTTGAAGGCTTTTCCCTCAAACACCATCATCTTTGATGTGGCTGTATAATCAAGCTTCAAGATTTTCACCCACTCCATTTTTACGCTGATTTATTTCTCTGGTAAGCTGTAGGCTGCTGATATAAATAGAGGCGCAAAAGATGAAACTCCCTTGTTTTCCTCATTATTCATCATCATCCCTGTGGTATCTACTATAGGCAAGATCCACCAGATGACTTATGCACAAGGGAAAATTTCAGGTCTAGTAGCCACCTTAGTGATCCCAGATCGAAGGATATTGTCGTATAGGGCGAGGTCTTCCAATTTTGCCTCTGGGACCTTCTTTTCTACCATCATGTGATAGATATGCCCCCATCTGAACTCAGGTTCCGCTTCGGTGATGGCCTTCGTATCCTCATATATGATCTCTAACCTTGGTACGGGTGCAACCTCTGTAACCTCTGCATTTGAGTCATAACCGACGATCTTAACTTTCTTTTTACCTCTCTTTGTCATGGTTTCTGGAATGAGTTGTAACTGTGACAACAAAGAGACGTCTTAGTGTTTACATCATAAAATAACTAAATCATTTGAGTGAAAGAATGAAAAAAACATATATGATATACTGAGCAAACTATTTAAAACAATCCTCAGTGTTTTACATTATCCTGCTATCTTCGGCCATTATGTGAAGACAAACGATGCAGGTCAGTAAGGTCACTACTCAAGTAATAAAACCTTGGAGTAGGAGAGTGTCAGCTTCTACACTCTAGAAGAAAATACCCTAACGACCATGAGGCTCTTTCGCAATTAGATGCCCAAACACTGAATGGTTCTCGGCCCAAAGGCCACGATTCGAAACACGGGGCAACGATGCCCTAGGTTAAAACGACCAGGCCCAATATCCCATGGCCGGAAAATACAAATCCCAAACCCAACGGTTCTGTGTGAAGTAAGGAAAATGTGGATTTCACAAACGCCCAAAGGTGAGACACAGATCTGTTCCATGCCAGCATAATGCCGGGTCTTCTGAAGATTCATTGAGGTCTAACAGGTTTTGCAGGCGAAATGCCTCTAAATGGACTAGGTGAAAAAATTAGGGCTTTGCGAGCAGGTGAGGTGGCCTTAGCTAGGTCGAGACTTTCCTAAATATGGATTTACCCTAAAAATGCATGGGGAGGACCTTATTTAAACCTAACAAAGAAAAATACCTACTCCCCTTTGTATGATGTACCAACACTTGTACAGCTTGGAACTCAACCTGAATCAACCAATAGAAAAGGGAATAACTCAAAACCTACCTAGTAGGCATGAGGATAGACACGCGGTCAATAGATACTCAGTAAGGACGTGCCATGTGAGCTCCACAGGTGATCTCCACCAATCGCATGAAGCCTCGAACGGGATAAATCACATAAAACTTTCAAACCCTCTCCATTGAACCCCTTAGAAGTTTGTTTTATGGTGTAAAAACTAAGACATTTTCTGTGTTATTGCAGCTACCGCTCATACCAGACAACATGATGAAGAGGGGTAAAAAGAAAGCTAAGATCGTCGATTATGATTCAGATGCAGAAGTTGCAGAAGTTTCACCCGTACCAAGGGTAGATATCGTATATGATGATACAAAGGCCATCACCAGAGATGAACCTGAATTCAGATGGGGTTAGCTCTATCACATGATGGTGGAAAAGAGGGTTCCAGAGACAGGGTTGGAAGACCTAGCCCTTGATGACAACATACTAAGATTTGGAATCACTAAGGTGGCCACTAGACCAGAAATTTTCCCTTATGCAGAAGTCATCGGATGGATTCTGTAATGTCCTAAGTCTGGTGTACAGACCTGAACACTCTTCAATTCTATAAATTATATTAAAATTTCTGAACTTGAATTAATTTACACAATGACTTCTCGGACTGGGCAAATAAGGGGTTTATTCTGGAAAATTTTGCAGGCGAAAGGAGTGAGCAGCGGGCAGCAAACAAAGACAATAATAAATGGAATTCCCTCTCCCCTATCACATTTATATCTGATTCCATTTAGGGTTCAGAATCTGCTCCACGGAAACCTACTACCACGCTTCTGGGCAACCAAACCGTGAAACTAAGGAGGGTAGTTTGGTCTATTTTAACCAGGGGATTCTGGAAACTTAAAAAGGGTTGTTCCAGAATTAATATAGCATAAATAAATTTTTTATATAGTTTTCATAGATTCTGGAAGGTTCTGAGAAGTTTGGGATGAATTTGGGGTTTTACGGCAATTTTGGCCAAGGAAAACCCTATGCAGAGGAAGATCCAAAAAGGTGGTACAGACCCAAATAAAAATTGTTATGGAGTGTATATGGGAATGTGGGCCTATTATTGAGCCACGAGAACTGACAGAGCTTAGATTGAGTTAATAGAAATGTTTTTACATCAATTTTACCAAAACTAGTTATTAAAAGCTAGTAATCTAGCTAGGGTCTAAAAAAAAAGTTAAATCATCTCAAATGCATTTATGTAAAACATGAGAACTGTAACAGGGGTAAATATCAGTTCATTGAACATTTAAACTCCCTTCAATCACTTCCCCAACCTGACATATTCCTTATAGCACTCTTATTTTATTCAATTTCCCCCATACATTGCTAAAATAGGCCTTTTAGGCAAAAATGAAGACAAGACTCTTTATGGGAAGAGATGTTTCGACCTGATACATGTAATTTTAAGAATATTATGACCCTACAGAAAATAAATTACATCATTGGCTGACCATTACAAGGATGCTCCAAAAACAAGGGGCAGGAGGCACAGATTATGACTAGCAAGGGCTATGAGCATAAGTGAAGCTAGGGCTTCACTGGATATTGACCTGAAATTGATGGAGGCTGCAAATAAATCTTTAAATCCTTCAATGCCTGCAATCTAGCGCTCCACGCCTGTAATGGAAGAAAAGGGGATGGAAGGAGAGGGGAATGGAAGGATGGGGCTCATCTCCCAGTAGTTTGAGGCACAAAACTCAGAAGTAATGCTCACATAAGCATTCAACAATCAAATCATCAAACAATGGAGCAATGGGTTTGAATTTATCTTTTATAGAATTATGGATGATCTGCTTAGTAAGTTGAAGCCAATGGTGACCTGTGAGAGCAAGTCAACCCCATGGGTGACCTAACCCTAGCCACAAAAGCACCCCCTTTGGGAAATTAGGCAAGTAGGACCATGTGGAATTGTTTCCAAGTCCAAATCATCCTTCACAATTAGAAACTGCACCCTTCCTTAGTCAAAAGCTGCCTCTTTTGAGTTATGACAGCTTTCTGCTTTTCCTGGGTCATAAGGAAACTCTTTCTTTCCTTAAAAACTTTCATGCTTTTCTCTTACAGCTTTTCTGAGCTCCATAAGAGGAAACTGCACCCTCCCCATTGAAATACTTTCCTGATTTTACCTCTGTCTTCTTTTTCTACTTTTAGGAAACTTCCCTTTATTCTCGTGCTTTCTTTTGTCATGGACTTTCTTATTTTTACCAAGGAAAGTTGACTAGCTTTCCCCAATGCGCCCTCCTGACATGGCAACCTTAATTCCACATCATTATTGTGCATAATAAATAAAATTAAATACATGCCTTAGAACAATTATTAGTAAAAATTTATCCTAGGAGGAATAATTAATAACAACTTGAGCCCCTAGGAACTTAGCATGGTCAACACTTTTAATGGTCAATTTGAGGGGACATGGCAGATTCCTCCTAGAGTGGATGTGACTGGGATGATGATGAACGACGAGGAGAACAAAGGATTTGCATCCTTTGCACTTGCATTTATATCAACATCATACAACTCTCCAAAGAAAGAAATTAGCGTGACAACAGAGTGGGTTAAGAGCTTAAAGCTTGATTACACAGCTACAACAAGGATGATGGTGGTTGAGGGAAAGAATTTTAGACACAAAAAGTCTAGGAAGTATGAGACTGCTCATCTACAGACCCCATTCAGAGTGATAGCGCCGACGTTGAGAAATATTTACGGTAGAGCTGATGGGAGGTTTTACAATTTTGGATGGATCCCACTGCTATACTATGTAGCTATGAAGGGACGATTTTTAATTGGGCAGACATAGTATCCATGAACTTAGCTAAGTGCATCAAAGCAACCCAGGAAGGCTTGCAACAAAGAAAATTAGAGTTCTATATGTCTTCCTTCTTACTGGACTGCATCCTTTACCGCCACCGGTTCGAAAAACTAAACTGCATTTGGAAAGGGGGGAAAGCCCCTATATACTCAGCTTACCAGATACTGGGGGCTCATAAGTATCATAATCACTACAAGATGATATGTGAAAAAATCCTGATTCCCCTATATTAGCTGATTTTCTTAGAGGAATTTCCATGCTTATCTGAGGAATCTATAGAGTCCATCAAGGAATATGGGGACTACTTCTTCTCTGAAGAAGGTACATATATGAGGATGTATGGGGGAACTAAAGCACCCTCATTGCTGCCTAGGTACGCAACATATTATATAGTTCACAAGGAAGCTGTTAGACAACTTTTTCTGGATGGTTTTGGAAGTCACTTGTTTGAGCTAAAGAAGGTTGTGTTTCCGCCATTACCATTCTATGTGGGGATTTATAAGTTCACTAAAGTCAAGAGTGCTCACAAGTTTGTCAAAGAACTAGAAATATTCCATTTCGGAGAAAAGAGCTTTCACCAAAATGACTCCAAAGGTACGGTTGCAGCCTATAAGGCATCCCTTAAGGTAAATTTTCAATATATTGACTATGTGGGCAAGGATGAAGAGAAGTACATAAATGTCTGCAGCATGAAAACCTTGAACATGCGGTTAAAAGGGAATATTTCGACATATGGAGTTAAAGGCAACAACAACAACAATCCAGAGCCAAAGGAACAGGATGAAGAAGCTGGAAGAAAAACAAAAGAAACTACACGAAGGCTAGCAGCAGGAGCAAAGATGCTTCTAGCAAAGGAAGCACAACGAGATAAATAAGAGGAAGAAGAAGAAACGAGAAAGAAAGAGGAGGATATCCTAGAGAATATTATAGAATTAGAAAAGTCAATAGCTCAAGAAGCCTTAAACCCAGCGGTGGTCATGGAAGAATAGAGGAAGGAAGATCAAGAAGATATGGGTAATGAGGACCTAGGACAAAGTCCTATTTGGGACAACCTCGAGAGCCTCCCTTCCGCATCAAGCAGTATTCTCACTGGAGGTCATCTCCCTGTGGTTGAAATGGGCTTGGTGCCATTTGCCCCATCCAAGAAGTATGACATTTCATGCTTGGAAGATATACGCTTTGATCCTAAAACAAAGTCCATTGTATGGAAAATAGAGAAGACTTTAAAAATAGGAACCCGACCGCCGATCACCACAGTAACAGAGAAGACCGTAGTAAGAAATGTGGAAGAAGACCCAAAAGGATTGGCCTCCATAAGCATTGCAACTGCATATGAAAATGCTCATAATGTTGATAAGCTCACAGAGACCCTTGAGTAGTGTAAAGGTAAATTGGAAAAAATCAAAGAAGTCTTAAGAAAGGAGGAAAGAGTGGGCAGGGAATTAAAGAGAAAATACGAAGCCACTCTTTCAGACTATGAAAAGATTCAACAGGACTATCAAATTCTAGTAGAGGAGCGGGATGAGTTGAAGCTAGCAAACATGAACCTTGATAGGGAGAAACAAGAATTAGAGAGCAAGAAGGCAGAGATGGAGGCACAGAAAGCTACACCAGAACAACACGTAGAACAATATGAGGTCCGAATTGCGGGACTGGAATCCCAAAATAGTTCTTTCGAAGTGTTATTGAAGGCCCGAAATGATCAAAAGACAGACCTAGAACCTCTGACAAAGCATGCTCTCTTACTCGGGGGGGAATATATCAAATGCAGGTTCAGATCGTGGAAGAGGTTTTCAAAGTCAAACAAGTTGAAGCTCAACTACAAGAAATATCAGTCACAGCTACAGAGTTCAAAGACAAAACCCAAGAGGTTGTAGAGGTCATTCAAGGATGATTGACATGGGTGGAAACAACCAAAGAGCTTCCAGAAAACACACCGGTCAAGGACCCAGTGAGCTTGCAGCTCGAATATGAACTAATGGGTTTTAGCAATAGAGCTACTGAGAAATTGATAGAGGAAGTTAAGAAAACAATAGACAAATGCTCTGAATTTTATAAGAAAGTGCTTACCACTCATAACAGATGCTAGAACTCATCCAAAAGAAGGCTATATGTGCTTCCGACACATGAAGAACACTTGGAGAAATTGCAGGATAGAATGCAGGAGGATGAACTCGACATACATTTGGTGAAAAGATTAAATGAAAAGGTGATAAAAAATATGATTTCTCAAGTTGCAGTAAGTAACTGCCTTTTAGAAGATCATCTTCGAGTGATTCCAACAAGGATGGCTGACATAAAGGCTCAAGATTCTAAACATGAAGTCACGGTCATATTTTTGGAGCCAGATGAGTTTGAGATTATTTTTTCGGATGCCATGGCATGGAAACAATTCATTGCTAAGTTGAATGGACCCGTTTAAGTGATTTTTTGTCCTATTGACACTTGGGAAATTATGATTGTAATATTTTGTATTTATCTCTTAATTAGTGCATACACTAGAAGAAAAATCCTTTGTAACCGAATGTGAGGAAGCCCAAGGGGCAGGAACACCAAGAGTCATTTTGTAAATGTATAAATGCAGGCGAAGTCGAATAGGAGAGGGACTTTTCTAGCTAGATTATGAGAAATACTTGTTGTAAGTAAGAAGAACTATTTCTTGTTATAATAAAGAAAGATTGAATTTCTGCTGGAGAAGGAGCTGTTGGAGTTTCAAATGCATGCTGTGTAGACGGTTGAGTATAGAACTATTTCTGTTTTAGCTTACTCTACAAATATGTGAGATTGCTCTAACTTTTGAACTATTTCTATGTTGTGAATGATTTCCTGTTATTATTATGAAGCTTATGCAACGAGTGATGTAATGAATGCTTTAACAAACAATGAGCTATCTCTATGTTTATATTTCTATAGAACTAATTGTGAGGCAAAACAAAGACATGTATCAAATATATCTGTTTGTTTATTAAAATTTAATGTGTGGGAATTTTATGTTTCGTCTGTTTTAGAAAAATGTCAGTTTTACATACATACATACATACATATACATATACATATACATATACATATACATATACATATACATATGTATATGTATATGTATATGTATATGTATATGTATATGTATATGTATATGT
>LPNX010387760.1:109384-133628 GCA_001517045.1 Pseudotsuga menziesii
TCTATTTCTTCAATATACATCCTTGATATAAGGAAAACCAATATATATTTTTATCAAAACCATGCAGGATTGTTAACAAGATTATAAGCATCCAATAGAGACACCCTATATCAAAACATGTCATCATTATATACATACAAGCTCAGCTTGTATACATCACTTTTGGTCATCCTACACGCTATTGAGTTAGCCTTCCCTATTGGAACTACAAACTAGTTTATATACCAATGAAAGTCACCCTTTTTCTCCTTTCCAAAACAATATCCTCATATTGCAACAAAATTCCAAGAGCAGAAATTTGGATAGAACCAGTGAACCTCGCCTTAGATTAGAAAGCTACCTGTCAAAAGAAAACAAAAAATAATATTTGTAAATGTGAAAAATTAAACAATATACAAAACAATGTACTTAAATTTGAAAAAATAAACACAAAGTAAAAACAAATTAACACTTCACACCTATTTCCCTTCATAGTGCATGCGCGTGGCCTCTTTGTTTTGGCGATAGATTGTTAATAGAATGAAGGGTGATGATAATTCGATTTCTTATCCTTTGTTTTATTTGGGGTGAGAAATGTCCGTTTGCGTCCCTTGCATTGTGTATTTGCATTCTGGACCTTTCCATGATCTACAATAGTAGTGTCCTCTCCATATCTATCACCTTCTTCATTTAGCACATTTTGGACATTTTTGGACATTAGTGGGCCTAAATGAACACTATTGGGTGTCTTGTCAAATATTGGTGAGCCTAAAGGAACACTAACGGGTGTCCTGTGAAATATTGTCCCGCCTAAAGGAACATTATCGGGTGTCTTGTCAAATATTGTTGGGCCTAAAGGAACACTATCCAGTGTCCTATCAAATATAGACCTAGAAAATTTATCAAATGAACATTGAATAACATCCACATTTTCACCAACATCAGGGGTTTGACTCCTTCCTTCCCCTTGTTCAATGCATTCATTCAAATTTGATGAAGATGGGTCACCAACATATACAATATTTCTTTGCCATTATAAGGAAACAATGTTAATAAAATGTGGTTTCAATAAAGTATTTCCAATGTGTAACAATACAAGGAGCGGCTTATAAAACTTACACTGAGTGTCTCTTTAACAGACATGATATTCTCCTTAGGACTTTCTGAAGAGTTGCATACATTTCTCTGTTGCAACGAAAGAATGTTTGAAAAAGTTAGTTTTCTTTAAAACCTTGCAACATTTCTATTATATGCAACAAAACAAACATAAGTTTGAATAGCAATTGGAAAAAATTACCGGTGGTGACTCGTTGAATATTTTTTGAACATACTCCAATCTTTGTTTTGTATAATTTTCTTACGGACAACATTTTTTAGCGCATTTTTTTTCCTTTGAGTGTGCATCATATTCAAATACAATTATTCTCACGCGCTCCAATGCATCTGCACTCAACTCTTGCACACATTTCACCCCCTATGAAAATAAAAACAAAACAAAAATCATGAGTAAAGCATAATCTTGTGAATACATCTAGAAATAAAACATCAATAAAAAACAACTTCTGTTGCCAAATTTCTGTGGTGGTTAGTTGTTGATGTTGCTGTCGGAGAAACCACAGTATCGAAATGACCAAGTCGACGTTTCGGATCCATATCAGGATCCATCTTCAGGACAATGTCGAATGTGAAGAGAGTGAGAATCAAGGATAAATACCGGAACCAGGTAGAGGAGTTCAAAGGTCGGTTGCGGAGGCTAGGGTTAGGTAGAAATTTTTTATTTTATTTTAAAATCAAGAATGTGCGGAAAAAAGAAACCGTATATAATGTTAAAATTTCCTAAAACGGTTGAATTAAGGCAATAAAAACTTGATCAGAGAATCTATTACTTATTATTAATAAATTATTTATTTTATTTTATTTTTTTTATTTTTTTTTAATTAATCAATTTTAATATGATTGTTAATGTGCCTCACTTTAGGGAAATTTATAAGTTTCTCATATTTAATTTTAATTTTAATTATAATTCCTACTTTTAATGAAATGTGAATGCACTCATTTGGTTAATTTAAGGAATTCTAAGGGTCAAAAAGTCAAGAAATAGATTCTCAATTTAACCTTAAGATTCCTAAGGTTTAAAATGAATTTTAAGGTTAATGCTGATTTTTATTTAAAAAGCCTAAGTTTTAAGTGATGGTCAATCTTAATTATTTTTACAAATTTAATCTATTTATTATTAACCAATTTTATTTAAATGAATATGGTCAATTTTAATTCTAATTACAAATTTCCACAATGTCTATTTAGTAGCATTAATAATTCTTTATTATTAATAAATTTCAATTAAATGATTCAATATATGCCTAGACCTAGGAAATTGATTAATTTTATTCTTTCTTATTTCAATTTAATATTTTAATTTTAACTTGTAATTAATTATTATCATTAATAAATCTTTATTATTAACAATTTACCATTAATGATTATTGATATGCTTAGATATAGGAAATTAGTAATATTATTCTATTTTAAATTACAATTATAATTAACTTGTAAACATTTAGGTTAAAAATTTAAGGGACCCTAAGGTTCTAAAAGGTTGAAATTAATAATGCTTTGAATCCTAAAGTTTTAAGAATGAAATTTTTTTTAAGATGTTGATTTTAGGCATAGGAAAATTAATAATATTATCATAATTTATTTTAATTTTAATTATAATCTTTCAATTTTAACTTGTAATTAATTAGGTTAATTTTAAGGGACCCTAAGGTTCTAAAAGGCTGGAATTAATTATGCTTTAATTCCTAAAGTTTTAAAAATGGATCTTAAAAGTTTTAAGAAGTTGATTTTCATTTGATTTAAACCTACTAAAGTTTTTTAAAAATATTTCTAAATGATCTTCCAATTTTAATTTGAAATTTTTTGGATTTCAGAAAAAGGTTTTAATTAAGGATGTGGCAGGAGGACTAAGGAATAAAGGGAGAGGCGAGGAAAAAAGGGGGGAGAAGGAAAAATTACGGGACAGAGTGGCCTTTCCGATTGAGAATAGGGGGAAGCCAACTAGTGCTTACCTCGAGGCCCCCATCCCTATTTAGATTGTGTGGGAGTTTGGTAATCTCTAGGGCCTCTCTAAATTTTCTTTTGAAATAGTGGTCTTCTTTCACGAGGATAATGGTGTCTTCTAGGCAAATGTGATGTTTGGTTTTGGCTACATGTTCCGTAAGGGCTGAGGAACGGATGCGTTCTTTTCTAATGTCCGCCCCGTGTTCTTTTATCCGTGTGTGGAAAGAACGTCCCGTCTCACCTATATAGCTGATCTTACATGAACAAGGGATCTTATAAACTCCCCTAAATTGTGTATGATCAACCAGATCTTTAATGGATCTCATTCTTTTCCTAATGGTCTCTAGGGGTTTGAACGAGGTCGTAACGTTGTTCTTCATGAGAATTCTAGAGATCTTATCAGTCACCCCTTGTATATACGGTAAGTAAGCCTGTGGGTTGGTGGTGGTAGAGGTTTTCACATCCTTAAGGCTCTTGTTGTGGGTTTTGTCGAGGGTCTTTGAGATGACCTTGGGTTTGTAATCTATGTTTGTGAAGACTTCTTTGAGGTGGTCTTCCTCCTTTTTAATATGTTCTGAATCCGCGATCCTCGAGGCTCTTACTGCCAGGGTATTGAGAACGCCTATCTTTTGGGAAGGATGGTGGTGGGAGTCTGCGTGGAGGTAGCTATCCGTGTGCGTCTTCTTACGGAACACCTCATGTCCAAGAGTGCCATCTTCTTTTCTCGTAAGGAGGACATCTAGAAATGGGATGCTCTCGTTTTCCTCAAGTTCCATTGTGAATTTGATGTTGGGGGAGATACTGTTAAGGCGTGTTAGGAATTTCCTGAGTTCATCTTCACCATGCGGCCAAACCACATTCGTATCATCCACGTACCTTTTCCATCTTGATGGTTTTAGAGGATAGGATTCTAGGACTTCTTTCTCAAATTTTTCCATAAAGAGGTTAGCTACAATGGGTGAGAGGGGGGATCCCATAGCTACACCTGTGGTTTGCTCATAAAATTCACCATGAAAACTGAAGAAAGTTGACCTTAGGCAGATTTCTGTAAGCTTGGCTGTGTGAGGGTCGGTGGCATCCTTGATAACCTGGATTGCTTCATCTAAAGGTATCTTAGTGAAGAGTGAGACCACGTCAAAGCTTAAAATCATGTCCTTAGGTTCTAATTTCTCGTCTTTGATTAGTTCGACAAAATGGATTGAGTCCTTAATGAAGGAATCAGTATTGCCAACCAAGGGACCTAAAAATTTTGCTAAGTGTTTGGCAAGATCGTAGGTGGGGGATCCTATAGTGTTGACGATAGGATGGAGCGGGACCCCTTCTTTGTGGATTTTGGGTAGGCCATAAATCCTGGGAGTGATGTCCCAGTTAGGGATAAGGCGTTTTTTCAAGTAATCATCCAAATTGGAGTTCAGAATCTCTTCACATTCGACATTGTCCTGAAGATGGATCCTGATATGGATCCGAAACGTCGACTTGGTCATTTCGATAGTGTGGTTTCTCCGACAGCAACATCAACAAAAAACAACTTACTGTTTTTTTTATCTCTTTTCAGATGGCAACAATTTCAACAACCTTCCTATTCTTCTTGAACCGATATTCAATGTCATAGTTTTTTCTCTTACGATCTTTTTCCAATTTTGTTGCAGATATCAGCTTGTAGTTATGTCCTCGCGGTGCACCAACATGCAATTTTATGGGTGCCTAAGAATGTACTTCCTCTCTATGTTTGTTGAATGTGAAACACTTTATGCGTCGCAGACCATTGCATTCACTAGCCAAGCAATAGAAGATGTTGTGACCATTACTGTCCTTGATTACTTCATAAGTTAGATCCTCCTGAAATGGTTACCCAATAATGCATTTAGTACATGTAATGCACCACATCACTAAGATTCAATGCTTCAAATGTTTAGATAGAATAAAAACCTGTAATGTGGCCATCTTATAAAAAAATGTGCTTATAATTAATGCCTCCAACCAAACAAAAACCTGCACAAAAAGAATGGTATCTTTTAAACATTAGCATTACCACTAGTCTTCATAATTCAAAGTTTATAGCAATAAAATGATATTTCATCAATAACAAATTACCATATGAAATAATTATGGAATAAAGAGAAAACGCCTTATAAACACACCTTAAGGACATTCTGAAGAGTGTTGGCTTGGCAAGATCTGAATTTGTGGAGAGTGATGGTCCCCTTCAGTCAGGTCATTGGAGATATAAGCACTTAGTATTAATTAGCTAGCATATATTTAGATATCCATTGGGGTAGAGTTCCAACCGGGGCACAGTTCCAGCCGGGGTATAGTTTCAGCTAGGGCATAGTTCCAATTGGGGTAGGGTTCCTGTGAGGGAAGAGTTCCTTCTGATAAAGCATGCATTATTGAACGTACTTCATATACAGTTATTTAGCTAGCATATATTTAGATATTGGATTCTCAAGGAGGTAGAGTTCCATCCAAGGACAAGGTTCTAGTCGGGGCAGAGTTCCAGCGGGGAGGAGTTCTTGTCGGGGAAGAGTTCCATCCGAGGCATAGTTCCAGTTGGGGCGGAGTTCCAGCTGAGGCATAGTTCCAGCCAGGGCATAGTTCCAATCGGGGAAGGGTTCCTGTAAGGGAATATTTCCTTTTGATAAAGTTCATGCATTGTCCATGCAATTGGACTAAAACAACATGTGTCCTTTGAATGGTTATTGGTTGAGAGATACAACTCGTCATCAAATGCAATTCGAGACTCGAATAATTAAAATATCGATTGAGTTGTGTTTTTTGCATAGGTATTCAACTAAGACACCCCTCACCCATCTAGTTCCATGTCCCCAAGCTTGCTTTACTTAGAGATTTGAGAAGTTGTGGTTTTGTTCAGTGAAACCCAATGCAAATTTTGCATCGAGGAGTGAAATTCATGAAACTCTTCCATGAGAGCTCATGGATGGCTTCATCGCATCCACCTAGACTATACACACTTGCTGGAAGCTGTAGAACTCAATTATGTTGCTCAATTTTGGTTCTACACATCCGTACCAAATTAACATGTGTCCTTGAATGACTCTTGGATGTAATTGAAAATTTGCCATAAAATGCAATTAAGGACTCGGATATACAAACTGTCCATTTTGTTGGGTTCAGGAAACAAGACTTCAAGGACGACACCCCTCACTCATCCAATGCCATGGACTGAATCTTGATTTACCTACCGATTTGAGAAGCTAGGGTTTTCTTCAATGAGATCCAATGGAATTTATGGTTTGGGGGGTCAAATTCATGAAACTATACATGAGAGCCCAAATATGGATACAACACATCGACCAAGCGTATACACACTTGCTGGATGTTTCAAAACTCAATTCTTACTGATTAGTTCTATATATAGGCAGGGTTCTTATGAGGGAAGAGTTCCTTCCTATAAAGTTCATGCATTGTCGAACGTACTTCCTATAGAGTTATTAACCTAGCAGATATTTAGATATTTGGATTCTCAAGGAGGCAAAGTTCCATCTAGGGGAAAGGTTCCAGTCGAGGCAGAGTTCTAGCGGGGCAAAGTTCCACTCACAGCATAGTTCCAGTCGAGGCAGAGTTCTAGGTAGGGGTGGAGATCCAGTCGAGGCAGAGTTCTAAGTCAGGGTGGAGATCCAGCCGGGGCAGAGTTCCAGCCGAGGCATAGTTCCAGCTGGAGCACAGTTCCAACAAGAGCATAGTTCCAACCAGGGCAGAGTTCCAATCGGGGCAGGGTTCCCATGAGGGAAGAGTTCCTTCTTATAAAGTTCATGCATTGTCAAACATACTTCCTATAGAGTTATTGACCTAGCAGATATAAAATATTTGGATTCTCAAGGAGGTAGAGTTCCATCAAGGAGCAAGGTTCCAGTTGGGGCAGATTTCCAGTGGGGAAAATTTCCACTCATGGCAGAGTTCCAGCCAAGGTAGAGTTCCAGGCCGGGGCAAAGATCTAGCCCGGGTAGAGTTCCAGCTGAGGCATAGTTCCAACCGAGGCAGAGTTCCAGCTGAGGCACAAATCCAACATGGGAAGCTAGGGTTTTGTTCAATGAGACCCAATGGAATTTATGCATTGGGGGGTCAAATTCATGAAACTCTACATAAGAGCCTGAAGATGGATACATCACATCCACCAAGCCTATACACACTTGCTGGG
This sequence comes from Pseudotsuga menziesii, assembly GCA_001517045.1. Taxonomy (NCBI): domain Eukaryota; kingdom Viridiplantae; phylum Streptophyta; class Pinopsida; order Pinales; family Pinaceae; genus Pseudotsuga; species Pseudotsuga menziesii. Next base: position 116,583 of record LPNX010387760.1, read on the forward strand.
GTGGAGTTCCAGCCAGAGTTCCAACCGACGCACAGTTCCAACAGAGGCATAGAGGGAAGAGTTCCATTTCGATAAAGTTCATGCATTATCGAACATACTTTCTATAGAGTTATTGAGCTAGTATATATTTAGATATTTGGATTCTCAAGGAGGCAGAGTTATAGTTGGGATAAGTTCCTATCAATGGTAGCATTAAATTTCCTATCAGGCATAGTTCCAATCGGTTATATTTCCTCGTAGGAATAGTTCTTTCAAACTAAGTCATCGTTCCTCTCGATCACATTGGAAAAAGTAGGGCTAGAATCTAAATGATGCATTGAAAAACCTAGCAAATGTAAAAGTATAATTGGTGAACATTTAGGACATGTGCACATGGTAGGAAAAGAATGAAGATACCTTGGAACATATCAAAATGAAAAAGAATATGGAGGTAATTAATAATAACATATGGGAAGTGTTAATGAATATATTCCCAAAATCATAAATAACTTGTGCTATTACATCAAATTTTAAAAACTCTATGCACAAGTTAGGAAATATTTAGATGAGGTGAAGGATGGCTTTGAACACTCATGTGGTTATTGTTGTCATCAAGGTTATTGATGTTTAAACCCCACAACAAAGCTTAGGGACCAAACCTAAATCCACAACAAAGCTTAGGTTTCAAACATAAATATAATAGGCACCCAAGTTTCATTTTAGAGGCGAAATGTGTTGAGGGGAAACAAGTAAAACAAACACAGAGGACAAGAGAAAATATGAGAGAATTGAAGGGAATATACACGAGAGAAAATAACAAGTATATACTAATAGGTTTACAAATAAGGCACTTAGAGCCTCTCCGATCAGTTCTATGTTTATATGGGAAAATTTATTTCAAAAAATTGTTATATTGATATTATCACAATGTTATTATGTATTCAGAAATAACCATTTGGGAATTATCCTATTGCTATCGTTAAACTAACTCTAAATCCCAGATCTCTGAGTGTTGAGAGGTTTGCAACATGAGTTTTTTCTATCTTGGTAATGAGTTGTAACGCAAAATTATTAGGTGAAAATGGTACATAAATAATACAGACACATTAGGTTCAATTGTTGTTGAAATATTGTAAATTCGAAGAATATTCTATATGTATATTTTTGTGGTCCCCGATGGTCCTACCGGGAGAACTACTTGTATTACTTTGTATCCCGATGCTTCTAATTGGAAGAACTAATAAGAGCCATGAGGTAGTCCCCTCTAATTGTAAAGGTGGGTCATTAGCACCCCATTGTGGTTACTTGAGCCTACATGTGTAACTCAAACCTACATGATTAACTCGAGCCTACATGTTGGATTTAATTATTAAAGTGAATGGATGAATATAAATAGAGGTGTGGCGCTCCTCATTTGGAACACACACTCTCACTTGTGTAGCGCATTAGTGAAGGAGAGAGAAGTAGTTGGAGAAGGAGGAGGATCAGCCTTTGATCACTCTTTTGGTTTTATCTTTTATCTTTTTGGGGCATCTATATTGATGAAGCTTTTGTTGGGTTTTTCCCTTTAGGGTTTTCCTAGGATAAATCTTTGTGTTCTTTTTGTATGGTTGTGCTTGTCTATCTTTCAGTGATCCTTTGGCTTATGGTTATGCTGTTATGATGCTAAATGTTTTAATATCTGATATAACCATTACAAATTCAACATGGTATTAGAGCCACCCTGAAAGAAGACATTGTGCAGCTACAGAAGCTAGGGCTTCTTACTTTTTGGTTCTCTCTCCACAATCGATCAGCAAAAGAAGGCTAGGCTGACTCTCCATTGAAGGACGCATCTTTCTGTCGAAGTGGAATTCGCATTAGAGGAAATTTCACCTCAAAATGGGCCTCCTAAAAAAAATTAATAAAATAATAGTTAAAATAATAAAATAATATTTATTAATTTTGGAGGAAGAAAAGAAAAAACTATTTGTTTGTTTGTATTTTCGACATATCTCCCCGTGTTTTTACTCAAATTTTGATCAGGAGAGCTCGTTGGATGTGGAATTTAATTCTGCATCCAACACGTACCCACTCGGCATACTTTTGATGGACCCTGCTACCCCAAAAACAAGAAATACCTGAAAAAAACATGATGATGATGTTATCATCATGTTTTTCCAAGTATTTCTTGTTTTTCGGGTAGTGGGGTCTGTCCAAATTATTCCGAGTGGGTACTCGTTGGATGCGGAATTTAATTCCGCATCCAATGAGCTCTCCTGATCGAAATTTGAGTAAAAAAATGGGGAGATATGTCGAAAAGACAAACAAAAAGTAGTTTTTTTTTATGATACCTATCCCCAAATTTATATTAAAAAAGTGTTTAAGACCAATACGATATTCCAAATTTAAAGCAATTTCATTGGCTAACAAATGATGACATGGAATTTGAGTTAAGTTAAAAGGCCCATTTTGAGTTGAAATTTCCTCTAATGATTCTGAGCATTTTCAGTTTTCAGTGCAGGAAATTAGGGCTTCTTACAGAAGAGGAATTTTTGAGTGAGCCCAACATAGGATTTCTCTCCTCATCAAAATCAAAGTTTAGAGACCTGGTTCAAGATTTTTGGTTGGGTGAAACCCTGGGAAAGTCAAACCCTAGTTTGAACCCGAGCTGGAAAATCCCTAAATACTAAAAATGATAAGTTGTGGTACATTTGCTATATCTAGATATTGGAGAAGGATCAGGAGCAAAAAAAAATTGAGGCTGAAGATAAAATCCTGATGTACAGTGTATCCAAAATTCAGCCTCATATTCGCTATATTCTGGGAGATATGATCCCTCCAAGTTAGGGTTCTAGCCTCTTCCAGAATTCATCCCCAAACATGACACCTGAGAAAAATTACTATATCTTGAGCTACACAGGTCCAAAGGAGATTTCGGATGATGTTATAGAAAGGGTACGAACAATACTTTATGTGTTTTGAGTTTCAGACTCAGAAGATGAACCAGTGACACGTGGAAAGCCGTACAACTTCGCTATTTTGAACAGTCCTATAACAGGTCACCTTGGGAAAATGACCATAAGTCCCAATTAGTGAAATAAATTCTAATGAAATCTGTGGTGTTGGAATAGGGACATGTGAGGATACCTCAGTGAGAAATTATAGACATAGAGGAGCATTAATTTTGGATATACCGCAGAAATAGTAACTGGAATTTATGCAGAAGAATTCAGAAAACTAGGGCTTCCTGTTCCGGGAGCTTCCCTCCACTGTTTTCAGAAAAGGAGTACATTGGACAGATCAACTTGAAGAGATCTATCTTTCTATCCAATCAGATCTAAAATATTCCAAGTTTTGAAAATTAGGGTTTCTCTGACAAACCCTAGATCAGCCAGCTTCGAAACTAGGATGGACACCTCAAATCGGTAAGATCTAATCTTTTCCTATTTCCATTTGAGGTTCTCAATCAGCTTGATGATAAGCTTCAGGAAGTTGACAAATTCCAACCATGGAAGTATTTGATCTCTCTAAAGAAGATCATTGTTGATTCAATCACGGATCAACTTGTACCACAAGTGTCTTCCCTAAAGACACTGAAGATGCTTGATTCCTTGATCAAGCTATTTGAAGATAAGAACATAAATCAAAAGATGGCTTTGAGAAAACAATTGAAGAATGTGAAGATCCAGAATGCAGTACAACTTGAAGCGGTAGAAGAAGAAGTGGAGAATGCAGAAGTGGTGATAGCCACCTTGAATGGTCTCCTAGGATCATAAGATTCATTCATTCAAGGAATGTGTGCCAAAAGAAAGTAATTACTTTCACCAGACTATGGGAAGAAGAAGAAGAAGCTCGACTCATAAGAAGAGAAGAAGAAGATGGGAGCACTTGAAAATCAAGCTCTCACCATTCAAAGAAGATCCCTTAAGCGATGAGTAATATGAAGAACTCAATTCTTGAAGAACCTCTTATCCATCTTATCATTTGGATAAGAAATGATGATTTCATGAATGAAGAAGATGATGAAGCAGAATGATCAAGAAGGAGTCTACCTACGAAACGAATAAAAGATCAGCATTCAATTGTCATTTAATGATATTGTTTTGTTATGCATTTGATGTGTTATGCATGATAAGTTGTTTGCATTAATGACAGTATACTACTAATATGCATGTGATGGGTAAGTAGCTCATGGTGCTATACAACTCTCCATTGCTACTTATCTAGAATGAAACCTCTTTGCTGACATATTGGATTAGTGCACAATCTCAATGATGTCATGGTAGAGATGGAAGGCATCTAGAAAGTTTCCGTGAGATATGGATGAATGTTTTATTGGCTAAACAGTTGCATGATGCATAAGAATTTGTTGTTATGCATATGTTTTATGAAATAGTCCTAACCATGCAACTGGTGCATTTGAATTGCAGGAAAGGTCCTGTACAACCGCCTACAAGAAAAGAAGGATGAGACTTGTTCCGAAGAGCAAGTGATGACAATTCAATAAACATGAATCTGAAGCTCCTAGGGTCAGAGACATCGTGACGGAAGAAAAAGCTCCAGAGAGTGGTAGATCCACCTCGAAGGATGAAGACCACCATGGGTACAAGAGATAACTCAAGATGAAGAAAATAATGGCGATACTTCCAAACCAAAGTAAGAGGCCTCGAACACACTCTAGTTATGTAACATAGTTGGGTGACATCATTGATGCTAACCTTTCTGGCTATGAAAGAAGTTATGATCAAAGAGTAACAGTCGATCATGGGGAATGATGTCTACGATATGGTTTCGAGACCTAAAGGGAAGTCCGTAGTATCTTCCATATGAATCTACCAGAACAACTGTACAAAGCAAGGTTCGTGAAGAATAGACTATGACATGACATACTCTATTGACCAGACCCACTAGAAGTATATATCAAGAAGAGAACCACCTGTACAGAATGAAGAGGGAAGATGATACTCCACTTCAGGGGGAGTGACTATAGAAGATATCTGAGTTCAACATGATACAACATGATGGATAGCTTCCTGATGGATCGAGACTTTACCAAGAGTAAAGTAGGTTCCAACCTTCAAGGTTGAATGCAGAAGACTAGGATATGTTGATGACCTCACAAGATGAACTCATGGAAGATGTTATGATGAAAGAATACTAGAATGATGTTTGGGATATAGTACTCAAACCAGAAAGCAAGAATGTGGTATCTTCCAAATGGATTTGCAAGATAAAATATGTTGCTGATAGAAGTAAGGAAAGACTTGTGGCTAGAGGATTCTCTCAAAGAGAGGGAATTGATCATGAAGAGACACTTGCTCCAGGAAGCAAGGTACACTTCCATCATAACTATCATGGAACATGATTCCTTGATGAAGTGGGATATACACCAGATGGATGTGAAGACAACCTTCCTGAATGGTGTGATTGAAGAAGACGTATACATAGAATAGTCACAAGGATTTGAAGTTGAAGACAAATGTACTCACGTATGCAAGTTGAAGAAGGCCTTGTATGGCCTGAAGCAAGTTCCCAGAGCTTGGGATGGAAGGATAGATAGTTTCCTAACGAAATCCAATCCTAACCTTTACTTCAAGGTTATAGAAGATGAACATGTCATACTATTATTGTATGTGGATGATTTATTCCTGACAGGGAATGAGAAACTGATTGTAGAATACAAGAAGAAGCTTGCTGAAGAATTTTAGATGAAAGACCTTGGGTTAATGCATTATTTCCTAGGTCTGGAAGTATGGCAAAGTTCAGAAGGAATCTTTCTCAACCAGGGAAAGTATGTAGTAGAGATATTGAAAAGATTCGATATGTTGGAATGCAGAGCCTTGGACACACCCATGGATTCCAATCTAAAGTTGTTAACTGATGACTCATCAGAGTTTGTGGATGTGAATCATTACAGACAGATCATTGGGTCATTGATGTACTTAACAAATACCAGACTAGACATTTGTTTTGCTGTGAACACCTTAAGTCAATATCTAGTTCAACCTAGACAGGTTCACTTGGTAACTGCAAAACATGTGATGAGATATTTGAAAGGGACTATAGACTTTGGTCTATACTATGATAATAGCCATGATTATAGATTGTATGGTTATACAGATGCAGATTGGGTCGGAAGTATCTCAGACAGAAAAATCACATCAGGTGGATGTTATAGTCTGGGATCTGCTATGATTTCATGGTTTAGCAGAAAGCAATCTAGTGTTGCTCTAAGCACAGCTGAAGCATAATATATAGGAGCTTGCTCTGCTAGTTGTGGAGCCATATGGCTTCGAAAACTAATGTCATGATTATTCAACCTAGATTTGGACACTACCGTGATTCTATGTGACAACCAAAGTTGTATAAAGATGACAGAGAACCCTGTGTTTCACGACAGATCGAAGCACATAAAAATCATCAATTTATACATTCGATATATGATGCAGAAAGAAGCCATAAAGCTCCAATGTGTGAGTATTGATGAACAAGTTGCTGATGTGTTGACAAAGCCTCTGTCCCAAGTAAAGTTCGAACACTTTCGAGACAAGCTTGGTGTGGTTTGGAAAGACCTTCCCTGAAAGGGGGAGTAGTGATGTTGCAGTGGGATTGTATCAACACTGGGCACTTGCCCTAAAGTGATCCAGGGACCTCGGTCCTCAAGAATGAAGAGGGATTGTATCATCCCGAGACATATGTCCATAAGTGATCCGGTGACTTCGATACTCGAGAACGTGTGTTGATCCTATAATTCCAAAAGGAAGGATCATTGGTAGCTTCGTAAAGACTTGATCCCGTAATTCCGAAAGGAAGGATTGTCTGAGTTCCACAGATGTGTTGATCCTGTAATTTTGAAAGGAAGGATTGTCTGAGTTCCATATATGTGTTGATTCCGTAATTCCAAAAGGAAGGATCGTTGGTAGCTCTGTAAAGACTTGATCCCATAATTTCGAAAGGAAGGATCGTCTAAGTTCCACAGATGTATTGATCCTGTAATTCTGAAAGGAAGGATCGTTGGTAACTCCGTAAAGACCTAAATCCCGTAATTCTGAAAGGAAGGAATGTCTGAGTACCACATATGTGTTGATCCCGTAATTCCGAAAGGAAGGATCGTTGGTAACTCCGTAAAGACCTAAATCTCGTAATTCTGAAAGGAAGGATCGTCTGAGTACCACAAATGTGTTGATCCCGTAATTCTGAAAGGAAGGATCATGTTGATGTTTTGATGATGACGATGTTTTCATGATGATGATGTTTTAATGATAATGATGTTTTGAAATTGATGTTTCTGATCGAAAGATCAGAGTATGATGATAATGATGTTTTTGATCGAAAGGTCAAAGTGCTGAAGATGTTGTTGCTGATCGAAAGGTCAAAGTGCTGAAGATGTTGCTGATCAAAAGGTCAAAGTGCTGAAGATGTTGTTGCTGATCGAAAGGTCAAAGTGCTGAAGATGTTGCTGATCGAAAGATCAAAGTGCTGAAGATGTTGTTGCTGATCGAAAGGTCAAAGTGCTGAAGATGTTGCTGATCGAAAGTTCAAAGTGCTGAAGATGTTGCTAATCAAAAGGTCAAAGTGCTGAAGATGTTGCTGATCGAAAGGTCAAAGTGCTGAAGATGTTGTTGCTGATCGAAAGGTCAAAGTGCTGAAGATGTTGATGTTGATCAAAGAGTTGCTGTCGTTGAAGATTGAAGACAAAGACTATATGATGTTGAAAAGCTTCCAATGATTTATAGATGTGTTATCGTGATGATGTTGATGATGTCCTCTATCTCTCTCCTACCATTGTTGTTGTTGATGTTGTTGTAGAATACCCTTCTCGTACGAGGGAGTGTTGAAATATTGTAACTTTGAAGAATATTCTATATGTATCTTTTTGTGGTCCCTGATGGTCCTACTGGGAGAACCACTTGTATTACTTTGTACCTAGATGCTTCTAATCAGAAGAACTAATAAGAGTCATGAGGTAGTCCCCTCTAATTGTAAAGGTGGGTCATTAGCACCCCAGTGTGGTTACTTGAGCCTACATATGTAACTCGAGCTTACATGATTAACTCAAGCCTACATGTCGGATTTAATTATTGAAGTGAACGGATGAATATAAATAGAGGTGTGGCACTCCTCATTTGGAACACACACTCTCACTTGTGCAGCACATTAGTGAAGGAGAGAGAAGTAGCTGGAGAAGGAGAAGGATCAGTCTTTGATCACTCTTTTGGTTTTATCTTTTATCTTTTTGGGGCATCTATATTAAGGAAGCTTTTGCTGGGTTTTTCCCTTTAGGGTTTTCCCAGCATAAATATTTGTGTTCTTTTTGTATGGTTGTGCTTGTCTATCTTTTAGTGATCCTTTGGCTTATGGTTATGCTGTTATGATGCTAAATGTTTTAAGATCTGATATAACTATTAAAAATTCAACAATTGTGATTTCTTTCAACCCAATATCTGCGGTCCAGGCAGACCAAACATATCACACAATTTTACACCATAAAAAATAGATATAAAGGCTGCAACTATAAAGAAAGTTGTAGCAAAAAAATCCTGCAGCTTAACCGCTATTTACATTCTGGCTGTGTCTTACGATAAAATGCCATAACATTAAAATTTAACAAACTACTAAGCCCTTCATATTTCATTCAAAATTGTTGGACTTCACCCAAAACAGAGTTCTTCAATGCAAAGTAACGTTTATTTTTAACCTCTTTGGACCTTTGGGTTTAACGTTTACTTGTTAAACCTATCACATTTAACTGATTTCTTATCTCTCCTCGTTCATTTTTATAGAAATTGTTTATTTTCCATTATATTTTCAGTGTTCGGTGATTGTGTTGGAATTTTTTTAAGTATAATTATTCTCGTAGTTGTTTTCAGAGTGCAATTTGCTAACTTGATAAATGAGCCACCACGGTCTCTGTCATTCCCTGCTACAATGCTGCCGAGTAATGGAGTCGTAGTCCACCATACGAATCGGTGGCTGAGAAAGAAGACGCTGCCATGCACCAGAAATGATTAACTCACTGACAGAATTCTTGAAGCCAAGCCTGAGCTTGCCCCTCCTCAAATCTGATATGAACTCACTGAAAATAATGTGGGGTCTGTTTGTTGAAACAGGGTTACAAGGAGTGGTGGAGTTCGACGCCAAAATCATTTCGAAACCGTGGTTGGTAATGCATTAATTTGTATATTCAATTCGTGAGTTTCGGTTTCGACGCTGGGTTAGCCAAAGTTTTCTTTATCGACAAACGGTGGACGGGGTCTCGTATCCCGCAGACGGTAGATGAGGTTAAAGGGGGTCTGTTTGGAAGATGATGGGATGGGTTGAAGGTAGTCCATTTGGCAACGGTATGGGGAGATATGAGGGCCCCATGAGTGTGGATGGCATGTATTGGCATGGATGGCATGCATCAATCCATCTGGCCCGGCCCTGCCTGCCCTGTCACCATCGTTCATCAGGATGCCCCGCAGTAGGTGCATTAAACACTCTACTGCGGGGTGCATATTGCTTGCCCTATTATTTTTCATCTCCTCATTTCATCTTGTGTATACACTACCCAAGGTTAGCATTTGTGGTAGGTGAATCCTATTAGGATTATTAATCCTCCCTTGTCCAATTTGGTCATATGTCTAAATCAGGAGTCATGTCTAAATCTGGAGTCCATCCAATCTATTTTTAGTCACTAGCACCATTGGGTCCACTTGGCCTAATTGGGGCACATGTTTCAGTTACTAAAGTGTGGGGAACACTAATTAAGGCCTATTGCCACTGATTGCACTTGCATGCATCAATTTAGGAGCCTCCTAGACCAATCCCTACAATTTAGGATCCACTGGGAGTGCTGATACCAACCAAGGTTAGTTGAGTTGAGTTGGTGACTAGTCAAGCTAAGTTAAGAGTCAGTTACATTCAGTTCTAGTCCTCTACATTTAGTTAGCGCTAGGTTTGCATGGTTGCATGCAGGAGGGGCGCATTTCTCACCTACCACAGTCAGTTAGCCTTAGTCAACACTGAATGTAACACTTGAGTTGTGTTTTAGAACTCTGATGAACTCTGGTGATGGTTTAGACAAGGTCAGTTAACTATTGAGTCCTCTGATAATGATTTAGACAAGGTCTTAGTTACCTACAGTCAAGTAGAGTGTAATCAATTCGAATTTCCTCATGTGGATTCAAATTGCTTGTGGCTATTTAGCCATTGTACTTCATTGTAATTATTATCTAATTACTTTTGATTAATGAAAGCATTCATAGTTGCAAGCCATTTTTGCATTGTTTCATTCTTCAATTGCTGAGTAAATTGTGAGATCTATTTTGTGAGTTGTGTGTTTGTCTACATATCTATGTGCTCAATTTATATGGTATCAGAGCCTCGGCGGACAAGACACCTCTCCTCCTCAGATCTCCAGCTGGATCATTTTTTTTTAGAAAAATTGCTCCTTCGAGTACTGCACCAGAAGCGAAGAATTTACCACTTAATATCCCAAGTTAGGAAATTGTTGATCAAGCTAATTGCTTGATCAACTATGTTGGGTGTGAAGGAAATTCCAAAAGTGCAGAATGTCGACCTTACTTTGTATGTTTGATTGTGTGATAGGTTATCAACTCTTCTCACAGCATTCGCTACAAGCAGTCCTTTCTTCTCGCTGCATTCACTACATCAAATCAGTTCTTCTTCCTGCATTCAAAATGGTTCATCCAGTAGAGCCTCTCACTCCCTTCAACTATCACTAGTGGAAGGATGACATGGGGGTACTGCTCTGCACCAAGAAGCTCTTCAGACTCACAGAAGAAACAGAGGCAGTGCCGGTTTTGAATCATGACAAAGAAAAGTACTGGAACAGGATTGATGAAGCTCATGGATAGTTATTCTCCTCATTCTCTCGAGATATTCGATTCCACATCCAAGGATTGAAGACTCCCAAGGAGATTTGGGACAAGCTTGCCTCCTTATTTGATAAGCAGGATGAGATGAGGGTCCATCAACTAGAAAATGATTTGATCACTCTTAATCCATCCAACTTAGAATCACTGAATGAATTCTTCACAAAGTTGAAGAACCTGATATATCAGTTGAAGCAATGCAAAGTGGAGAAGGATGAAGATCAACTCATCCTTGCCATTCTCACAAAGCTCAATGCAGACTACTCAGTATTTGTATCAACCTTCCAAACAGTAAGGCTCACTACTCCAAACTGGAAGATGCCCACTCTTGATGCCTTCATCCAATCTCTCACTTCTGAGAATGATAAATTGATCCAAATGGGGATCATTCGATCTTCCAAAGATCAAGCTCTGGTTGCAAGAGGAGATAAGGTATCGAATGACAAAGGGAAGCAAAGAGATGAGTCTCCTATGAAGAAAGAGCAGTCAAAGAAGCCTTTAGGTTCGAAGAGAAGCAAGAAGAATGGAAAAGGCAAGGTCCTATGCTCTTACTGTGGAAGGGGCTTTCATTCAGAAAGCTCATGTATGAGAAGACAACTTGATGAAATGGCTCTTCTTTTGAAGAAACATAACATTTCTGCACCTGCTAGCACAAGGAAGGATGACTATGAAGAAGAAGATGAAGAATACCAAAGGAAAGGCCATGTACTGAAGGCTTTCTGCTCATCAGCATATGTCTTCCTCATTGATTCTGGAGCTTCCAACCATATGGATGCATCTAGAGAATCATTCTCTTCTTTTCAGTCCTAGTATTTAGATGGGCAATAACAGTAAAGTCAAAACAAAAAGGAAGGGCTCTGTCAAGCTTGAACATGGAAGGTTCAAAGATGTGCTATTTGTTCCCTCCCTAGCTTCAAACCTGTTATCTATCTATCAGATGATCCATACTGGATCTCCAAAGCGAGTGATTTTTGGTCCTGAATCAATGGAGATCATAGATATCTCTACTGGGAACATCATAGTGAAGGGTGTTGCAAATCATGCCTCAAAATCATATGAGTTCTCACATTTCATGCCTCCTTCAGAACCAGTGCACTCTCAGCAGCCACTTGCAAGGGAAGGTAAAATCATTGCATCTACTTCTTTTGCAGCTTCTACTAGTACTGCAGATCCATCCTTATCAGTTTATGAGATTAATATTCAGGGTGATTCAGATCTAGATTTAGTCCCTACTTCAGGGTAGATGAGTGCCATGGTTCGGAAGTCGACAACGTCAATTTAGGATGGGAGAGTTTCCTGGGAGAGAGCACTCCATCGAGATGATCATCCCACCCAACTATAAGACATTTATAAGTAGGAATTATTCTCTTATCGATGGGAAAAAATATTGGTAAGAGATGTTGATGAAATAAACCCAATCGGGTTAAGAACAAATCTTTCACCAACAGGCATCATTCTTATTCCAATTTACTCATGCTCATTAAAATCATAAAGTGGTTGATAGAATGTAGAAATATGTTAACTGGGTGGTAATTGATAGAATGTCGGAAGATGTTAACTGGGTGAACTGACATAAATCTCTAGCTTTCTGTTTCTAGCGATCACCTAAATTATCTGTGCAAAGAATAGTAAATCCTTGCTTCATTGCTTGTCTCTTGCCACGCGATCACATGCAGAACTTCTTGATTAAGGGTCTGCGGAACCTCTTGTTCACTCGTTTTTACGGGACAATAGATCAAAACTATAGAATCACCATTTGATAACTTAGAGAACCGACTAGATTGGCTAACAGTTAATCAGTATTTCCTATTTAACCTGCCAATGTAACGTCTAGTTAAAATTTATTTTATTTACCTTCATCCGTGTAACATCTATAGGATAAACAATTCAGATAGGAGCTCTCTAAACGAGGGGATGATTTGACTTTCAGGCTGATTTTCTGCTGTAATTCGGTGAATTTAATTCACAAAATCTGTAAATTTTGTTGTTTGTTGGTGATTTTAAGCTCAAAATGAAATCAGTTGACAGGAAAACCCCAACACCCACACTCTCTAAGATCTCGCAGTATTTTTAGGGCGTTTTGAAAATTCCATGAAAATTTGACCAAAAAATGATCAAAACCAGCTGGAAACACATGTAAAAAAGTCCCTTGTTTAGACAACTCGACCATCGGTCGTTACTGTGCACTCATAAACTTTCTTTCTCTTTTTGATTCAACGGAAAGTCTTGCGATCAATATACCTACGACGAATTACTGCGACAGAGTTATTGTGACTGACTTGACAGATTTACTTGGCTTCTATTGGCTTTTAATGCGACACGATCTAGGTTGCTACCAACTCGTGCCACCCACCAACTTTCACTTGGACATAACAACTTTATATTTTCTAGTCTAAAGACTTAGCATATGGAAAACATTTTTCATCGTGGTAACCTGGGATAAATTGCAACACAACTATATTGCAACTCACTTACAATATTATATAACCCGACATTAAATAAGTTTTGTGTCGAACACTTGTCGATAAAAGCTAGAACTTTTATGCTGTGAAATAAATATGCATTCTTTGTGTCTTTCATTGAACATTAAATGTAACAACATTCACTCAAGTAATACGGAGAAGATGTGTGGCTTAATTAAACTTGCATTAAACCATAAACTATGGATTTATATTTCTTGTTGTTGGAAGTAGATAATTACTCCACCGTTGCTCGTTGAAACTGCGAAAATCCAACACCGCCATAATTGGTTGGCCGCCGGAATTTTGAAGAGGCGACACCGCTCAGGCTTTAACCGCCGGAATATCTGAAGAGCTGCAAACCGCCGGAATCTCTAAAGAGCCGCAAACCGCCACACCGACTTACAGACATCAGATTATTAATCTTTGAAAAACCGTTTTGACAGAACAAGATTGGGCCAGCAAGTGCATATCATTTTCTGAAAAGCCAACATAGTTTATTTTGTCAGACTGTAACACTGTAACAGAACAGTCCGAAATAATTTTTGTATTACAAAAGGTCAATTAGCACTTAACAACAGACTTAGTTGAAAAACTATAAATACCTACATTGTAATCCTTATTTGATATACAGAGATATACATAGCAGATAGAGCGAAATATAGAGATTGATACACAAAGTCGAAACTCTGAATTTTTATTGTGTATTTCTATTATACTCCGTTTTTTAGTTTGAAAACTCATTATTATTTTTGAAGTTAGTTTGTTGAGAAGATTTTGAGTATAAATGTGTTAATGTGTTTTATTGATGCAACAACGTATTAGTCTTAAGTTTACGAACGCAAGGGTCATCAAAACGGAGTTAAACAGTCAGCTGCAACTCTGCTGCAACACCAAACAATTAGCTAGAACACAGCCGAAACTGTCCTCTAGGTTGCCGTTAGTTAAACCGTCAGCTGCAACACAACTGCAACACCACCTGTAGAGTACTATTAGTTGCAACACGCCTGTAGGTGTATATTTGAGGTTTTTGTGACTTGTAAGTGTTGTTGAAACACGGAGCGACACTCCCTTGCCTTCCCCACAGTGGTATCAGAGCATGGTTAAGCTTTATTTTATTTTATTTTTGTCTAAGAGTAATTTGATTTGTGATGGATACTAACAGCAGTGTAGTACAACCACAAATTCTTGTGTTGATTGAAATAAGTTATGATACTTGGTTTATTAAGATGAGAACTATCCTGCGTGCTCAGGATCTTTGGGAGTTTGTTACGTTTGGGTATGCAGAACCAGCTAATCAGGTTGTTGAATTGACTTTGTCAAATGTTGAGCGTGTTTTGTTGAAGGAAAATAGGAAGACGGATAATAAAGCCCCTGGCCTTATTCAACAAGGATTAATTGAATCCACATTTTCGAAGATATCAAGTGCCGAGTCTTTGAATAAAGCTTGGAACACTCTTGAAACTTGCTATCAAGGTGTGACAAGGTGAATAACGTTAAGTTGCAGAACTTGAGAAGGGACTTTGAGAACTTGAAGATGAAGGACAACGAGACTGTTGATAATTTTATGACACAAGTTATGAATGTTGTAAACTAGCTAAGGCAGTATGGTGAAGACCTCTCAGATCAATGTGATTGAAAAATTGTTGAGATGTTTGCCAAAGAAGTTTGAGACAGTGGTTGTTCTTATTGAAGAGTTTAAAGATCTCAGTCAAATGCACATTGATAAGATGATTGTTCTTTGATTTCCCATGAATCAATAATGAATAGGTTTGATGATACTCCATTATAAAATGCTTTTAAATCTAAGTTACATGTTACTAGAGGTAGAGGTAGAGGAATAGCTAGTAGCAGAGGAATAGGAGGTTGAAGTGTTGATCATAGTGACAACAGAAATGATTTAGAATCTGAAGAAAAGTTACAACAAAATACTCCTAGCGTAAGGGGGAGTAGCAAGAGAACATGGCATCTAAGAAATCAGAGTTATGATAGATCTAAAGTTCAATGTTTCTATTGTAAGAAATTTTGGCATTTTGCTAACAAGTGCTGGAAGAAGCAATCAGATACTAGTAAGCTGTCTACACACATCACAGAGGAGACTAAAAATGAAGATAAGCCTATGTTTTTGACTTGTAATGTCACCCAGAAAAGTTCAAAAGATATATGGTTTCTGGACAACGCATGCAGCAACCACATGATTGGAAACAATGAATTATTTTCAAGTCTAGATACAAGCATTCAGTATGAAGTGAAGTTAGGTAATGACAGTAAGGTAAAAGTTAATGGTAAATGTGTGATTGTTGTATATTCGAAGAATGGTAAAAGAAGAACAATTCATGATGTTTATTACATTCCTGGTTTAATGTGTAATTTATTAAGTGTTGGACAATTGTTGGAGAAAGAATACAGAGTGTTCTTTAAGAACAAGGTATGCACTATTAATGACTAAAATCAAAGGAAGCAGTTGATAGCCAGAGTAGAGATGACAAATAATAGAATTTTTCCGCTGATTATGAGAAATGATTTGACTAACTCTTTAAATGATTATAAAACTACGAGTTTAGATCAATCATGGGTATGGCATTTGAGGTATGGCCATTTACATTTTTGTGGCTTAGATTTGTTATAGAAGAAGCAAATGGTAAAAGGGTTTCCCGGTATTGAGCAGCCAACAGGCTCATGTGAGAGCTGCATATTAGGAAAGAATCATAGAGATAAATTTATTTATGGAGTCTCATACAGAGCAAAAACACCATTAGAGATGGTACACACAGATTTGTGTGGACCGATCCAAACACCTTCTTTGACTGGTAATGTTTATTTTATGTCTTTCATTGATGATTACAGTCGAAAAACTTGGGTGTATTTGTTGAAACAGAAATCTTAAGCTTTTGATGTGTTTAAAAGTTTTAAATCTATGGTTGAAAATGAGAGTGACAAATTTATTAAAGTCTTGAGATCAGATAGAGGAGGTGAGTATATGTCAAATGAATTTATGGAATTTTGTCAATATTATGGAATTAAAAGATAGTTTACCGCTCACTACACTCCACAACAAAACAAAGTAGTAGAAAAAAGAACCAGACCATTATGAACATGGCTCAAATTATAATGAAGGAGAAGCATCTTCTGAATGAATATTGGGGAGACGTTGTTACTTGTTCAGTATACAATTTGAACAGAAGCCCAACTAAGAGCATGAATGATCGATTTCCTCAACAAGCATGGAGTGGTAAGTGTAGCAGCATATCTCATTTAAGAATTTTTGGGTGTGTAGATTATGCACTTGTACTTGAAGAGACGAGGAGAAAGTTAGCTGACAGAAGTCAGAAATGTATTTTTGTTGGATATAGTGAAGAATCTAAAGCATACAGATTCTATAATCCCATCACCAAGAAGTATGTTACTAGCAGAGATGTGGTGTTTAAGGAAGAAGAAACATGGGATGGGAGCATTGATAAGTTGGTTGAAGAGGACGCTATTACACCTCACGTAGAAGATGAAGAAGATGAATAGGGAATACATGGAGGACAATTAACTTCACATACACCAACAGTAAAAACACCTGTCAAAACACCCAGAACTCATGAACGTGGTGAACCATCAAGTGTTGGTGGACGACAAGGAACACGATCAAAGGTAAGTAATGAATCAAATCCTACATTAGCTTCATTAAAAAACAGAGTTAAAGGTCAGAAGATTAGAAGTTTAAGAGAACTGTATGAGCAAAATGAAAAAGTAGATCATGT
>LPNX010387776.1:0-80737 GCA_001517045.1 Pseudotsuga menziesii
TGTCAAAATGCAGATATTGGACCAGTCCGCCCTGAAGGGCACCCACGTACCTTCGTACGTCCTGTTGCAGGGGGAGACCCAGGATTGATCAGGGTACTTGGGATGAAGCTAGGCAGGCTGACTGAGCGGGTACCTACGATACGGATAGAGCATCTCCCTGTAGCTATGCAGGAGTTTGTAGTTGGGGTTCCACCAGCCTGGCTACGTCTTTTCAGACGGGTAGCTAGGGCAGTACTTGTATACAGGGATGCGGTGGAGGCTGCCGAAGCCAAGGAGGCTGAGGAAGCCAGGGGGCACAGAGATCATGGGGACCAAGGAGGTCCCAGTGGCCATGGCGGGCAGGCTTAGTTTTAGGGCATTTTGATGGATGATGATCCCCAGTGGAGTCGCCAGTTTTGTTGTAAGGGATTATGCACCTAATAATCGTAGGTCGGGGGTTACTAACATACTCAAACACTTGCAGACAATTGACTTCTAAAGTGCAGAATAGGAAATAGGAGGGTTAGAGGAACTTACTTGTTAAACGACGTTCGATCCTTGCTAGTCCTCTTCCGATCTGTTCCACTTCCAAAGTCTTCAAGGTTCACTCCATAGTTACATATATCGGCGATATATCGCGAGTCATTCCCCTTGGCGATATATCGCCACTAAAAAATCGCGATATTTTCGATATTTTGAATATATCGGGATATATTCAATATGTCGCGATATATTGGGAATATATCGGGACATTTTGGAAAATATCGCCCTGCTAAAAAAATTTGCAAGAAATTTGAAAAAAATATTTTGAATATATCACGATATATTCAATATGTCACGATATATTGAGAATATATCGGGAGATTTTGGAAAATATCACCCTGCTAAAAAAATTTACAAGAAATTTGAAAAAAAATTCATGGGTTAAGTTTTTGGCAGTGTTATTAAAACTAACTATATTAAATTCTTAAAGTAAAAGTGACATTCTCCTTTACTTTCATTTTCTATCATTTTACAGTCGAACTCGATATTTGATCATGATCCACCATTTGACATATTATGCATCTTATATATGAGTTGTATTTTAATATTTATGTGGAAATGTGTTTATTTGATGTTGTTGTTGCTTTAGATGTCAAAAAAATTGAAAAAAAATGTTTATTTTTGTATTTTTTAATGCAAAACGACATTTGCCGATATTTTCCGATATTTTCGCCGTTGCTGCCGATAAGTTTCATTCCGGACCCTCGGCGATATATTCGCCGACATGATATATGTAACTTTGGTTCACTCCTCTTTCTCCTGTTCAGAGACAATCTTCCAGATATAGAATGATTCATATATATATGTTAGCAGGTTAGATAAATCAAATATGACATATTGAAGCATAAACAATTATCAAACCAAGATATATGAGACAAATGTGGAAGAAGTAATGTCTTTATTATCAATAATGAGAAAGTTCAGAGTACAACCAAACGTCTGAGACAAGAACTCCTCTGTCACCAAAGGATTCTGAGTTTCACTGCTCCAAAGACTTCTGTAAACAATCCACCAGCATAACTTTGCTCCAAAGTGTAAGTCTCTACAACCCTCCCCAAGGCCTGTATTTATATGGGTGAAATAAGGCAGTTCTCGAAGGTTGGGGAAGTTGTAGCAGTTAGGGAGATTAAGTAAAATGACTTAACTAAACTCCCATTAGCGCGTGATTTTGTGTTTTCATGTTAAGAGGCACATTCGCGGGTATGTAGTAGAGCAACCCGCGAATGACTCGCGACTCTGTATAAGCGCAACCCGCGAATGACTCGCGACTCTGTATCAGCGCAACCCGCGAATACAAGGATTCGTGACTTGCTGTGAAGGAGACTCGCGAATGACTCGCGAGTTGTCCAGAAAGAGAGTCGCGAATACATCCCAACATGGCTAAATGGAAAAGTAACTAGCTGGATGAAGGTAGAATGTATTTCATGACAAGCCAAGCTATAGTGTAAAGGGCAAACCTCTATCCATAAGTGTCCTTTTGTGTGCCGACATGAGGGATATCAGCACTCGGACGGAGAGGTGCCACTCAGGTGTATAACAAGACCCAGCTTTGCCCTGGGTAGACTCAACCTTGTGTTGAGTAGACATCTAGTCCGGGACCACGATGTAGACGAGTCTAGCACTGGTAGACTCAGCATAGTTCTGAGTAGCCACTCTCTTGGAGAGTGGAGGCACCTGGTATGTTACCAGGAAAGCACTGTAAGCCCTAGACTGGGTCTAGGCATGTGTGGCACTCTGACCCTTGATCTAAGGGCTTGGTGTACTTCTCCAAGGATTAGCTACCCTTGGTTAAGTTACCCTAGTACTAGATCTCGGTGTCACATAGAGTGTGAGATAAAAGAATTAGTAATTCTCTTGGTTTATGATGATGTATTTTTGGAATTAAAAGGACCACAGGGGCACTTGGAAAAAGGCTAAAGTCAAAAGTCAAAAATACATAAGGACTTTTTGACCACACGAAAAGGACCACAGGGGCACTTGAAAAAGGCTACAGGTAAAAGCAAAAAATATATAAGTATTTTTGGATCTCAAGAAAAGGACCACAGGTGAATTAAATAAGGAATTTTGGTAAAAGTCAAAAATACATAAAGGACCTTTTTGGTAAAAAGGTAAACGTGAAATTAGGAAAAGAATAAAATATTATTATTTTATCTTTTCTAATTTTGGTCCACTTACAGGTGACTCAAAGCTATAAAAGAAGATCAAGTCATTTCATTATGACACACATTTGCACTCACAGTTACAGCTGCTCCAACAAAAGATTACACAAGTGACTGAAGAAGAAAGAAGTTAGATGTGATGCCCTGGCATGGATGAGTCTAGCTAAGGCAGTCACACTTATTTTGGTTTACCCTCAGCTAGGGTTTGTCTTCTTCCACAAACAACAACAACTTCTCTCTCTCTCTTCTTTCATGAGTTAGGGTTTTCATCAAAACCCTCAGATCTGTTCACAGGCAAATTTCTTCACTGGCAGTCATCCACAAATTCTTGGGCATCCCTTTTCTTACCTCTCGGGCTGCCCCTTTTCTTTCTCTCGGGAAGGGCCACCCTCAGCATACTCGGGCAGGGTTAGGGCTGCGTGAGCAGGCCCTCGGGCTGCTTGTGCAGACCCTTGGGTTGCTAGCAGCCTGCCTGTAAGGGCTGCTGTGTATACAGCCGGCCCTCCAGGAAACTACTCAGAATTTCGGGCAAGAGAGAGGAAGGGAAGAAGAGAAGTCGGGCAGCAGAGAATTAATTTCGGGCAAGAGAGAGGAAGGGAAGAAGAGAAGTCGGGCAGCAAAGAATTAATTTTGGGCAATCATACATCATTCCGGGCAGGTGAGAAGAGTGTTCGGGCAGCCGTACAGCAGATCGGGCAGATCTGATATATTCTGGGCAGCTGTCTAAATTTTTGGGTAGTAAATTTTTTATTTTTACGCAAGCCCTAATTTGCTTGGGCAGATCTGGAAATTTCCAGATCTGATAAATAATTTCAGGTTGACTGTTTTTTTTGTTCTGGGCTGTCATTTTGAATTTCTGGATAGGCCCTAATTTGTCCGAGTAAATCTGAGAAATAGTAGGCAAACTGTTTTTTTAGTCTTGGTCAATTCTGAGCAGTATATCCTTGGTTTCTGTGCAAGCCCTAAAATTATCCTGGTTGACTATGTTTGGACAGTTTTGATTGTTGTGGGAAGATCTGAGAAGTTATTTGACAGACTAATTTTATTGAACAGTCTTTTTGTAATGCCCTCTTCCGATTAGGCCTTGAGGCCCAAAACCGCTAACCTATGTGATTCCTGTGGGTTCGAGCGGTTACTGACAGTTAGGGAATCATCTAAGGACTGATGCCATCCATAGAAAATCTAGGGCATCATCATTAGGTCAAGAAGGGCCATCGAGGCCGAAGGCCACCTTCGTGCATGCCATCCAAGCATTATTTAATGATGCATGCACTCATTTAAGTCTCCATGCGCATGCATGCAAGTCAACTGCAAATTAGAAGATAACGTGACTTAATTAGGTCAAAGATTAGGGTTTTTGCAGTTGACTTCACTTTTGATGATTATTATTTTGGGAGCTCTTGAATAGCAGCACAGCAGTTGGGGTTGGAGACGGCGTCTTCAACTAGCGGGGTTTCAGCAGTGAAATATCTGCCCTAGTCTCATTCAGGGTAAGCCATACAGGTTCACCATTTTCTCTTACATCCATTCATAGTTATCCAGTATACAGTGTAGATTGTTGCAGGGACACGTGTGCAACCGTAAGGGGGGTTTTTAGACAGAAAGCCCTAATCAGTTGCTGGGTCTTCAGATCTCAATTTTAATTCGAAACTCAGGCACCATTCTCATCATCGACATCTTACTCTGGTACACAGTGATTATCAGATCCGACCGTGCTCATCCGGAGCAGTTATCAGCTATTTCGGGATCAAGGGGGCATGAGCAGCTATCTCTCTGGAACAATTCGCTAGCCTGCCTAGAGACCTCCGAAACTCCGCATGTACCAGGCATTCTCTCCGACACGGGAAGGCTATCAAACTGCAAATCGACAGCTCCATCCGACACCTCCTTCACTGAAAACGTCACCCTTATTTGATCTAGGGTTCTTGCTGCTGGGGTTTCACCAGAAGCAGAACATATTAGTCCATCTCCGATTCAGCTCTTGATGCTTGCATACTCTCTCAGGAGCAGTCCAGCCAGCTTATCAGTGGTAAGTGTTCATTCTATCTCACAAACCCTAACCCTAATTTTTGCTATAAAATAGGGATTTTTGCATGGCGGTTTGCATGCCTGGTTGTGTTAGCATATTTGCATAAGAATAGAAAATATCAAGATTTGGGATATTACAGTGGTATCAAAGCTATCTTCTTGGCCAGCTGTGGGCTTAAGAAATGAGACATAGATGAATCCAGAGGGAGACCCTTTTGTAACCTATAGGAGGAGAAAGAGTACATACATAGGGGGCTTTGAGGATATCCAACTATAAGATACCAATTCAGACATGGAACAAACAGGTATACACTCGGATAGGGGAAAAGGAACGAGAGAAGAGGAGGATAGGATGGAGTTTCGCAACTTAGTATCTGCATTGCAAGACTTAGCAAAAGGGCAAAAAGATGTGCTCAATGCAATCAACAGATTATCGACGAAACCAGAAATAGGTACCAACAGTGCACCTCCCTCACCGGTAGATCAGGGATCTACAAGCAGCGGTGGAAAGGTTGTGTACACTAATATGCAGAATACTCCGCACATATATAGCAAACCTTCCAACAGGCCTACCATGCCTCACTTCTTGGCAGATACAGTAGGTGGTTCGATCATGCAGGTAGAACCTAGCGAGCCTTTTGGGGCTTATTTGCAGGAGTATAGAGACTTAGGGGATGGGTTTCATGCTGCCATGTTTTTTTCAGATTTCTGCAACATGAAGAGTAGGAACAGGCCCAAGAATTTGAACAAGGGTTTCAATCACAACTATGAGTTGCAGAAGACCTTGGGCAGGTTGACCATCTCGAACTTTGATGGGACTCGCAGAGGATCAGCGAGGATATGGGTTCAAAAGTTGGATACCTATTTCCAACTCAATCCCATGACAAAGACAGAAGCCATTAAATTGGCTACACTCCACCTAGACGGAGAAGCTCACGAGTGGTGGTACCACGGATTGGTGACATTGGGTCACAACACCATACACTCCTACGGTGAGTTCACTCAGAAGCTCATAGAGAGGTTTGACAGGAAGGATCCAGAGATACATTTCAGGGAGTTGGCTCAACTCAAACAGACCGGTAGTGCAGAAGCCTCATCTCAGAATTTCAGAGGATAGCAGTCATGGTAACAGATGTATCAGAGAGCAGGTTGACTATGTTATTCACTGAGGCCCTCACAGAGCCACTACAGGGATGGGTGAAAGCCTACAAACCCCTCACTCTACAAGATGCCATTAGCAGAGCCAGAGATCTTCAGGATTCAGTCCCCAAAAACAAGTTCCCGCTGAAATCCAATTTTCCTGTTAGGGACAAGGACAATAAACCTTTCCAGCAGGATGTTCCTAAGAAAACATGGTTAGACAAGGACACTAGGAAAGATTTGAGAAGGAAGAAACTATGCTTCACTTGTCAAGAACCATGGGTACCAGGACATAGGTAGGGAAGGCTAAGGCTCACTACATTGAGGTATATTTGGACAGTGATGAGGATGACTATGAGCAGGCAGCCACAGAAGAACTACGGGTAGCTGAGGAAGAATCGCACCAGGGTGATACACCAGAGGGAGTCATTGCTATATTATCTAGAGTACCAAGATTCCATACTCTCAGGGTCAGGGGAGTAGTAAAGGGTCACAGAGTAGGAGTATTGATTGATGGGGGAGCAACCCACAATTTCATCGACTCCGCTTGGGTAGCCAAGAGAGGTAATCAGACCGAGAAGTTCGAAGGATTCACTGTAGCAATAGCCGGGAACTCCAGCATGGAGTGCAACTACTGGATTCCAAAATTGAATGTCACCTTAGGTAACAATCAGATGACAGATTCCTTCTACGTAGTGGATGTATCGGATACTCACGTAGTATTGGGTGTTCAGTGGCTTTATTCTATAGGTAAATACACTACAGACTACTAGGGCAATGGAAATGGAATTCCAAGGGCCAGACGACAAACGGGTAGTTTCGAGGGGCATGAACACTTATCCCCCAAAACCGGTCTTGTCACAGAGAATGGAGGCAGTACTCCGACAGGATGATATAGAATGGGCTGCAGAATGTTTTGTCACCTTTAGGAAGCCCCCAGAGACCAACACACAACACTCAAGTGACATTCAAACCTTGCTACAGAAACATGAAAAAGTTTTTCGAGACCTTCCATCAGGTAGACCGCCAGATTGAGGCTTTGAACACATCATTGAGCTACAGGAGGGGACACAAGCAATCATCACCACTCCTTACAGGCATCCCAAAAGATACAAGGATGAGATTGAGAAAACAATCAAAGAATTACTGGAGCTTGGATATATTCGGCCCAGTTCTAGCCCCTTCGCATCCTCAGTAGTATTGGTCAAGAAGAAGGATGGTACACCACGAATGTGCATCGATTATCGAGCACTCAACAAAAAGACCATTAAGAACAGGTATCCCATCCCCAGAATTGACGAACTCATGGATGAGCTTCGGGGAGCTAAATACTTCTCCAAGATTGATCTTTGCTCGGGATACCATCAGATCAGGGTAAGGGACCAAGACATCTCCAAAACCGCTTTTCGCTGTCACTAAGGTCACTATGAGTTTTTGGGCATGCCTTTTGGACTTACCAATGCTCCAGCCACTTTTCAATCATGCATGAACCACACCTTCAAAGCACAGCTACGTAAGTTTTTGCTAGTATTCTTTGATGACATCCTGATTTACAGCAAAACATGGGAAGAGCATCTGAAACACCTGGATGAAGTACTGAACATTTTAGAAGAACATTCGCTTTATTCGAAAATGTCCAAGTGTGAGTTTGGCATGAAGGAAATGTTGTACTTAGGACACATAATCAATGCAGAAGGAGTACAAGTTGATATGGAGAAAATCCAAGCTATCAGAGATTGGCCCGCGCCAAAAACAGTTACAGAATTGAGAGGTTTCTTGGGTCTGTGCACTTATTACCGACGGTGTGTTAAGGGATTCTCCCAATTTGCAACACCCCTCACAGATCTCACAAAGAAGGGAGCGAACACTTGGACAGACTTAGCACAAAAAACTTTGGAGGAGATGAAGGTTATTATGAGTTCCTGTCTAGTTTTAGCATTACCAGACTACTCACAACCCTTTGTAGTAGAATGTGATGCCTCAGGGGAAGGGTTAGGAGCAGTGTTGATGCAAAACCATCACCCTATTGCATTTGAGAGCCGTAAACTGAAGAACTATGAGCGCCACTACTCCATATATGACAAAGAGATGCTAGCCACCTTACATGCTCTCACAAAATTCAAACAGTACCTGGTGGGCAGTAAGTTCAAAATCAAAACTGATCATAACAACCTCAAGTATTTCCTGGAGCAGAAGGAACTGAATGAGTGACAGCAGAAATGGTTCAGCAAAGTACAAGCCTATGATTTCGAGATTGAGTATGTAAAAGGTAAGAATAATGTAGTAGTTGATGCATTATCCAGGCGTCCCGCCTCATTATCTCTCAGTAGTATATCCACAGATTGGAGGGCACTTCTCTTAGTAGAATACTCCAAAAATAAATTCGCTTGCGAATTATTGGATGGACAAATTCAGGATGACAGGTACAGGATTGTTGATGACATTATCTATTACAAGAACAGGATATACCTTGTCCCAGAATCCACATTGAGGAAAAAGATCATTCAGGCAGCGCATGATTCTCCTTTATCAGGGCATCAAGGTTTCTTGAAGACCTACAGGCAGATCCGAGAGAGGTTCTCATGGAAGGGCCTCAAGGGGGAAATCATGCAACATGTATGAGAATGTAGCATCTGTCAGCAGAACAAGATTGAGAACATTCATCTAGCAGGGTTACTTCAGCCACTACCGATTCCAAAACAGAAGTGGGAAAACATCTCCATGGACTTTATTACAAGATTGCCCAAGGTCCAAGGGCGAGATTGTTTATATGTAGTAGTTGACAGATTGACCAAGTTTGCACATTTCTTTTCGATATCATCAGACTACTCGGCAGCTCAAGTAGCTGAGTTATTCTTCAAGGAGGTCTTCAGGTTACACAAGTTACCTAAGACCATTGTCAGTGATCGGGATAGCAGATTCACAGGTGCCTTTTGGCAGGAACTATTCAGATTAGTGGGGACCGAACTGGCTACCAGTACGAGTTATCATCCCCAGAGCGATGGACAAATTGAAATAGTCAACAAGTGGATCGAAGGATATTTAAGGAACTATGTAGCAGGGCAGCAACGAACTTGGATCAAATGGCTACACCTAGGGGAGTATTGCTACAATACTACCTATCACATGTCTATTAGGATGACTCCTTTTAAGGCATTATATGGTTATGAGGCCTTGGACTATGCAAATTTGGCATTTGGAGATAGTAGGGCTCCTAAGGCTAAGGATTGGATACAGGAAAGTCAAGACATTCTGAAAATCTTGAAGGAAAACTTACAAACAACCTAGAATCAACAGAGGCTGTATGCTGACAAACACAGGATTGAGCGGAGCTTTGAGGTAGGGGATTTGGTATACTTAAGGCTCCAACCTTACAAACAGTCTTCGCTTAAGAAGAAAGGAGCAGAAAAGTTAAAACCTCGCTTCTATGGACCCTACAGAATAATCAGGAAGGTGGGAGAGGTGGCATATGAACTAGAACTTCCACAGGAAAGTAAAATTCACAATGTGTTCCATGTGTCTTACCTGAAGAAGACCCTTGGGCAACACATTGCTCCATCTACAGAGTTACCTCCTTTAGATGATGAAGAACTGCTGATACTAATTCACGAACGGATCATACAAACTAGAGAAATGTAGCTCGGGAACAGGGTAATCTGAGAGTACTTGGTTCAATGGAAAGAACTACCGCCAGAGGATGCCACCTGGGAAGGTGAACAGGTATTGCAGCATCCCAGTTTGCAGTTGCTTGAGGACAAGCAATCTCAAGCGAGGAGGACTGTAATGTCCTCTTCCGATTAGGCCTTGAGCCCCAAAACCGCTAACCTATGTGATTCCTGTGGGTTCGAACAGTTACTGACAATTAGGGAATCATCTAAGGACTGATGCCATCCATAGAAAATCTAGGGCATCATCATTAGGTCAAGAAGGGCCACCGGGGCCAAAGGCCACCTTCGTGCATGCCATCCAAGCATTATTTAATGACGCATGCACTCATTTAAGTCTCCATGCACATGCATGCAAGTCAACTGCAAATTAGAAGATAAAGTGACCTAATTAGGTCAAAGAATAGGGTTTTCGCAGTTGAAAGTTATAAAAGGAGGATAAAGTGAACGGAGACTTCACTTTTGATGATTATTATTTTGAGAGCTCTTGAATAACAGCACAGCGTGCAGCACAGTAGTTGGGGTTGGAGACGACGTCTTCAACTAGCGGGGTTTCGGCAGTGAAATATCTGCCCTAGTCTCATTCAAAGTAAGCCATACAGGTTCACCATTTGCTCTTACATTCATTCATAGTTATCCAGTATACGGTGTAGATTGTTGCAGGGACACGTGTGCAGCCGTAAGGGGGGTTTTCAGCTAGTAAGCACTAATCAGTGGCTGGGTCTTCAGATCTCAATTTTACTTCGAAACACAAGCACCATTCTCATCATCGGCATCTTACTCCGGCACCTGGTGATTATTAGATCCGACCGTGCTCATCCAGAGCAGTTATCAGCTATTTCGAAATCAGAGGGCGTGAGTAGCTATCTCTCTGGAACAATTCGCTAACCTACCTAGAGACCTCCGAAACTCCGCATGTACCAAGCATTCTCTGCGGCACGAGAAGGCTATCAGTCCTGCAAATCAGCAGCTCCATCCGACACCTCCTTCACTGAAAACGTCACCCTTATTTGATCTAGGGTTCTTGCTGTTGGGGTTTCACCGGAAGCAGAACATATCAGTCCATCTCCGATTCAGTTCTTGATGCTTGCATACTCTCTCAGGAGTAGTCCAACCAGGTTATCAATGGTAAGTGTTCATTCTATCTCACAAACCCTAACCCTAATTTTTGCTATAAAATAGGGATTTTTGCATGGCAGTTTGCATGCCCGGTTGTATCAGCATATTTGCATAAGAATAGAAAATATCGGGATTTGGGATATTACACTTTTCCAGGCAAATCTGGAAACTTCCAATGCTAGGGTTTGAAACCGTTCTTTGAATTTTTACTGAGAAAATTTACTGTAACTGTGGTTTATTCCAGATCTGGGTTTGAGGAACATTTTGAAGAATTTCCTAAGTCATCTCATTTACGAGATGAGCTACTAATGCTTTTGGGGTTTTTGTCCTTTGAAGGTTTCCCCATTGAAAAACACTGTCCATTGTGCGAATGTGATGAATGTGTTTTTTACTGCGCTGATTATTTGTTTAAGCTTATCAGCAAATTTTTAAGTTATATGCTAATGCTAAAATTCAACAGAACATCATCTACACCTCAATCCTTTGACTTCTTTTGGGGTGGATCCTCATCAACACCAACAGGTGATGCATGTTGCTTTCCCTTTTGCTGCGTGGGATAATCTCTAGCAAAGCAGTCGAATATGTCACACCCATAGCACTGAATACGTGAGAATTCCTTCTTGCTTCAGTCCGAAACTGGTCCTAATCTTCCACCTTTATTTTTTTTGCCAGTACCTCTCCTTCCTTTTCCTCTTCCTCTTCTAGCATGCACTACAAGGGCCTAACTCTCTTCATAATGGGAACTATGCGTACTGCCTCTAGTGGCGATTCTAGCCTCCTCCTGAGTGCAATTTGCCCATGACCGATCAAACTTAAGCAATTTGGATCGCCCACCAACACTTTGAATGAATGGATCCCAAGAGCGGAGGAAACCATTAAGGGTCACCATAACAAGCTCTCTATTTGCAACTCTCTCCAATGGCACTCAATTGATCTCTTAGCTCAGAAACTTTCATGAAGTAGGATGCAATTGAATCTGCTCTGGACATCTTGATGTAGTGAAGGTGTTGTCTCAAGGCAAGTGCTTTGTTCGTGTTGTTACTCTCAAATAACTTCCTCAAGGCATCAAACATGGCTTTGGTTGTTTTCAACTTGAAGATATGAGGCAGCAAATTATCATTTACAGAACCTATCATAATCCTCCTAGCCTTTGTTTCATTCTTCTTCCACTGAGACTTTTATGTATCACCTTCTAGCTTAGATACATCTTCCCCAAATTTCAAATTTTCATTTTCTTCCAAGACAATAAGCACTCTAGACTTCCATGAGTTGAAGTTGGAAGCCCCATCAAGTCTATCTTTCACCTTAACATTGGTCATCATGACTACAAGCTATCTCTACACCACTAGAGGAGTCTTGGTCTCTAGTAGGTAGGTTCACTGCCATTTCTACAACACTATGCCTCGGACCACTATGTCTCGGACCAATTCCATGCTATTTCTTTGCCTCATTTTCCCAAATCGATTTCCTCATTAGCCATTTCTAATCATCAAAATGTTGCCTCGGGAACATAAAACTGCCAATATCTCACCAAGGACCAAAAATCGAAGCCAAATGATTGCACGGATGGGTCTCGCACCATAGTAGTATGGTACAATCGACTGGCTACACCCCAATATTCCCTTTGGCGCCCTAGGAGATCTCACTAATATTTGCACTGTGTTTTATTTTTAATTTCCCATGGCAAATCTACTGCAAAATGCCTAAAAGACCCATATATCTCATGTAATTGCCCGAAACTGAAAACCAATTGCACCAATGGACTCATAATGTCCAAATCAACTAGGAATGAGTACCCATACACCATATGTCCATCACAAAAGTACGTCAAAGGCCCCATACATGTCAGAACAATAAAAATAACAAAGTCTATAAATGTTGATAATCATAAAAATAATACAAGCCATAATTGTAAACCACCATCTGAAGCATGAATATGTCTAATGGACACAGATAGACCATAAATGATCATCATCCACAACCATCGGTCTAAAACTCATCCTGGACCCTACTCTTGGCTTGGTCAACACTAGGGGTCAAGACTGATCAAATGATGACCCAAATACTAAACTCTGATACTACAAGGTACAAATGGACATGCATGCTCAATTATCTATGCTAATAGTGAGACTCAAGTACAAATAGCTTTAGTTGGCGAGTATAAGCACAATATATATATATATATATATATATATATAATCTAAATCAAAACGATCAACTGCTTTAAAGAAGAACCTCCAGTGTATACTCATTTATAGATTTAGCCATCTTGCTAGTCAAGGGTGAAGGTGAATGAAATCAGGAACGACCAAGGGAATGACTTGACACTCAACATTGTAAGCATCTAGAATAAAGGATAAGGGAATCCACATAACACATAAGTTGGACTAGGCGACCAATAGGGGATGGCAGTGTCTCACAAATGGGTGGAATGATGAGAAGGCTCCACTAGACTCTAGACAAGCAACTTTTAGCAATTTATTTGCACAACAATATACAGTAGTTAACATCTAGAGGAAGGTTCCCTAGTATGCCTTTTGGGCTTCCAGAAAATGACAAAGACATGAGCTTTGGGGGCCAGTCCTACCCTATTGCCCTGTGGGGGAAATGAGTCGTACATTATACAATGAATGAGTGCTCATCCTCTAGCCATCAACTTTTAGGATATTTATTTCACTTTTACACAAGGTAATAGACAACCTAAAAAGACAGGTGCCCTGGAAAACCTTCTGGACTCCAAAAAATGACCAAGGCCTAGCTCGGCTGCAAGTGAGCATCTATAGCCCCGACGAGTTTGCATCGCTCTATTGCCCTTGTGGGGGAAAATTAACCTTACATCATACAATGGATGAGTGATCATCCTTTGGCCACTGACTATTTTATAACATTTATACTTTATTTGCGACAGTGTCTAAAGACACTTTTGTTTCGCTGGCAGGGCATCCATTTAGAATAACTTTAAGCTCTAATGCCTTAGTGTCTAAAGACACTCTTTGGTAAGACTACTTGTGTTCAATACCTAGAGGTAGACCATCCCTGTGATAAGCATCACATAAACCAACATCGAGACACAATTTAAACATGGAGACTTATTCCAACATAGAGGTAAAGGTGGGGGAAATCCTAGATGTCACTAGTCAAGTTACAAGTCAAGGTTAATCAACAAGGGAAGGCAACATATGGACGGAGACAATGAAGATGGTGCCAAGACTAGCAAGTTGTTGTCCCTAAAGGGAAATGACCAAATCCATACTACAAGTAGGGCAAGGCCAATGAGTATAAAGAGGAATCTCTTGGACATAATAGCTAGATCATTTATACTTTAGATTCCAAGTAAAACCAAAATAAATTATCGCCAACATACAACCACTATCAACTAAGTCTCATAGCTAAAATAGACAACAGAGCAACATCAAAGTCCATATGCATAAAACCATAATATCACCAAGGTCATATACCTGCACTGGATATGAAAACAATCTAAAGCTCACTGAAACAACTGCTAGTGCTGTACATCATGGGCACTATCATACACTCTGCTTTGGGTCATAAAAATGGCTTACTCAGTCACCGAATCTGGGGTTATGAGGCTCAGGATCTACTAGAAGTGAGATCATCAACTGGTGGCTCATCGTCTGTTGATCTCAACGTAAAGGAATGGCTCAAATAACTGCTCAGTATTGCTCAGAAATAACAGTAGCACAGCTACTATATATGTGACAACAGTAACTCAACTCAAACGGTCCCGAAAGGAGCACGCCCATACACATCTCATGGTAACTCAACTCAATCCATCCCTCTCCCTGTCTCAAGGAGAGCCACGCCATTCTCCCCGTCTCATGAAGAAAATCTCACCGATGCTGCAAACACCAACATTTAAGTAGACTTTATTAATATAAAAAAGATAATAAAATCAAATATCTATAAATAAATAAATAAAAGAGGGGGAAAGATGTTAGATCTCCATTGTTATTGTGGCAGCAGTTCAATTATGTCACCTTTGAAGTTTGAACAAAGCACCAATTTTGAGTTCACTCGACAAGTTTGGTCTTAGTATCAATGTTTTAAAACTTGGAACCAGGAGTTGAACTGGTCGATGGTCAACTCGGACTGAAACCGGCAATGAACCAAAGCAGTTTGATTTCAATGACTCGGACTATTCAAAATTAAATAAAATTTTACAATTTTAACGAAATATATATATATATATATATATAACATTCCAAGCTATGATACATAAAATTTTACAATTTTAACGAAATATATATATATATATATATATATATAACATTCCAAGCTATGATTTCAAACCCTTAGAGATATAATATGAAAAGTCTACCCATGTTCAGATCAGATTTAGCTATACAGATTTTATCCAAGATTGTCAGATTTATTAAAGATGTAGATAGTCATCAAGTCAAAAGCTAAAGCAGATATCCTAGTTGTTTTTTATCATGTAAGCAGGGACTCATGTAGATCCACTCTTTGGCTAAATCTCGATGTGCATGTATATTGATTCGTAATGTTAATATATGTGGCATGTCCCCAAAATAAAAGATGTCAGCTTTTCAAAATGAACATATGCTAAGATGGCTCCTTCAAGTAATTGAATTCAATGTTTCCTACATGAGATAATAAATACCAAGAGAATAGTGTCACAAGGAATATATTTTGTAAGCTGACAATAATATACTAAACAAAATAAATAGCATTGTAAAATTATTCCATATTAGGAACCATATCAGAAAGCTCTTTCTGTCTAACACTTTTGGTGCAACAATACTCACTTGTTTGCCAAAAGATCAAATTTTCAGAAACATCAATATGGCTAATATTTCATTTTCATATTTGTCATGACTTGAACAGATTTAGTGTAATCATTTTTAAAATTTTAAACATACTAGTAAGAAACAGATTGTGATCATACATGCAGAAAGCATCTTAATAAGATCATTCAGCAATGCAAGGATCCATTAATGCACTGGAAGTTGATCTGCCCGTACTTAATTTCATATTCCCCATGTCATTGTCAGATAAAGTTCAAGAAGTGTAACTAACAATGTATTTTATCCAAGAACTTTTGGGGGTAGACTTCTTCGCTTAGTTAGGTAAGCTTAAAAGATATATGGAGGGTTGACTAAAGATAAGGCCAGGCCTGATTTCTCAAAGTTGTATATTGAGAGTATTTTAGAGAACATTCCATGAGGCATTCAACAAGCTAAACTCTCCAATCTAAATACCTAAAACATGTTCTATTCTAACAGCATGTCAAATGCAAACTGGGAGGACTGTGACACCTTAATTATGGAATGTCAGAAATGACAACCATACCTGGAAATCCAAGTTTGATTTTTTCGATTCGTCACCAAAAGATACTTGCAAAGCATCAGCAATAGTCTTTATCTCTGTTCCCTCGGGAAGAAAACCAAGTGAAAAAAAGTCATTTGCCAAACCCAAAGAGTCGCGATTAACAAAGTGTACAAGCTGCATCCAAAAACAACCATTATCGGCAATATAACATAAACCATAAATTGGCAAACAATCATTGATAGAGAGCACCTCGAAAAGGTTAGAAGTTGTTAGATGTAACATACACATGTACCTTATGTATTATATGGTGATAAACAATAATAATACTACATTAATTAAAATGTAAACATTTGCAATGAACATGAGATATAATTTTCTTGATAACTACAGTCTATCCATAAACAAGAGTATGAGATAGAGCAAAGCGGCAAAGGAATATACAAGAGGAGATTTAACCATTATGACAGCAAACTATTATGTGCAGAAGGAAACATGCTTGGAAAAGCATAATTATATATTGTGTATCCATTAGTTTGGCTCTACATACAAAAAGAACTTCAGAACATATATCCAGAAACATCCTTTGAAAGACATTTATGATTTTGAATCCTTTATTTCCGCATTAAATGCAAGAAACCTTAACCATACATCAAAAGATTAGATTTACATTGAAGGATGAAAAAAGAGGAGACATGACCTGCATCTTTTCCACCGTGACTACAATCAATAAGGAACAACCCTTAAAATCACCAGTGAGCCCAGATGTTAAATAAAAGATCCCTTTGGTCAGAAGAGACGATGGTTGCTCTGTGACCCTATATATCAAGCTCGGCCCCCAACCCAAAATAAGGAAAGAATTAACCTATCCACGAATGTTAACTATAAAATACATCTCAACAAGTCATTAAAAAAACTTTTGAAGACAGAATTATTGAAGTTCGAAAACATGAAATGTGCAATTTTCAAGCTTCAAGGTTACAACTTCAAGGCATTGTCAGCTTACATTTATAGCATATCCCCTTTTAGAAAGCTTTTTTGGCATGTCTGTTCTTCCTTATTTGGTAAGCCCATATTGTGATGTCCCTTTCTAGGTGATCATTCCAGGGGGTTATTGGATGACACTTAGGCCTAAAATTGTTATAATATTAAGGTATCATTTAATTAAAAAGGGGATATTTCGGTGGATGGTCTTGGCTGACCCATGGTATTGCCGATGGTATGGGACTCGAAAAGAAGATAAAAGAGAAGGCACTCATCCATTGTAGACATCTTG
Source organism: Pseudotsuga menziesii (assembly GCA_001517045.1). Taxonomy (NCBI): domain Eukaryota; kingdom Viridiplantae; phylum Streptophyta; class Pinopsida; order Pinales; family Pinaceae; genus Pseudotsuga; species Pseudotsuga menziesii. The sequence continues at coordinate 17,217 of LPNX010387776.1, forward strand.
ATTTGATATTGATTCCTTGTGACCATCTAGAGATTTGTGCAATGTTTTTGTTAGGGTTTGGAAAAACCCTTCCATTGTTGGTTTGGTTTCGGCGGTGCAAAATATCCACCCTAGCTAGACAAGAAAAAGGATCCATTCAGGGTCTTCACTTGGGCTTCATCTTCTTGGAGAGGGTTTGGAGACCAGCTTACAGAGGCCGTTGCAGTACATACTGGCATCCATCTTCTAGGTTCATTGTTTTTGTACTCTTGGTGTTGCGTAGCTGCTATAGCAGCCAGTAGTTTCTATTGCTGTTGCCATCCATTTCATAATAAAAGCTAATATTGTCTCTCTCATTTTGTGTATGCTAGAATATTATTTTTATGGGAATGCAAATGTTTGATGAAAGTTAATGTAACTCAAACTGTTTATAAAAACACAACCAAAATCAGTGTCCATTCAGGTCAAGGACATTTCAATGATATCAGAGCTGGAGATCTTGCCAGGCCAAGGGGAATTCAGTCAGAATTTCCATTTGAGCTATTAATTATTCGTCTTGTGGAATTAAATAATTGTTGGGCCATTCAGTTCGAGAAAGGACTGAAAACCTTCCCAAACAGGGCATAATTTCCTTGACTGAGCTGATATTTTAGTATTTTACTCGTCAGCAAAGTCGTGGGCTTAGGAGAATCCATGAAAGAATTGTTGGAAGGGCCCAATCCCTCTCTTTTCAAGGGCTGCAAGCTAGAGGAAGAGCCAAAAGGGCATATTGAGGCCAAACTTCCCTCTTACAAAAGCTGCGAGGATATTCGTGGTGGTCGTGTAGATGATCAAAGGACCCAGTTCCTCTCTTGTTGAGTCATGGATTTAGAAGAAGGGTTGTGGTGATAAGAGGAGGCCGTGAAGGCTCTTGAAGAGTTGCTCTTGAAGGCTCTTGTAAACACTCGTGAAGGGGTCGCAAGCTACCAGGGAGACAATGAATTGAAGTTAAGTCGTTGAGACCGACGTTAGTTGCTGAGACTCATCTCACCTCCTGTGAGGAGGCTGACAACTTGGAAGCAAGCCAAAAAGGGTGTTGGGGAGGGTTGTAACACCCAGTAGAAGTCGTGGGCATTGTGGGGGGCAGTTCTCCCTTTTAGCAGGTCGCAAGGGACTCAGTGGCAAAGAAGGGTCGGGAGCTGCAAAAGAAGTGCATGGAGCACTGAGAGGAATCTGTCTAAATTGAAGAGGTCGAGAGTCTGAGTAAAGAACAAAGTCAAGCAAAAGAATGTGATTTGCCTGGTGTGGACAAGGAAGCCGATCCATCTAAGGAGACTGAGTTCATCTACAGCAGTCACACTAAACATCGGCACTCTCATCACATCCTTCCAGAAATGTACCTAGATAAAATCATGTTCTTCACCAAGGGGGGCCCTCTTACTACTGCTGGACACATCCTTGAGGAAGTACTGCTCAATTCACACATTCCAAGGTCAAAGTTTAGTCCAATCGTGGAGGTGGGAAGACCATTCAATATCAGTGAAAAGTGTTGTAGGTCTCTGTCAAGCTACAGAGCCAGAAATTCCAGTTCATGTGCCAAAAGGGAGTTGAGAATCAATAGAAATCTTTTGCTGGGTGTTTTATTGCGAACTGCCATCTAACCCGGTCATTTGCGTCACTTCTGGGTGCTGTAGAAGGTTGTTACAGCCATAGAACATTTGTTATTCTATGTTGCACGAAAATCCTAAAATGCCCACATCCATGTATCGGAAACTTGTGGAAACTTAGAAACTTCTAGGAAATCCCAAGGGCCCATGAACAGCTTGGGACCCATGGGAAGTCTAAAACGACCCTAGTTTATGGAAAATGAAAACAAATTAACCTTTAAATCATTTCTAAACCTACCTACAAACTAACATATCATTCTTATTTTATTATAAGATAATGTGTTACTAAAAAAAACACTATATATAAATATATATACTACATTTCCCTTAACGCACCCATTTTGTGGGTGTTACGTTTCCAAGCATTTACGTTTCTGAAACTTGTACATGTTTCCATGTTTGGTGCAACTTAGTTGCTATTCCACTGTTGACTCCTACCGGAAGCAGTCTTAATTATTTCTATCTGTTTTGAGCTCACTTGGTCTTCTATAGGTCAGCGAATCTCTTATGTACAGATATGAAAGTGTTGGTTAGTACTTCATTACAACAGTTCACTCATAGTGCTCTTATTTTTATTATTGTAATCTGCACTTAATATATAACGCAACTCAAGTTCATTGTGTGCCAAAGAGATATGGTATGTTTGTAAATTGTTTGATCAAAACCTAAGTCAAGGGAAAAACAATTTTAATATCAGTGGTAAAAAGGGAAGTGTTTAAGGGGGTTAAGGCAGTTATAGTTTAACTTTTTGTCAAAAGTTTTGACCAGATAGTGCCCTGTAATATACAAATTGATCGGGAGAAGAACCTACGGGGTGAGCATTGTGATTGGTATCTAACTGTTTGGCGGAAGTCATCAACAAAAGTACAACAACAGTTAATATTCATACCAAGACTAGTCAAGGACACTACAGTGGTAGGTGACATTCAAGCTTAGCTATGGCAAGCAATCAAAACCTTATAGGATTATTACTGTGTATTACAATTAAAGCTATGCAGAGGAAGATGTGGATGATGTTACCATCTGCATCAAGGAGTACATGGCATTGGAACAAGAATCCCACCCAACTATGTCATTCAAGGAATTTCGCACCATCAAACATCCTGAGTGGTATAAAGAGCACGAGGATTCCTTTAAAAGCACGGGGCAGAAAAGTGATGAGCACACGGACAAGAGGAAGAAGCTTTGTTACAACTGCAAAGAACCTTACGTACTCTTCAAAGAATTAGAGATGAAGGTTGAGCATCTTTCTTGGGAACATCTTTCATCCTCCAGCCAATCATACACGATAGCCATATCGCAGGAGGATGTTAGTGACACGTATGAAGAACCTCGTGTGATGAGCATGAGGAGCATTTTGATTTTCAGGTGCTCGAGGAGATTTTGGACACCCAGAGTTTTGACCATGCACTTGTTTTGCATTATGGGAATCATGAGCCACCTTTGTTGGAGAGGCCATTGAAGGCTCAAAGCTTCACTATGGAGGGGATAGTTGAGCACATTCCTTGTGGGACATGCCACATGGAAACATATACATCCATGGATTGCGTGGACAGGTATATGACAAATATGGAGCCGCATTGGGATACAGGCACAGTTGACGTTAGTTGAGTGTTAGCTACAATAGCACATACAGGATACCTGATCGCACTGGAGGATACAGGTGTATGCAGCAGTATACAGGAGGGTACAGGGGTGTAAAACAATATACAAGGGTACATAGTGGCACACGGTGAGGTCCAGTAGAGTTTTTGAGTATTTCTTCCAGGGAAACCACCTGACAGAGTTCACAAGTATACACTTGAGTTTCGTTTACCTAGGATCGATGAGTGGATGGGTGAGCTTCAGAGAGCAAAAGATCCTTTGATGATTTAAGTTTATCCAAGATATCATCAGGCCCACAGGTCTACTCCCAAACTTCATCACAAGTTCTGGGTCATTCCCTTGGGGTTAACCAACACATTAGCTACTTATCAGTCCCACATGCAGTGGCAGAGATATCTACTGATGTTAGACAGCAAGGCTTGGGAGGTTCACCTGCGATAGTTGGATGAGGCGGGTGGTATCTTGGCAACAACAGAGGTCTTTCATTTGCATCATGGAATTGGTGTACATAGTGCACAAGAGAGATTGGATTGGTTTGCAGTGATCGCAGCTAGCATAGTATGAGATGACATCATCTCTTATTGAGATTGCCCAATTTTAGACCTTGTGTCCTCACTAAGGGAGAGGATCATGAGGTCTATACAGGATTTGCATTTGGTAGACTATTCTTGGTATTTGCATGAGTATGAGGCACCGCAGGTGGAAGAGTTATTCCCCAGGGAGGCGCTCAGACTCCATGGGTTACTTGAGCACATAGGTGGTGATTGGGATAGCAAATCTCTCAATATAGTTTGGCAAGAGTCGAACAAATTAGCAAGCCCAGAGTCAATCCCTAGTATTTTGTTTCGACCAGAGGATTACACTTCAGGAGCTTGGCTCATTGAGACTCCGATGGTCATCAGCATGGCATGGCAACAGTCAACAGAGTAGGGTTTGATGGGCTACCTATTTGCTGGGGGAATCCAGGCATTCATCCGAGGAATAGATTGCTTCAGATTGTAGGGGTGACCAATAGAGATGTGACCGTGATCAGGAGAGGTTAAGACTTCTTCTTTATGGAAGAGTGAGTTTCTTTTATGGTATTCAAGATTGAGATGGACAATGGAGTTGATACAAATGAGACAGTCGGTCTTCACTCTCCGGGATTTACTCTTGGGGTGTTTAGGCTTGGATGCATGGAGTGGTCCTATTGTCCGCCGATTGCACACTAGCAGCGGAAACTTTTCGAAAGTTGTCTCCTCACCTGAGAAAGTGGGAGAGGTGTGACCTTGGGGGTAAACACAGAGATAGGTACTATCACCTACTCCTAGCTCCTCTGTTTAGGCTAACTCCTAACGAAGCCAAGGGGGGTAGTCCCTACAAAAGAGTTTCTATGGCTCTTAAGTTGTTTAAGTGTTTTTAATGGTTACGGATGCGGATGGGTGTTGTTTAGGAGTTATTATGATGAAATATGTTTGTTTATTATGAATTCTAAACACAAGACAAAGCAATCCACATTACTATCACAAGAATTAAAAGATAGACAATAATTTGAGAACTCACGAAATGATAAAGCATTCACAAATATAACTTATAATCAAAGCATCCAATGGACAAATGGTCCAGATTATCAACAGTGCATAAAAGATAGAACCAGTGCCTATGGAGTCAACTTATCGGAGATGCTTCAAGTGTAAAGATGATGTGAATCTCGAAATGATGCCAGTGAACGTTTATTGCACTTAGTCTTGGTTAATTTTAAAGATTTTAGATAATCTTGCTTATGGTTTCAGTGAAAGGTTTTCAATAGCCAAGAAAATGTTCCAAGTTAATCCGTCGGAGACATGACGGCCTGCCCAGTATCCCAGGCTGGTATCGCGAAGATTGACCAGCTAGCTGAGAATCTTAGACAGCAGGTAGTTCCGGTGCCTTTACTAAGAAAAACTAGGAAATTTTCTACAACGTCGGTGCGTTAGTTATGGGTAAAGATTTTATTGTGTTTTTCTTTGCGAACTTAGCAAGTCCGTTCACCATTCTGAGTACGAGCCCAACCCGAAAGTCAGCAGAGCATACTAGGTGAAGAATAGTCAATGAAGTAAATTAATTAGGGGAATGTGAGTTGCAAGATTTTATTAAGTACATTAATTAAAACTCTTCGACAGAGAGCACTCTTGACCTTGTCTTCTGACAAAGGTTCAAGAGACTTAGCTATTCTATATGCCTAATGCAAGGAAAATGCAAGTCTAACTATGCTCTCCGATAGAGAGTGCTCTTGACTTGGGTTATGGCAAGTTCAAGAGACTTTAGCAATTAATTGATTAAACTTTAGAAAAATTAAAGAACTAATCTACCCAAGAGTCTCTTTCAGGTTTTTAGGCCCTAATCAAAAGAGCATGGAGGTAAGTAAACAAAACAAAAGATAACAAAAGCAACTCTCCGATAGAGAGCACTCTTGATCCACCTTATGGTGAGATTCAAGAGATTTTGGTATTTTTTAGGTTTTGCAATATTATATCAAAGAAAGAAAACAAAACTTTGAACTAACTAAACAATAAAACAGGAAACTTTTTATCTTTTCTACTATATGAAAGATGAACTAATCAACTTTTCTATCTAACTTCAATGAAAAGCAAAAATCTAACAATTTGAAATTATTCTATCCTATTCTACTTTTAGCAAATTATTAAACAAAACATGACAATAAGGAGACAATACAAGCTTCCCCCAAATGGGGGAAGCGGGGTGTGGGAGTCGTAATCCCACTTGCTCTTTATTATTTTGTTTACAATGCTTTCCTTTGATGCCTTTTTTGCTTCTTTTCTTATTCTTGGAAGGCCTTTGGAGCAAGCTGCAAAAAGGGGAAAGAAGAAAGGGGGATTATGAGTCTTTTTAAGCTTGAGTCTTCAAAATTTCGCCAACATTTCCGCTGTACCTGTCACAAAAGTAAAAAATCAGCGAGCATATATTACTAAAAGATGATGGGAAAGACAATGCAAAAATAAAAAATAGTGGAAAAATTTTGTACTTAGGAAAAATTTACAATTTTACATGCAAAGAACAATTTTTTCCCCAGATCTAATGAATGATATTAGATCTAACAAATCCCTAAAAGATAGATCTAAATATGAGTATTAAAAGCTTGGATCTATTTCTTGAGCAATGCAAAAAATTAAAGAGAAGGGTAGAGAAGGAAGTTTCTTGTGGATGGAACACAAGAGATGGAGGAAGACTCCCGGCTTTCTTTCGTATGAGAAGAACACTATCCTTGCAGGCCCTGCAATCACAAAGTGTTAAACAACCGGTTGCTTGAAGCTTGGGCTAGATGTAGCTAAACTCGCACCCTTCTTCAACCTGTGAACACTGCTAATACCAAAACTCAAATATAAGTGAGATTATATCACATGAAAAGTATGCTAAGATAGTTCAACCAAGATCAATATTACATATAACTAACTACTCATATTCATCAAGATTATAACCTACTTTGCATAAATAATTGATTTGAAACTACAAACGATTACTCTACCATGCCAACAGTGGCCCTCTTGAGCTTAACAAATGAACTGATCTCATTCAAAGTTTAAAAAAAAGGAATGGGTTAGAAGCAGTATCACCTCAACCATGAATTATTTACCACATGCAAAGAGCTCATGGACCTCCAAAGTTGAAATTATTATTAATCAAATGCAAGCAAAGCTTGATACAATTTCTACAGAGTAACTCCAACACAAAATTTCCATCCCAATAGAGCTAAAGGAGCTTCTATTTATACAATGAGAGAAAGCCCAAAACCCTAACACCACACCATGCAGGGAGGGCGCAAAACCTAATGATCCAGCCATGTCTAAAGCGCAAAACCTAAGATAAAGAGGATGAGAGTGAGGGGAAGCCTCCACCTAGGCAAGGCGCCCCCACTCCAATCCTAACCAACCAATCTTCATACCATATGAGCCCTCCATCATAAAAAACGTGAGGATCCAGACCTAGGGCGTGAAGGAGGAGAGAGAGCACATGTGAGGCAAGGAAGAGTAGGCATGAAGGTTTGGAGGAGATCAGAGCTAGATAAGGAGGAGCCCATACCTAGCACTCAATAACACATGTCTCACTTCTACCTCGATCAAATCACTAGTCCAATAAATTGGCTCCACCTCACCCAAGCGTGGTCATCACTGAAGGAGGCGAATTCGCCAAGTGGATGAGGACTCAATGCTCACTGAATGCTGACTGAAGCCGAGTTGTGTTAACTCCAATCATCATTAATGCTCGATGCCATGTCATTCTGCATTTCATTTCACTCAATTCGGATTAATTTGGAGAGATTTGGATTTTCTCCAAAATAATCATTTTTATTATTTAATCAATAATTTCCCCAAAACTGACTTTTTTGAGAACTTTTGAATTATGTGGTTGAATGACGATCTGAAACCTGGATCTGGCTAACTGGCTGATCATGAATGATTTTTGGCTTAAGGTTAGAGCCTTCAATCACTGAAAACAGACTCCGAATGGCTAACTTGTTACAAATTGAATTTTTCCATTTAAATTATGGAAAAATTTAATTAAAAACTTAGGAAAAATTAAAAAATTAAAAATTAAAAATTTGACGCGTCTGGTAAAAAAATTTCGGATTTTTTTCTGAGGGTCCTAGTGACTTAGGACATGACCATAGTCTATTCTAATAATGTCTAGTTGGTTTATACATACTCAGTTTAGCTCTAATAACCCCCCAAGGCTCAGAATTCAAAATCGGGCATTCTAGCTTTGGAGGAAGCGAGAGAAAACCTCGTCAATTATACTCGGCTATAGGCAAAGCATAATTGTCAAGGGCAAAAAACTCCCTGGAATACCTTTGTTGAAATTCTACTTCTTAGGAGACCAAACCACTCAAAACAACCTACTAGCACATTTTATTACAAACCTCGCGGGGCCATGGTCATAATTATTCAAAACAAAAACTGACTAGCCAAAACTAGCTAGGCACAAAGACGGATCATCTGATACACTGGAAACAAACATTTATCATGTTTGTAAAATGGCGGCTCCTCAGCTAATCCAACTATGGTACAAATAAGCTAATAACAAGTCCTTTGAGGAGTTTGTGCAGCTTATGATTGATTGGTTTATCAAGGGCAAGAAGATAAATTCTTGTGTTAGCACCTAGCAGACCCACCCTATGGGTAGAGGCTATTTCACATCTAACAGACTAGTTTGGGATCCTGGTGACTTTACCTGGGTGCTTATGCAGACCATCATCCATGGTGGCAGGTTCAGTTCTTACAAGTATTTAAGCTAGGAGTTTCAGGTGAGGAAGATGCAGATGAAACATGGCAGCCAGATGGTTGGGATCAAAGCGATGTAGCATCAGCATGGTGGTCTCTTCTTGAGATTAGTTTGGGACCTCGGTATCATTTTCAATTCATTCGGAGGAGCGATAGGTTGTGGAGGCATTGCTTGAGTACAAGCAATCTTGGGAAGGGAGGATTGTGATGTCCCTTTCCAGGTGATCATTCCAGGGGGTTATCAGATGACACCATTAAAGAAATGTAACCTCGGATGATATTCTATTGTACTTCTATTATATTATCATTATTCTTCCCTCGGGAGATGTCCTTGATGTAATTGGTCATGTAAAAGTCTTGAGGTAAAACCTCCGTTGTAAATCGGGTCAATCATATGCACAAACGTATTTTATAAATGTTATTTCGAGTCACCCTAGGCAAGTCGGCCTTGGTTGGAGAGACAAGTCAGCCCTGTTGGGTTATTAGGTCACTCAATGAGTATAAATAGGTGGGGTGACTCCCTCATTTGGACACACTAAACACTCAAGTAAGTTCGCTAGAGAGAGGAGTCCATCACAGAGAGAGGAAGCAACTAGTCTTATTCTTGGGGTTTTACACTGTACTTTGTTGGTTTCTATATCAAGGAGACTTTGTTCAGGTTTCTCCCCCATGAGGGTTTCCCAAGATAAATCTTTGTGTTCTCCTTGTGCTACTGTGCTTGTCATTCTTTAAGGGATCCTTTTGTTTTTGGCATAAAACTTTTAAAATTCTAACATGGTGTCAAAGCCAACTTGAAAGAAGTCATTGTGCGGCAGCTTATCCAGCAGTTCAAAAAGCTAGGGTTTGTTATTCCGGGCAACTCCCGTGTCAAATCAGCTAAAAAGGGACAACCCAACTTGCCTCAGATCTGAGGATTTTCATTTTTTTTCCTAACACTACTGCCAGAAGAAACTAGGGCATCAGATTTTTCAAAGTTTCGTCCACAGTTTTGGAGAAAGGACCTCACTGCTCAACTCACCTTAGGGACATGCATCTTTTCATCCACTCACATCTTCAAGATCTGAAGCAGGTTCCAAAAACAGTCTTCTTATTAGTAGGTTCTACTTCCTATATTTCCATTCGAGGTTCACATTCATTACAAATGGCCAACAATACCAACCTTGATGAAAAGCTTGAAGGAGTTGAGAATTTCAAAGCATGGAAGTATAAACTCATGCTCATCTTTAAATAACATGACCTAGAAGGCTACATCAAAGAGGAAGTTCAAGAACCAGAAGGAGATGAAGCAAAAGCAAAGCACAAGAAGGATACAGTCAAGGCTAAGAGGATCATAGCTGATTCCATCAAGGATCATTTGATCCCCCAAGTATCTTCAAAGAAGACTCAAAAGGAAGTGTTTAATGCATTGTCCAGATTATTTGAAGGAAGAAACATCAACAGAAGAATGACCTTGAGAAACCAACCCAAAAGTGTGAAGGTTCAGAAGGCAGAAACAATGCAGTCATACTTCACAAGAATCTCCCAAATTAAAGAACGGTTAGAAGCTATTGGAGACACGATAGAAGAAGCAGAAATTGCGATGACCACTTTGAATGGTCTCCCAAGGGATTGGGACTCCTTCATCAAAGGATTATGCAATAGAAGGAAGTTGACCAAGTTTAGTAGACTATGGGAGGAATGCGTACAAGAGAAAGAAAGAATTGAAAGCAAAGAATAAAAGTTAAATGACAATGAAGATCAAGCTTTGGCAACACATACAAACAAAGGAACAAGAGAACAGATTGTGAATCATCTCCTCCAAGACCTCAAGGACCTAGAAAAGGTAAAAGAACTAGAAGGGACTTCTCAGCCTTTGAATGTTTCACATGTCACAAGATGGGACACTTTGCAAGAAACTGTCCCCTCAAAGAAGAGCAGAAAGTTTCATGCCCATGCAGTCGAAGATAATGAATCAGATAAGGAGAAGGCTCGAGAAGATGAAGACTCTAGTGAAGAATATGGCTTAATTTCAGCTCTCACAGGTTCAGTCTCACATGAAAGTGACACTTGGCTCATAGATAATGGTGCCTCCAAACATATGACAAGTTACAAAGACTCCCTCTCATGTCTTATTCAGAAAGACTTTCCACACAAAGTGAAGCTTGGAGATGATTATCAGTATCCCATCAAAGGAATGGGAGAAGCCTCTTATAAGTTGAATTCCGGAAAGTCCATGAAGATGAAAGAAGTTCTATATGTCCCAGGTTTGAGAAAGAATCTCCTTTCTATCTCAGCCTTAGATAAGAAAGGTTTCAGAGTTTCTTTTGTAGATGGTGAAGCCCTCATGTGGCCGAAAGAAAATACAAGAGATGATGCAGTCATAATTGGAGTTGAAGAAGGAGGACTCTACAAATTGAAAGAATACTTAGATTCAGCCTTGAAAGCTAGTACCATTAGCCCTTGTGAATTGTGGCATAGAAGACTTGCTCATGTAAATTACGAAGCATTGTCAATTGTGAGCAACGTAGTAGCAGGTTTACCAAAAATCCAGATTGATCATGAAGGAGTTTGCAAGTGATGTGCTCAAGGAAAGAATACTAAGACCCCATTTCCAAGCAGCAACAGTAAAGCAAAAGGGATCTTGGACATTGTTCACTCAAATGTATTTGGTCCGATGTCAGCTACTTCTCTAAGTGGGTATGTTTATTATGTTTCCTTTATTGATGACTATTCCCGCAGGACTTGGATTTACTTCTTGAAGAGTAAAGATGAGGTATTTGGGAAGTTCAAATAATTTAAAGCCCTTGTAGAGAATCTTTCTAAAAAGAAAACCAAGACCTTGAGATCAGACAATGGAGGACAATTCACATCAAATGATTTCAAGGATTTTGTAAAGAAGCTAGCATTAAGAGGGAGCTCACCACCCCATATAATCCTCAGCTGAATGGAGTGGCAGAAAGAAAGAATAGATCCATCATGGAAGCAGTAAAAGCCATGATCCATGATCAGGATCTACGTATGCACTTATGGGCTGAAGCATCTAGGACCGCAATTTATGTACAGAACAAAATCTCCCGCAGTGCTCTTGGGAACAAGACTCCAAAATAAATGTTTACCGGTGAGAAGCCCAAAGTCAGCCACCTGAAGATATTTGGTTGTCTTGTATGCATACATGTTCCCAAGGAGAAAAGATCAAAGTTAGACCCTTCAGAAAACAAGGGGATATTTGTTTGTTATAGCGATCAGTCGAAAGCTTACAGAGACTACACCCCAGGTTATTGTCACATCGAGATCAGCCAAGATGTTAAGGATGCAGCTTTCAGCAAGTCCAGAAAGAACTATGCAAACGAGGATCATGAAGAAGAGCATGAAACTCCTAGAGTTGTAGAGACTAGCAGATTACTAGTTCAAGATGTTGAAGAAGACCATGACATGACAGAACCCCAAAGACCTATGGATTCACCTCATGAGATGATCTTACAAAAAAGAAGACCAGCTTGGGCTATTGAAATAATTCAAGATGCAGAAAAGTATGGTGCTCCAGAAGGAACCTTCAAAGAAAGCAAGAGACCAAGGCCATACTCCAGCTATGTGGCCTTGATGTGCAACCTTGTTGATGAAGAACCTACCTGTTTTGAAGAGCAAAAGAGAAGAAGGAATAGATGGATAACATGGTCGAAGAATACCAGTCTATCGTAAAGAATGATGTTTGGGATATGGTGCCAAGACCGAAAGATAAATCGCCAGTCTTATCAAAGTGGATCTTCAAGACAAAGCAATCAGCAAATAGTTTTGAAAAGTTACCTAGGAAGTGTTTGTTCATCTTGTATTCCCTTGGGGTGGACAAGGACACTTTAATTGGTGACCCCTAGTCATATTTAATTAATGAAGTGAGATGCACTTTATAATTTTTAAAGTGACTTCATTAAAAGATAAAACCTTAAAAGTCATGGTTTATCCTAAGTTCACATTTAATAAAAGTTAAGTGAGTGATTAATTAAAACGGGGTGTTCTTACTTTATTAAATGACATCAGATGCACTAAATGTCATTTATTAATTATTTAATTGAGCATTTAATAAGAAGCCCTCATCTAATCTAATCTTGACCATTAGATCGAAAGAGGAAGTTGCCATGAACAAAAAGGGAATAGGGCAAGGCAAACTCAATCAATTTTCACTTTTCAAAGAGAAGATTTGGAGAGGAGGAGAAGAGAGAAAATGAGGGTTTGAAGAGAATTTGAACTAGCAAGAAAAAGAAGACAAACCCAGCACAGATTTCGAGGAGGACAGGCTGGGCACATTTCCCAAGGAGTGAATCTGTACAGCAAGGTGCAACCATTAATTTGGCACAGATTTCGAGGAGGAAATCTGTACGAGAATCAGTATAGCAAAAATTGGCATAGTTTATGAGGCAGCAGATTGCACAAAAATCGAGGAAGTTTGTACAGCCCACACGTGTGAGCTGTACAACACGATTTTTGAGGTTATAGTACAGCAGCTGATTGGCTCAGTTTTTTAGATGAAAAAAATGGATAAGTACTAGTGTTTTATTTCTGTAGTTTATACCCTAAAGAAATAAAATTTCTCTCTCAAAAACAGGTTTTCCCTTCGGGGTTTTATCCTAGACCATTGGTCAAAAATCTCTATGTTATTTTTATGTGTGAATGCCTGTCATAAATTTTTGAGTTTGAAATTATTGACTGTAAGTGGAAATTTCTGAGTTATTTAAATTTGAAAAAGAATTATGTGTTTCAGTTTAGTAATTTTTTATGAAAATTTGTGCATACAAGGGTTTGGACATTAAACCATGTAGAGATGCTATCAAGCTTGAAACTGGGTTGGGTTTCTCAAAAACTTTCATGGTATCAGAGCGTAGTTAAAATTCAGAATTTAAACACTCAGAAAAAAAAGGGGTTTGCAAAAAAAAATTCAGATTTGAGAAAAAGTTCTTGAACAGGTTGCTTGAGTAGTACAGGTTGTAACCATTGTGTTTGGGCTTAGGGTTGAAGACAGATTGGATGGGGCTACAAATTTTAGCCCATGAAAGGCTAGAATTATGTTGATACTTGAAGAAAATGAGTTATGGGGCATAGTAAATAGTAAAACAACAAATCCTGTTACAGTGCCTACCGGTGTTGTTTATAAGGCAACTTTCATGAAGAGAGATGTGAAAGCAAGGAGGATTATACTTGATCCCGTGAGGGATCATGTAATTCCCCACATATCAGCAAAAACACATGCTTTTCAAATGTTGACTTCTTTGACCAATCTTTACCAGAGTTCAAATGAGAATAAGAAAATGGTGTTAAAGGAGAAGTTGAAGAATGTGCACATGAGCAAAGGGGAAGGCATGGCTTCTTATCTTACCAAGATTACACAGGTAAGAGATCAGCTTGCAGCTATAGGAGAGGTTATACAGTGCACTGAGATGGTGCGTACAGCCTTGAATGGCGTGACTTAGCAGTGGAGTGTGTTCGTATTGGGAAAAGATACAGTGGTGAGAGCAGTTGGGCGTGGGAGAGTCCGCTTTGATAAGGAGTCCATGTAGCCTATGTTTCTGAGGGATGTCTTGTATGTCCCTAGGCTAAAGAAGAACCTTGTATCAGTTTCCATGATTGAGGACAACGGCCATGGGGTATATGTCCTAGATGGGAAAGTTCACATCATTCCCAAAGCAGAGGGTCCATCTGCTTCATATGCGATTGAAGTCAGATGCGAGAAACTATACAAGCTTCTCTTCCAACCACATCATGCACTGTCACACACTCAGAGCAGCAATGAGTTGTGTGACTTATGGCACAGGAGGATGGCCCACCTTTTGTTAGACACTGAGAGAGGGGTGAATCAGTGTAAAGCCAATTTTTGAACTTTTCTTAACTTGTCACAATTAGCTACCAATTCATCACTCTATTATTCTACCATTTGCATAATCATTTCATAAACATCTTCCACTTCATCATTCACATATCATAAGCATTTGAATCATCAAGAACCATAACTTTCATCTAGTTGTCAACTATCCAAACCATTGTCAATTGTCCAAACCACAGTATCTACTACTGCATGCATCACTACTGTATATTGTTCATACACCACTGTATACTACATTGTTGTTCACACATTACATTCAAAATACCATCATCATGTGTATGGAGTATAAGACATACATCTCACACATCACAATCATCATATATGTTTAACATATCGCAGTCATCATCTTAGTGTGTCATCCAGCATGCTTCATACATGTATCATAACACAAATAAGTCACTGTATATCATCGTATTTATTGTTCATTCATACATTATTGTATACTTACTGCATTGATTCCACTTTATACATCACTATATACTACTGTAAGTATACCACTAACTTAGGCCGTTGAAATGCTTATGAAGAGCCCCCAAATACTGTCATATTGCCTTCATTAAGACTGTATAGATGCCTATCTTGGCTCTGTATCAAGCTGCCACTTGTAGAGGACTTTCAGAATGTGTATGAACGACTGAGTGTACTGTGGAAAGGTCCCCAAGCAATACAAATCAGACATTAAAGATTCATACTGTGGAAACCCTTGACTGCTGCAAAATTTCGGACTACTGCTACAAAAATTCAAAGCTGCAAAACTCGTGCAGGCAACATGTTGGTTAAAACCCCAAGCAAGTCCACCCTTGACTACAAATTCCGAATTGTTTCATGACTGCCCAAAACTCGAATTGTTCACCCCTATGTTGTTGTGGACCTCGGATGCTGGGCAGCAATGACCATTATCCAGACACAAATTATGCTGTTGTAAACAAATTCGAACTGCTGCCAACTCAGACTCTAAAAATCAGACTTCAAAACTTCACTGCTGAACCATCGAGTTCTTCAAAATGGTTGTAGGAAATGACAAAAAAACTAAATCCCTGTTGCTACCCAAGTTTCATCCTTCACAGGCTCAGCTCCTTGCTATTCAGTTAGCATGTTTGGAGTGAAAAAAAAATAGATGTTGATGCTGCAAACTTCGGGTCTGCTATAGACCTCTTCTCTGTGGCTGCCACAAAATCCACCCGAAAATTCAGAGCCGTTTTTTTTTCACCGAATTCTTCTCCACAGTTTACTATCATTTATCCACCCAAAATTCAGAGAGTTTAAAAGTTGACTGTGGTTGTCAAAAATATCCGACTGCTCCTGCGTTTTCCTCAGTGGACTGCTCCTCCGAAATTTGCCTCAGTCAAAACTCTGAATTTTTACCTCAGAGCTCTTTCAAAATTCACACATCAAAATGAGGCGGATTGCCTCTTATTTATACACATTTCTCATTAATTTTATGGAGCTGACTTGTCAAAAATAATTTATATATTTTTTAATTTATTTATTTTTGTATTGGGCCAACATATCCTTTGGAAGAGCATGTATTACTTAGTACTTATTTTAATTGCTTTAAGGAGTCACGTTATTAGGGCTGCTAGGTTAGGGTCACACCTTTCACCATTTGCATGAGTAAGCCTAGGGCCACTTAGACCAAAACTCCAATTACTAGTCACTTAGGTTAGGGTCACACCTTTCATGTCACATATTCTTACTAATTAGATGGTCATAAGGGTATGTCTTCAAGTCACCAACACCCCGATAGTAATAAGAGGGACCAAGGGCTCTTATTCAACATCTTAGGGTATCAAGGTCTTCACAAAGGTTCAATGACTTCATTAAGTCATCAATGACCATATCTTCATGTCACCTAACCATGTAAGTGCAAGTAGTGGGCTCCATGACCTTTGCAAGGCCATCAAGGTCTTCAACAGGGGTTCCAAGTCTTCATGGGCTTCTTCATCAAGCAAGGGGCTTCATGGTCTTCTTTAACCGCCTCAACCACATGATCCAGCATGATATCACTTGTGGGGTAGCTAGGTCTTCTCCTGGGGTACCATGACACCATTATAGCATGAATGACCACATAATGGGTCATTAATGCTTCTCCAACCCATCTAGGGCTTCTCCAACTTCTGTAAGGTCTTCAAGACCATCTCCAGGGTCTTCAACGCCATCAGCAGAGTCTTTAGCAAGGTGGTGGCTTCAAGATCGAAGCTTGTGGGTACAAGGACCTTGTCAACTGGGTACAAGGTGCTTCAAGGCACAAACCCACTCTGTAAGGGATCAAGGAACTGCAGGTGGGACTTGGTGGCATCAATGACATCTTGTGGGGCCACTGCAAGTCCATGTTGGCATCAATGACAATTGCATCAACAATCTCCCCCTTTGTCATTGATGACAACAACTCATGCTCCCCCTGCGAGCATGCTCCCCTTTTGTCTTCTTCTCTCCCCTTTTGGCATCAATGGCAAAGGGTGTCCACATACCTATGTCTGAAATCTCTGATCACTACTCACTACTCCCCCTGTCAATATGCATGATCCTAGAACCTGTCTATATTCTTGGAGTAACCATCCTTTCTCCTTTGAGTTCATTCTCCAGCCTCATGAACTCAAGGTGTGTTAAGGCCTTTGAGAGACCTTACACTTGGCTTGCCGTATGGCAGCCATCCTCCTTGCTTTGATCAACCTCTCTTATCTGCAACTGCTTAGTCATCCTTATCCATACTTGCTTCTTGGCATCCGTGCTTTGAGCACTTGATCCTTCATCTGTACTGGCTTTCCTTGATGAGCTATATAGGAAGTTTCTCCAGGATTGTTTCCGTGTACTCCAACAATCTTTAGCTTTGTGCCCAAGGCCACTGCAGCTATAACACCTCATCGTACGACAATGTGCAGCAATGTGACCAACATTGTTGCATGTCCAACATCTGACTGAGCTGTTGGAACTTCCAACACTTCTTTGATCAACTTCATTTCTCCATGCTTGAGAGTGTCCCTGACTGTAGGCATTTGATTTCTGATCTTCAAATCTTCTTGCTGATGTATATGAAGGACTCCTTCTTGGTTGACTTCTTTGACTTGTGTTATCACCCGCCTTGTAGTTTCCTGCTTGAGGTGGATCCAAAATGGATGGTAGAGGGGCAAGCAACTAAGGGGTGGAACCACCACTGCCTAGACTCCCAAATGGATGGTTGTCACGCCAATCAAGGCAGCCTTCACTTTATGTTATCCTAGTCCAGGACAACAATGGGGGAGACCCGGATCTACTCCCGACAGGAGAGATCGAACCTAGACACTAGAAGAAGATCAGATGGGGCTTCAGGGTACTTAAGGTGCAAGGTGAATGAAAACCCTAGCTCTAGCGTTTAGGTACTAGCAACTGGTGGAGGTGACCACTGTCTTGGGAAACGTAACTGTGACAGGGTAAACAAGGACAGAGTTGGGACTATCTAGTACCTAGAAATCAGACTCAATGAAAGGTATTTGAGCTATCAGTAAATGTTGGTAAAGGGCCAAGGCTAAGAGCCTAAAGGCAGCGCTAGCTAGGAGATCAGTGCTTTGTGTGCATTGGGCAATGGAGTCGACAGTAAACCAATGTTTCAGAGAACCCACCTAGAAGACACCTTGATCTATGAACCCAAAAAGTAGTTGGTCCAGAAAAGCTAAGGTACAGGAAACTCAGCTCAATGGATGGCTAGTGCTACGGCTTAGGAGGACAGATCTGTAGTTCTAGGGTCACCGAGAGGCTAATGGCTCAGCGTTGAGGAAGAAAAGAGGTCAGGGAGACCTGATCTACAAGCCCAAATCAGGAAATCAGCAGAAAAATCAGATCTAAAACAGTCAAAATCTGATGATGGGGCTAGAAGGCTGAAAACTGATTTTTCAGATCTAAGGCAAACCGAGAGGAACTAGCACAATGTTGGGGGTGTTCTGGAGTGCTTGGACCATGATCTATCAACCTATCTTGTCAGATTTTAGAAAAAATCACTTCCAGAACAGTCTAGTTTTCAGTGCGGGCACTAGGGCAGTTTCAATCAATTTTTCAGATCTAGGCCAAATGGTCAAGCAATTGTGCAGCGTTGGGGTTGATTTAGGCAGTATGGGACCCGATCTATTCGTCTATGAAGTCAGAATTCAGAAAAACTCAAAACCCTAGTAGGTCAATTTTTCAGTGGGGAGTTATGTAGTTTTCTGCTTAAAAATCAGATCTAGGTCAAACTGTGAGGAATTTGACCAACGTTTCAGTTAATTTGATGAAGAGGAGGCCCGATCTATGAAACCCATAAAAGGTTTGGCAAAAGATTGGACAGTTCCCTGATTTATTGATTTTTTAGGTTTTTTAGTGTTTTAGGAGTTTTCAAAAAAAGTAGAATTGAAGCAAGCTACAATGGCATAAGATCTGAAAAAGAAGAGACTTACCTGTTGGATCTTACCTGGAAAAGCTTGTAGAAGTCTGTAACAGTGACGATCTTTGCTATCTCGATCAATTCTGGAGATCCCCATGATTTCTATGGCATATGCAAGCTCCAAGCCACCAAAGCGCCCCCTACCCTGCATGAGCAAACGTCAACCATATCAGATTTGCACATACAAAATAAAGAAACTAAATGCTACAAAACAATAAAATGAAGTAATCATAGATCACAATGAAACTAATGAAAACCCCCTGATCCAAGACGAAGAGAACTGAGCGAGTTGAGGTCCCCCTACAAAAACGCTCCAGCCAAAACACCCTCCTATAGACAAAACAATGATAGCCACGAAAATATAGATCTCACGAGAATTTCCACAATGCTAGGAAGCTAAAGACTAGCTAATCACCATTTGAGCACATCAGATGCAAATCAGATCCAGAAAAATGTCCACAAAAAAATCTTTCTATTATTCAGATCCAAGAGCCAAAGACCCCTTACAAATGAGAAG
Source organism: Pseudotsuga menziesii (assembly GCA_001517045.1). NCBI lineage: Eukaryota > Viridiplantae > Streptophyta > Pinopsida > Pinales > Pinaceae > Pseudotsuga > Pseudotsuga menziesii. The sequence continues at coordinate 36,466 of LPNX010387776.1, forward strand.
CTCTCTCCTTTAAATAGAAATGAGAGAACCTCAATCATAACCAAATCCTAACCACTTTCAAAACGAGTGGCTAATATTAAAAGATGACATGTTGTAATCAATGGTTGAGATGAGCTCAACACACAACACATGGATCAATAGAACCATAATTTACCAAAGTGGACTTAAACCACCCAAATAAAGGTAACCCACTCAACAAGAAATAAATGAAAGCACATGGTGGGTCCAAGGAGTGTTTGACTAACTCCCTCTGGTTGTCCCCATGGCACAATAAATAATATAACAATTTAATTCTTTGACTTTCGTGCCTCCTTGAGGAAATTGTGAGCCTCCAAAAAGAGCTCCAGAAAATAATAAAAAAATACCCAAAAAATAGGAGTGGGCCCAATCAGGAGATGCAACTGCTGGAGAAGGTGTGGAGGTCATCACTCTCATCATCATGACTCATCCCATATCATTTCCTTGCCTCAGTAGCCCAAATCGATTTCTTCAATAGCCATTTAATCATTTTTTAATCTGCATCGAGAAACATGATCCTGCCAAAACAGCCTCCTAGGGTGCCTGCGTTGTCAAACTAAGCCCACCAAGCTCTCTGGGATGGGGGTACAATGGTACAAACAAGTGGCTGCACCCCCCTATGCCCATACAACGCCCTAGGAGATCCAACTGAAAACATCTCCCTGCTCAAAAATATCAATCCGTGAAGAAAAACTGCATCAGAAAGGCAGAGTGAGCCTGATCATATCTGTAAGTGCCCGGAACTAGAAATACACTGTCTCATTAGACTCAGGGAGTCCAAATCCATCTAAGATGTATACTCATACCCCTCATAGGTCTCTATCTGGTCATCAATCATACCCAATAAACAACATAACCATCTATGAATAATCAGACACCGATAATAACTCAGAATACATCCATCTGCTGCAAGTGTTAAAAGGTCAAACCATGCTCTACAACTCATTCAAGTAACAATCTCAACAAGTAGCATTCATTTCACTGGCGGTACATCAACAAATACATATATATATAAGGCTTTATTTATTATTACTTAGAGTTAGACTTTCAAGACTATACTCACTTCATAGCTGTAGTCAATTTGCTAGTGAAGGGTGAAGGGTGGAAATGACAAGGCTAAGGCAAAGGATGACTTCCTACTCAACATCATGACACTTTGGACAAGGAAAGGGAAAACTCATTATAACCAACGCTGGACAAACAACAACACAAGGAATGGCAGTGCCTCATAGATGGGTGAGTTGTTTAGAGAGTGCTTATTCAACTTAGGCATCATGTCTACATCAATCTTGATCCAAGTTCATTAGGATCACACATTTTATTCCATGGCCTTTTTGGCCTATATGACCCTTTTCGAACTTCACCAGTGCTTAAAAGCACACCTAATCGCAGCTTTCATCTGGGACATATTTATTTTAACAAGGTCGACAATTTTTTGATATAGCATATTTCTAAACATTGCTTTTTTGGACCTTTTTTTATACTCTTCAAGGAGTATTTTAGCACTTTATTGCTCTTGCCCTTTTTATATATGTTAAGAAACATAGTTTTACATTTTCATTTCATGGGCGTATATTCAATATTTCAATACAAGTAGTACATGAGCTTTCAGTTTTAGCCAACATCTAAAGTGACTAGGGAGAGTTCTGCACAATGTCAAACATCGGGACAACCGACCAGAATGATTTAGGCATACTATCCAACTTACCAAAGGCAAGTTTTGTCACCAACTCAGAGCCGAGACACAATATAAACAGGGAGGCTTGTCCAACAAAGATTTCAAGTGGGGAAAAAGGTCCTCCATGCCATAAGTCAAGAAGTCAGTCACATTGAAAATTAAACTGGAAGGTAATGGATGGGTGAAGACAATGAAATGATGGAGCCAACACTAGCAAGCCAAAACAATGGTGAGAATGACTACCTCTATTCTCCCTAAGGAGGGTAAAACCAATGAGTATAGATCACGAAATTCAAAGCCAGAGTAAGGACATCAATACATAGTATAAGATACAACCAAGTCCATATAATTATGACCGCCGGATCATGATACCACAAGTCAATACATGTCACAAGAATCAGTATAAGAGCAATAATAACCATAACACAATATAAAATGCTGAGTCATATCCATGCAATATAATCCATCTGAAACACCATCTATCCAATTAGAAAGTACTGATATAACACTGGGCATCCACTACTGCTTTGAAATGACATAAATGGCTACATCGGTCCTCAAATCTGAGTGTCCTGAGACTCGGTCCTGATATGGGAGAGTACAATAATAAAATGCTGAGTCATAACCATGCAATATAATCATATATGAGACACCATATGTCCAATGAGAAAGAACTGATATAAAACTGGGCATCAATGACTGCTCTGAAATGACATAAATGGCTACATCGGTCCTCAAATCTGAGTGTCCTGAGACTCGGTCCTGATATGGGAGAGTACAATAATCCACTAATAGTTTTAATGATCCATCAAAACTGCTCATCTCAACATCTCACATGTAAGGGATCTGGCTAAAAAATGTACTGTCTAAAAAATAGAATATGGTAGTCTGGCTACTATATATGTGAGAACAACTTGCACATTCTTGGGCTTTGTGGCCAAACCCACTGCAGGTGTAGCATCTCAATGTGTGACATGTGGCAACAACATGTCCGGCTTGATTACATGTCCAACATCTAACTGAGTCATTGGGGCTTCCAGCCCTTCTTCTTCTATAGAATCTACAACCCATAGCCTTATGACCAAAGTTAGAACAAAAATAACAATAACTATTGAATTCATATTCATACCTTGGACCTTGTTTCCTTCTTGGAGTTGAATCTTTGCTTTGAGGAATGAGGTCAGCTTCTTGATGTGTTCTTGAACATTCACCATCCTTGTTATCATGTGCAGGTACATAGGATGCATCCTTGGTCATTGATGGACCAGCATTTGGGGTCTTTGGAGACCACTTGTCTTCTTCTAGATTGTCTTCTACCTTTCTAAACCCAAGACTGGATTTGTCAAAGGGAGACCTTTGGCAATCCAATAATTTATCCAACTTGACAGAGCTACTGCTGAACTTTTCATGATGCTTTGATTTGTCAATCTTCTTTCTGAGATTGACAATCTCAAACTCATGCTTCTGATTTGTCACTTCTTTTTCTTCCAATTGATCTCTTAATGCTTCTTCTATTCTCTTGGCTTCTTCTAGCTGAGTTTTCAGATCAAGATTTGCCTCTCTTGCTTCTTCAAGTATTTTTGAATCTTTAACATGGTTCTTTTGTTCTAGGGTTAGATCGATCAAATCAATCTTTAGCTTTTCTTTTTCTTCTTCCTTTTACTTCAGCAATTTTAGCCAACCTACTACTTCATGCTTAAGTTTCTTAAGCAACTCCTTTAGTTCAACATTCTTCTTTTGGAGATTTATCCATATAATCAAAGATTGTCATCCTAAACATCTTGTAATCAGATTGGTTAAGATCAACTTTGTTCAAAAACCAATCAGCTCTGAGATCTATGTTGCATACATAGTTTATAATTCTCTGTTTAGCTTTCAACATTGCTTCATCATCATCTGCAAGAACCTTCTCAATTTCATCACACAAGCTATCATTATAATCACAAGAGTTCATACCTTTACTAAAGTCCTCTTCTTGTTTGTCTTCTTCTTGATTGAGCTTTTCTGGGGGCTTGTCTTCTGATTCCTGATCTGTCTTTTCGGGTTCTGGGCTTGCCTTATGATACTCACTCTCCAACTTGAACCATAGGTCTTTTGCTGAAGTGTTCTCTCCTACACTTTCTTTCACTGAGCTGGGAAGTCCATCCAAGAGGAACTTCAAGGCTGTAGTGTTGTCTTTCTTTGCTTCCTTCTGTGCAGCTGATTTTCCTTTCTTGTTTGATGGAGCAGGTGGATTGATAACAATTTCCCAAATACCAAACCTCTTCAAATAAGCCTTAATTTTGCTTCTCCAACAGAAATAATCTGTAATATCAAGTATAGGCACGTCATTGCTTGATGACTCTTTCTTTTCCTCCATTGTGTCTAAGGATCTCCTTCAAGCTTGCTAGGCTTGTGACGAAGGCCGGCTCTGATACCAATTGTTAGACACTGAGAGGGGGGGTGAATCAGTGTAAAGCCAATTTTAGAACTTTTCTTAACTTGTCACAATTAGCTAACAATTCATCACTCCACTATTCTACCATTTGCATAATCATTTCATAAACATCTTTCACTTCATCATTCACATATCATAAGCATTTGAATCATCAAGAACCATAACACAAAAGAACACAACACCATGTAATTTTGTAATCTTTTTGTATTAGTTTTGGTCCGGCTACAACCGTGAGGTAAAATCAGCACCTACTGATATGAAGAGCACCTACTCTGCATCCAGGACCCTACCTGGTTTTCTTAGACCTTACTAAGAAGGGTTTGAGGTATCCTAACCTCAAAAGCAAGACAAGCTTTCTTTTACAATTAAAGCTCACTGTCACATCAACATCATCTGTCTCTTCAATCTGTTCTGCTGCTGCTCATCCTGTTCTGCTCATCACTCTCATCTTCTTCACTGTCACATCATAGCAATCATTGGCAAGCTCATCAAACAGCTGCTATCATTGATCATCAGCTGTACTGCTCAAGGTTCATGTCAAGCACAAGGGTCTGCCCATCATCTAGTCTGCTTTTATGTTGTTCAAGCATCAAGCTCATCATCATCAATAGATAAGCATCAAATAAGTGTACATCATCATAGGGTCTATATCATCTTAATCAGACTTCAACTATGCATACTATAGCAGACTTTCAACATCACTTCAAGGTATGCAACTTCATCATCATACAGTGCATCATCATCAACATATCATCATCACCATAGGACTTACCTCAGTATTCATGGTTCACTTGGCTGAGTATTACATCTTCTGTAGATGACTTCAATCTAAATGGGTTTGCAAGAAGAGTACATCATCATACCTTACTCAAAACTATGCTTGTCAATACTGTAGACTTGTTTATGCTGCAGCAGACTCCAAGGGCATTACTACCATCAAAGCTCTGTCAGTTTGAGGAAGACTCCATCACTTGTTCAAGCATCAAAGGTTCAGTCTGAGAGAGGGCAGCAACAAAGAACTAGGGCTGTGTACATGCTTCAAATGACTGTCATCATCATCATTGGACTGTGTATATTCTTTACACAATGTCAAGCTATCAACTTCAGACTTGTTTCAACTGTGGATTATCAATACTGACTGTGTAAAAGAACCCAATCTCAGATCAAAACCAGACTATTCAAGATACAACCCAATCAACTGATCAAGGTCCTCTGCCGTTACTGTCAGTCTACTATTACTTTCATCTAGTTGTCAACTATCCAAACCATTGTCAATTGTCCAAACCACAGTATCTACTACTGCATGCATCACTACTGTATACTGTTCATACACCACTGTATACTACATTGTTGTTCACACATTACATTCAAAATACCATTATCATGTGTATGGAGTATAAGACATACATCTCACACATCACAATCATCATATATGTTTAACATATCACAGTCATCATCATCTTGGTGTGTCATCCAGCATGCATCATACATGTTTCATAACACAAATAAGTCACTGTATATCATCGTATTTATTGTTCACTCATACATTATTGTATACTTACTGCATTGATTCCACTTTATACATCACTATATACTACTGTAAGTATACCACGAACTTAGGCTGTTGAAATGCTTATGAAGAGCCCCCCAAATATTGTCATACTGCCTTCATTAAGACTGTATACATGCCCATCTTGGCTCTGTATCAAGCTGCCACTTGTAGAGGACTTTCAGAATGTGTATGAACGACTGAGTGTACTGTGGAAAGGTCCCCAAGCAATACAAATCAGACATTAAAGATTCATAACGTGGAAACCCTTGACTGCTGCAAAATTTCGGACTGCTGCTACAAAATTTCAGAGCTACAAAACTCGTGCAGGTAACATGTTGGTTAAAACCCCAAGCAGGTCCACCCTTGACTGCAAATTTCGGATTGTTTCATGACTGCCCAAAACTCGAATTGTTCACTCCTATGTTGTTGTGGACCTCGGATGCTGGGCAGCAATGACCATTATCCAGACACAAATAATGCTGCTGTAAACAAATTCAGACTGCTGCCAACTCAGACTTTAAAAATCAGACTTCAAAACATCACTGCTGAACCATCGAGTTCTTCAGAATGGCTGTAGGAAATGACAAAAAAACTAAATCTCTGCTGCTAACCGAGTTTCATCCTTCACAGGCTCAGCTCCTTGCTATTCTGTTGGCATGTTTGGAGTGAAAAACAAATAGATGTTGATGCTGCAAACTTCGGGTCTGCTACAGACCTCTTCTATATGGCTGCGATAGTATCCACCCGAAAATTCAGAGCCTTTTTTTTTCACCGAATTCTTCTCCACAGTTTACTGTCATTTATCCACCCAAAATGCAGAGAGTTTAAAAGTTGACTGTGGCTGTCAAAAATATCCGACTGCTCCTGCGTTTTCCTCAGTGGACTGCTCCTCCGAAATTTGCCTCAGTCAAACCTCCGAATTTCACCTCAAAGCTCTTTCAAAATTCACACATCAAAATGAGGCGGATTGCCTCTTATTTATACACATTTCTCATTAATTTTATGGAGCCGCCTTGTCAAAAATAATTTATATATTTTTTAATTTATTTATTTTTGTATTGGGCTGACATATCCTTTAGAAGAGCATGTATTACTTAGTATTTCTTTTAATTGCTTTAAGGAGTCACGTTATTAGGGCTGCTAGGTTAGGGTCACACCTTTCACCATTTGCATGAGTAAGCCTAGGGCCACTTAGACCAAAACTCCAATTACTAGTCACTTAGGTTAGGGTTACACCTTTCATGTCACATATTCTTACTAATTAGATGGTCATAAGGGTATGTCTTCAAGTCACCAACACCCCGATAGTCATAAGAGGGACCAAGGGCTCTTATTCAACATCTTAGGTTATCAAGGTCTTCACAAAGGTTCCATGACTTCATTAAGTCATCAATGACCATATCTTCATGTCACCTAACCATGAAGTGCAAGTAGTGGGCTCCATGGCCTTTGCAAGGCCATCAAGGTCTTCAACAGGGGTTCCAAGTCTTCATGGGCTTCTTCATCAAGCAAGGGGCTTCATGGTCTTCTTTAACCGCCTCAACCACATGATCCAGCATGATATCACCTGTGGGGTAGCTAGGTCTTCTCCTGGGTACCATGACACCATTAGAGCATGAATGACCACAGAATGGGTCATTAATGCTTCTTCAACCCATCTAGGGCTTCTCCAACTTATGTAAGGTCTTCAGGACCATCTCCAGGGTCTTCAACGCCATCAGCAAAGTCTTTAGCAAGGTGGTGGCTTCAAGATCGAAGCTTGTGGGTACAAGGACCTTGTCAACTGGGTACAAGGTGCTTCAAGGCACAAACCCACTCTGTAAGGGATCAAGGCACTGCAGGTGGGACTTGGTGGCATCAATGACATCCCATGGGGCCACTGCAAGTCCATGTTGGCATCAATGACAATTTCATCAACACCTTCATCATCCAGCTTTGAGGATGCTAAGAGACATGACTACAGGTTTGTCAGATTTCAACATAGAACCGAGTGGTGTATGCAGAGGGTGTGCTTTGGGAAAGTACACCAAGACTACTTTTTCGAGTAGTGATAGCAGATCAGAAGGAGTGCTTGAGTTGATACATTCAGATTTATGTGGTCCCATGTCTTCTACCTCATTGACAGGTTTTGAGTATTACATTACATTCATCGATGACTTTTCCAAGAAGACCTGGATCTATTTCCTTAGAAGCAAGAGATCATAGGAAGTATTGCTTCGGTTCCAAGAGTTCAAAGCTCTTATGGAGAACCAAACAGGGAAGAAGATCAACGTACTTCGATCAGATAATGAGGGTGAGTATACTTCCCAAGCTTTCGATGAGTTCTATAGACAGGAGGGGATCAAGAGGCAGTTGACAGTTCCTTACACTCCACAGCAGAATGGAGTGGCTAAAAGGAAGAACCATTCGATAGTGGGTGTAGTTAGAGCCATGCTGCATGATCAGAATCTTCCTTTCTTTCTATGGGCAGAGGCATGTAGTACTGTTGTTTTTGTGTAGAACAGGAGTCTGCACCGTGACTTTGGGTGCAAAACTCTTGAGGAGATGTTCACCAAGAAGATGCCTAAGATAGGCCACTTCCGTATCTTTGGATGCCTTACATACTCACATGTCCCTTTTCAGAAGAGGACAAAGTTGGAGGCTACTGGAGAGGGGTATTTTTGTTGGATATGACGAGACTTTGAAGGATTTCTTGATTTACCTTCCTACACAAGGGAAAGTTGTGGTGAGGAGGGAGGTGAGATTTGAGGAGGAGCGAGCCTTCAGAAGATCTCAAGATTCTGCGATAGAGGAGCAACAAAGTACTCCACAGGTGACAGAATCACAGAGTTCAGTGAGTCAAGGCAAAGGGTCACAGGTTTCAGGAGTGACTAGGTCACAGGTTAAAGATACATCAGTTTCAAGGACTCAGGATTTTTGGTACAGGGACAGGTTCATGGATCACAGATTCACAGGTTACACCTTCAGGGGATTCAGATACTCTTGCTACAGGTTCAGGTTCACCATGGGAAGGATCTTAGACCATTGGTACTTCTTCAGGGAGACATTTGTCTGATGAGGATGTAGAGTAGGGTTTGCGACAGGATGCTTCTTCCAAGAAAAGAAAGCTTAGTTGGCTTAGGGAGATTGTGAAGGAAGTAGAGGAATCTGTTGGGCCACCCAGGAAGGAGGCCAGATAGAGGAAGGCACCTAAGAGATTTTCTAGCTACATAGCACAAGTGACTAGCTTGTGTGAGTCCGAGCCTACTACTTTTGAGGAGGCTTCTGTACACCAGGATTGGAGAGATGCCATGATGGAAGAGTACAATTCCATCACGAAGAATGGGGTGTGGGATGTTGTTCCGAGACCAAAGGGGAAGTCTGTTGTGACTTCCAAGTGACTCTACAAAATCAAGAATGTGGCAGATGGAAGCATCGAGATGTACAAAGCTCAATTTATAGCGCGTGGGTTCTCACATATAGAGCGAGTTGATTATGATGAGACCTTTGCACCAATTGCCAGATTTTTCTTCGATCAGAGCAGTGATCTTCACCGTGGCAGAGATGGGTTGGAGGATCCATTAAATGGATGTGAAGAGCACATTTCTCAACAGTCTTCTACAAAAGGAAGTTTAATTGGATCAGACACAGGGCTTTGAGATTTATGAGAGAGATTCTCATGTATGCAGGATGAAAAAGCCCTTGTATGGTCTGAAGCAAGCCCCTCTAGCTTGGAACTCCAGGATTGATTCCTACTTGCTTTCGATTGGGTTTCAGAAGAGTGAGGCAGATCCCAACCTATACTACATTGTGGTTGGTGGTGTTTCGCTCATTCTTCTGTTGTATGTTGATGATTTGTTCATTACTGGAGGAGAGCACCAGGTTGAAGCATATAAGAAAGATCTTGCTTCAGAATTTTAGATGACTAACCTTGGGCTGATGCACTATTATTTGGGGATGGAGATTTGGCAGGAGGATGGACATGTTTTCCTAGGGCAACGATAAAATGTTGCAGATGTTCTAAAGAGATTTCGGATGGATGATTGCAGACCCATGTCTACATCCATGATCACCAACTAGACGAAGCTTCATGCTTTCTGAGGGAGAGTTGGTGGATCCTAGTCTATATCGCCAGCTTATTGGTTCGTTGATGTATCTGGTTAACACCAAACCATATTTGAGTTTTGCGGTAAACACCCTCAGTCAATTTATGGTGGAGCATAGAAGAGTGCATTGGACTGCCGCAAAACACATCTTGAGATATCTTGTAGGTACAGTTGATTATGGTTTGGACTACGGAGGTCTGAAGGAGTGGGATTGGTTGGCTTCAGGGATTCAAATTGGGAAGGTAGTGCTTGGGACCGGAAGAGCACTTCCGGTTGTTGCTTCAGCTTGGGCTCGACAGTTGTGTCGTGGTTTAGTCGAACGCAAAAGTCCACAGCATTGAGTTCTGCAGAGGCTGAGTACATGGCAGTTAGTCAGGCTAGTTGCGAGGCATTATGGCTTTGCAAGCTGATGGTAGACTTGTTTGGTCATGAGTTGAGACCTACGGTTATACATTGTGATAATCAAAGTTGCATCAAGCTCTCTAAGAATCTGGTATTTCATGACAGGTCAAAGCATATAGAGATCAGATATCACTTTATCAGAGATTATGTTCAGAGAGGAGTTATACAGTTGCAATATGTTTCAACAAATGAGTAGGTAGCTGACATTCTCACGAAGTCTTTGGATAGAGGGAAGCATGTCTATTTCAGAGACAAGTTGGGAGTGGTGAAAACCACCTTCTTCAGTAACAAGGAGTGTTGAAAAGTTACCTAGGAAGTGTTTGTTCACCTTGTATTGCCTTGGGGTAGACAAGGACACTTTAATTGGTGACCCCTAGTCATATTTAATAATGAAGTGAGATGCACTATATCATTTTTAAAGTGATTTCATTAAAAGATAGATGTCATGGTTTATCCTAAGTTCACATTTAATAAAAGTTAAGTGAGTGATTAATTAAAAGGAGGTGGTCTTACTTTATTAAATGACATGAGGTGCATTAAATGTCATTTATTAATTATTAAATTGAGCATTTAATGAAAACCCGTCATCTAATATAATCTTGACCATTAGATTGAAAGAGGAAGTTTCCATGAACAAAAAGGGACTAGGACAAGGCAAACTCAATCAATTTTCACTTTTCAAAGAGAAGATTTGGAGACAAGAATAAGAGGGAAAATGAGGGTTTGAAGACAATTTGAACCAACAGGAGAAAGAAGACAAAACCAGCACAGATTTCGAGGAGGATAGGCTAGGCACATTTCCCAAGGAGTGAATCCGTACAGCAGGGTGCAGCTATTAATTTGGCTCAAATTTCGAGGAGAAAATTCGTACAAAAATCCATAAAGGAATCAGTACAGCAGAAATTGGCACAGTTTCTGAGGCAGCAGATTGCACAAAAATCGAGGAAGTTTGTACAGCCCACACATGTGAGTCGTACAGCACGATTTTTGAGGTTTCCGTACAGCAGTTGATTGGCTCAGTTTTTGAGATGAAAAAAAATGATAAGTACAGTTGTTTTATTTCTGTAGTTTATACCCTAAAGAAATAGAATTTCTCTCTTAGAAACAGGTTTTCCCTTCGGGGTTTTATCCGGGATCATTGGTCAAAAATCTGTGTTATTTTTATGTGTGAATGGCTGTCATAAATTTCTAAGTTTGAAATCATTAACTGGAAATGGAAATTTCTGAGTTATTTAAATTTGAAAAAGAATTTCATATGTTTCAATTTAGTCAATTTTATGAAAATTTGTGCATACAAGGGTTTGGGCATTAAACCATGCAAAGAAGCTATCAAGCTTGAAACCGGGTTGGGGTTCTCAAAAACTTTCAGATGGCAGTATTGAAAAATACAAGGCAAGATTTGTAGCCCGAGAATTCTCTCAGAAGGAAAGAATTTGATTATGAAGAGACTTTCGCCCCAGTAGCAAGATACACTTCAATCAGAACTATCCTTTCCCTGGCAGCCAAGATCAAATGGAAGCTGCACCAGATGGACGTAAAGACATCCTTCCAAAATGGTGTTATAGAAGAGGAACTATACATTGAACAACCACAAGGTTTTGAATCACATGATAGAAAGACACATGTATGTGGATTGAAGAAAGCATTGCATGGGTTGAAGCAAGCAACCACAGCGTAGTATGTAAGGATTGATGGCTTCATGATGAGTTTGGGCTTACCAAAAGTAAAATAGATTCCAACCTTTGTTACAAGGTTATAGATGATGGGCTTATGATAATATTGTTATATGTGGATGATCTATTTTTGACAGGAGAAGAGAAGCTCCTCAATGAATGTAAGAAGAATCTTCCTGCAGAATTCGAGATGAAAGACCTTGATATGATGCATTATTTCCTAGGTCTCAAAGTATGGCAGTTCCCAGATGAGATTTTCCTAAATCAAGGAAAATATGTTGGTGAGATCCTAAAGAGATTTGGGATAATGGATTTCAAGGCAATGAATACTCCGATGGTGACAAACTTGAAGCTCTTGAATGATGATTCCTCAGAGACAGTAGATGTTACACTATACAGGCAGATTATTGGCTCACTGATGTATTTGACAAATACAAGACCAGATATATGTTTTGTTGTGAACACCTTGAGTCAGTGCATGGTGGAGCCCCGACATGTTCACTTAGTTGCAACAAAACATGTGATGAGGTACCTAAAGGGTACATTCGATTGTGGCCTCAGATATGCAACGAATAGTGAGATCAAATTACGCGGTTATATAGATTTAGATTGGGCAGGTAGTGTTGAAGACAGAAAGAGCACTTCAAGATGTTATTTCAGTTTGGGATCATGTGTGATCTCGTGGCTTAGAAGAAAGCAGACCAATGTTGCTTTTAGTACGGCAAAGGTTGAACATATTGTAGCATGTTCATCCTGAAGCGAAGCAGTATGGCTTCACAAGTTGTTGACAGGATTGTTCATACCGAGATGGATGTGACTAATATTTACTGCGATAACCAAAGTTGTATCAAGCTGTCAGAAAACCCGGTGTTCCCTGACAAATCGAAGCATATAGAAATCAAGTACCACTACATCCGAGATATGGTGCAGAGAGGAGCTGTATAGCTCCAGTGTGTTCCTACAGAAGAACAAGTTGTTGATGTGTTGACTAAGCCTCTGTCTCATACAAAGTTTAAATACTTTCGAGTCCGACAAGACCTCTTTCGTAAGAGGGAGTGATGATGATGATGATGATGATGATGTGGTTTCGTGTAGCACTGGTGTGGCAGCTCAGTCTAGGATTGGTATGTCAGCTTCTGCTGACAAACCTTGTTTGATCCTAGGGGCATCGGCATATCTGACTAGGCTTGTTTGGTCCAAAAAGATTAGTAATTCAGACAGTGCTTTGTGACCTGGGTAGATCGACATCTCTAGCTAGGCTTGGTTCATCCAAAAGGATTAGTAAGCCAGACAACACCAGTTGGATCTACCAGAGTGCCCACCGTAGAGCTGCTACAGATGTCCACCGATGTTCCAACATTCACATGATGATGATGACGATGTTCTAGCATTCACATGTTGATGGTATTCCAATATTCACATGCTGATGGTGTTCCAGCATTCACGGGGTGGTGATGATGATGTTCCAGCATTCACATGCTAATGGCGTTCCAGCATTCACATGTTAATGGCGTTCCAGCATTGATGATGCGAATGATGTTCCAACATTTACATGTTGATGATGATGTTCAACATTCACATGCTGATGATTTTCTAGCTGATGATGATGATGTTCCAACACTAACATGTTGATGATATTCTAGATGATGATGATGATGCATGTTGATGATGTTCTGTGATGATGATGGTCCATGACGGTAATCCATGTTGATGTTGATGATGCTCCATACTAATGTTGATGTTCTAGACACATGATGTTGTTTTTGTTCCAAAACTTCCTATGACATATAGATTCACCAATCAATTGTACAATTGTTGTTGATGTTGTTGTTGTAGAATACCTTCCTTGTTAAGAGGGAGTGTTAAAGAAATGTAACTTCGGAAGATATTCTATTTAACTTTTATTATATTATTATTATCCCTCCCTCGGGAGATGTCCTTGATGTAATTGGTCATGTAAAAGTCTTGAGATAAAACCTTCATTTTAAGTCGGGTCAATAGTACCCACAAAAGTATTTTATAAATGTTATTTTGAGTCTCCCTAGGCAACCCAACCTTGGTTGGAGAGACAAGTTGGCATATGAGCTAGAACTACCCGCAAAGAGCAAGATTCACGATGTATTTCATGTCCCCAACCTCAAGAAGGTGGTCGGTTAGCAGATTGTTACATCTTCTAAGCTGCCCCCCCTTGATGATGAGGAGCAATTGCTTCTGATTCTTGAGCGCATCCTAGAGGTGCGAGAGCGAAAACTGAGGAACAGAATCATCAGAGACTATTTGGTTCAGTGGAAAGATCTGTCTATAGAGGAGACCACTGGGGAGGGAAAACAAGTATTACAGCACCCAGCTTTACAGTTGCTTGAGGACAAGCAAATTCGAGGGGGGAGGACTTTAATGTCCTCTTCTGATTAGGCATTGAGGACCAACCCGCTAACCTATATGATTCCCATAGGTTCGAGCGGGCACTGACAGTCAGGGAATCAGCTGTGGACTGATGCCATATAAGAAGATCTAGGGCATCAATATTATATCATCATTGGGTAGACGGGGGCCACCAGAGCTAAAGGCCACCTGCATGCATGACATCTGAGTATTATTTCATGATGCATGCACCCGATTGAGTCTCCATGCACCTGCATGCAAGTCAACTACAAATTAGAAGTTAAAGTGACCTAATTAGGTCAAAAGTTAGGTTATTCGCAGTTGGAAGTTATAAAAGAAAGGTAAAGTGAATGGAGAAGACACTTATATGATTATTGATTTGAGGATTCGAATTGGAGAGCTCGGCAAGCTAAGTTGGGGTTGAGTGCATGCTCAGCTAACTGGTGTATTTCGACAGCGAAATCTATCTAGCCTAGTTCATCATCAGGTTGGATCATCCAGATTCAACACTACTTCATCATCAGGTTCTATTCAGCAGTTGCTTTGAGAGATTGATTATTCATCTAGTTGGAGGGGTTCACCATCATACCGTGGTACCGTGGTTAGAGACATATCTATTCGTTTTCTTCTCTACAGAGGGCAAAACTTCTGCATGTTGCTTCTATTCCTCTCAGAACACCCTCATCACCCTTCCCCTGGAAAAAGGGCCTCTCAGCTGGAGTATCAAGCAAGTTATCAGCAATTATCACTATCTGGAGGGCGTCTTTTTGCATGGGCGAATTCCATTGAGGAGTATACTTACGTTTTAGGCTATTGAGCCACCATTTCTTCTGCATGTTGCTTCCATCACTTCCATAGGGGTATTATAACCCTAGTGCACATCATCTGGGTCTTCATCAGTGGATTATTTATTATTGAGGAGCATCTACAGCTTTGGAGGAGGGCACATTCACCTGTGGAAGACGATTTGGCTTATCTCCTTATTTCTCCATCAGAATTCTTGCATGCGGGGACCATCCTCTTCATCATCAGCAAACCTACATACTGGTAGGTACATGCATTAATTTCTCCTATTTTCTAGCATTTCAGTATTATCTAGGGCACATATCTGCATGAATGCAGAGATCAGGGTTTGCTTTCATATTCTATTGAGGCATAAGCCTACTAGCCATCTACAGTACACAAAGAAAAAGAAAAATATCAGTTTGGGATATTACATTTCAGCCTTGGATCAGGGGTTGTGTCTTGGTTCAGCAGGAAGCATAAGTCAGTTGCATTGATCTCAGCAAAGGCCAAGTACATGGCAACCAGCATGGCTACTTGTGAGGGTATGTGGCTGAGGAAGTTACTTTATGGGTTTTTCAAGTGTGATCTAGAGGCTACAGTAGTTCATTGTGACAATTAGAGTGGCATCAGGCTATATAAAAATCCATTGTTCCATGACCGAAGCAAATACATAGACATCAGGTACCACTTCTTGAGGGATTGTGTTCAGAGAGGAACCATCCGGTTGAAGTACATACAGACAGATGAGCAGGTGGTGGACATTTTCACCAAGGCACTTTGCAGACACAATTTTGTGAAGTTCAGGGATAAGTTGGGGTTGCTATCGAATCCCTTCCTCGTTGAGAGGGAGTATTAAACTAGCAGCAACAAGGAAGGTCTTTCTACATGCATGTGTTCTTGCATGCAGAAGACTTAAATTAGGAAGCCAATTGTATTTAATTGTTTTTCCTAAAATAATTAAAGTGATATAATTGTTTATTGACTTGAAGTGAAAGTAAAATTAGGGTCTTTGCTTTACCTAAAGTTATAAAAGAGAGATCAATTGGTGGAGAGGACACAGTTGCATTCCGACATAGACGAAGGAAGAAGTGTGAGAGAGAGAATTTTGGCAAAGAAGACGAAGGAGCACTAACTCTGGAAGACAGCCCTAAATTGCAAAGGAGCGAGACATGAGACTTTGGCAGAGGTACATCGTACAGTAGCAAGCTACCTTGGGAACTGTGCCATCTCACAGGGTTTTCTCAGAAATTTGTTGGGTGTTTCAATTTTGCCATCTAGGGCATAAATCGATTTTCTGATATTGTAAAAGCTTTGTATTTTCTTAATAAAAATATCCTCTCATACCGTCGCACCGTTTTTCCCATCTTGGGTTTTGTCTAGGGGTTTCTACCCAAAAAGATTGTGTTGTTTCTATTGATGAGATTGATGTTGTAAATGGTTCTCAGTTTTATATTCCATTGCATACTGTAAAGAAGTTCATGTGTGGTTATTTCAGTTAAATTTAAATATATTGTTTTAGCCCTAGTTCTGCTTTGAAGGAAAATCTACATTATCTTAGATGCTAATTTCTAGCTTGACGTTGATCTTTGCGATTGTTTCCTTTTCATGTGATGTATTTAACTTTTGATTGTGTAGTTTCCCAAAATAACTTTCAATGTCCAGAATAAG
Organism: Pseudotsuga menziesii; assembly: GCA_001517045.1. Lineage (NCBI taxonomy): Eukaryota > Viridiplantae > Streptophyta > Pinopsida > Pinales > Pinaceae > Pseudotsuga > Pseudotsuga menziesii. Next base: position 53,147 of record LPNX010387776.1, read on the forward strand.
CCCTATATATTGTGACATTACATTTCTATCATGATATTAGAATTATCCTTATTGGTTGGTTGGTTAGGACCTTAATTATAATTGTATCGACAGCTAGAATTGTAATTATAGTCTGTCTCATATCTATATATATACACACCAAGGAGGCTTATTTTTAGGATCATATTATCTTGTCTTGTTCATTTGATACATTATATAAGAAGGTTGCCTCCTCGAAGAGGCTTCTTATTCATCTCTTTATTTCATTCTCAAAGCATTGGGTTACTCTTTCGTTGTACTTTTATACAATTTCAGGAATTTGGAAAGTAGAAATTTTGCTCAATTAAATGAAGAAGAAATGATTTCTGCAAAAATATATATGTATAAAATAATTGTTTGAAGAAGAGATAATACTTATTACAAATGAGTGCCCGAGTAAATATATCCTGTAAAAGGTGCATAGGTGCCCTTTTATGAAAAGTTATGTCTTTTTGATAAAAATATTTTCTTAATTTAGTTTAATATTCATCAGTATATTTTTTTAAGTATTCATTATTTAACTTTTACTTTATTAGTAAATTGTAGTTTATTATTATTCTTCTCTTTATATATTTATAACATTTCCCTCCCCGTTTAAGATGCTTTGTTCCGAAAGCGAAAAGGTAAAGAGGGATGTTGTTGACGAAACTTCGTTGTCTCTCATGATGTATCTTCTTTTGGAAGGTTTTTTCCAGTTAATGAGGTACTCTTTGATACTTCTAGAATGTAGCCTCCTCTCCTTGGTATCAACGATAGCTTCCAGTTGTAAGATGATCATTCCTTCATCATCTAATATAGGAAGTTCTATTTGTGTTGATTGTTGCTGCCCCAACATTTTCTTGAGACAGCACACATACAAAACATTATGGATTCACCGTTTATCTAGTAATTATAATCCATATGCTACTTGACTGATCTTCTTGTTAATCTAGTATGATCCATAGAATTTAAGAGCCAGTTATTTTCCCTTGTGCTTAAGAGATAAATGTTTGTATGGTTGGAGTCTTACGAATATCCAATCTCCAACTTCAAACTCCCTCTATATTCTTTGTTGGTCTGCTTGCTACTTCATACGATTCTGGGCACTTGTTAAGTTCTCTTTGAGTAATTCGATTGTTTTATGAGTATCATCTAATTGATTTTTCATTATTGGAACGTTGATATCACTTAGAGCAAACTCCTTCCATTTGGGAGGTTTGTAAGTATACAAGGCTTCAAAGGAAGTCATTTTTGTTGAGGTGTGATATGTAGAGATGTACCTCCATTCTACAAGGTGCAACCATCGGAACCATTTACTATGGCTATCCGTTACGAAACATCTAAGGTAGGCTTCCAAACATTTATTGACAACTTCTGTCTGTCCATCTGTTTGGGTATAATATGTTGAACTCATGCTAAGTGATGTCCTGATTTGTTTGCAAAACTCCTAGAATTTACCTTTAAACTTTGCATCCCTATCACTAACAATGACCTTAGGAAAACCATGTAACTTGTATATGTTTTCTTAACACCTATGAAATGTGCATACTTGGTCAATCCATCAACCACCACAAAAATTGTCCTTTAGTTCTGTTACAAGTGTTTTTCAAGTCCATTTCAACAGGAAAATTAAGCCCTAGTCGTTGGAAAAGGTCCCTACTTCGTCTCCAAGACTCGGTGGTTTACCTTGGGGGGTTTTGAGGTACCAAATCAACCCTCCCAACCATTATTGCAGGTAATTACAGGTTTGAAGGTGAAATCAGTCCCAAAATGCAACATTCATCTGTCAAGGCAAGTGCGACCTAGGGGAGATTGAGTATCATTTGGTTGGTGATCACAGGGAGGTACCTTTTGTGGCATTTCCAAGATCAATTTTGAGTTTTCTTACAAATTTAAGTTGTTAGTTTTCACTACATAAAATTGATTCCTCTTGTTAAGCAACCAATACCAAGTTTTATTCCTCCTAAATTTTCCTCGTCAATGAATATTTGTTAAATATCTTGTTGACTCCATTGAGGCACTGATCTACCAATATAGTGGGAAGGTCTTGTAGAGATAGAGTTGTTCTACCTCATATCTGGGAATCCTATTGTAGCCTAAAGAGAGAGGAGAGTGCATTGAGGTGATAGTGAGTGTATCTCCTGAAAGTTGTCAATATTAGCACCATCCCTTGTGACCTAACTTGAAGGGTGCTAATTTGTGAGGTAACTAGGTTGTATAGAATAGCCAAGTCCCTCTTGATTTCTGCATCCTGGCAGAAACCCTCAAACTCCTTGGAGGTATACTCACCCCCATTATCCTATCTCAAAACTTTGATCTTCTTCCCTATTTGATTTTTCACTAGAGCTTTGAACTCCTGAAACCTATTAAAGACCTCATCCTTGGCCTTTAAGAAGTAGATCCAAGTCTTGCAAGAAAAGTCGTCAATAAGGGAAACATTGTACATGCTTCCTAAAATTGATGTTGTTGATATCAATCCACATACATTTGAATGCACTAGATCCAGAATCCCCTTAGACCTATGCTCTCTTCTTGGGAAAGCAACCTTCGCATGCTTACCAAGTGTACACCCTCTGCATACTCCCTACTACTCAATGTTGAATTCTAGAAGACTTGTGACTATCTCTCTCAGAATAGGCCACTATGATGCAGGTGCCCCACCCTTTTGTGCCACGATTCGCACAAGTTTCCCATGTTACGAACCAAGGCTCGAACAAGTTCACACTATATTATATATAAGTTGCCTTCCCCAACCCAATCACCTTTGTTGATTCTAGGCTAGACTACTTCGATCTTATAAGAACTTGTCGATTCTTGAACTCTACTGCAAAGCCCTTATCTTCCATGATCAAAACTAAAAGAAAAATCTTCCTGAGACCTAGAACAAACAACACATCATCCAAGTCTAAAGAGTTACCTCACTAGAGTTGGAAGGGAATGGTACCAACTCTTGCTACTGAATACATGGCATCATCACCAAGAGCAACTGGAACTCCTAAGACGTGCTCTTTTAGACTTGTAAATAACTCCCAAGATATATCATATGCCAAGATGCTCCACTACATACCAAGTGTTTCTTAAAACTATGTTGATAGAAAGGCAAGATACCATCAAGAAATCCTTCTCGAACTTGGAGGAAAACTCGTTCATCTAAGTTTTAGCAGAGGATACTACCTAATTCTATTATGGCTTCCCTTTACCCTTCTTCTTGTCCAAACACTATGATGCATAATGGTTGTGCTTATGACTTGTGAATTACTTGAATTTACTCAAGCCTTCTTCTCTAGTTGTGAGGTTGACTCCTTACTGTTTACCTTACCGTTGATTAGTCCTTTACCTTTTCCCTTCCTTTTTCGACCAAATAGGGCATGGTCATTGTCATCCCACAAATTTTCAAATGGGTGAATATTTTGTCGAGCACAAACGCTATGAACAAACGTTTCACGTTAAGATGAGAACCCAATCAATGCCTAATTCACTAGCTCTTTATCTTCAATCTCCCCCCCAACTACTGCAAGTTGATCACGAATCTATGTGAGCATCAAGAAACTAGTAATTGTGTCAAATATAGTCATCTCTACCAATCTGAGTCCGTTATGCAATATCATCTTCATGTTGATGTTCTCGCTCTAGTGAAGGCTATTCAGAGCATTGAATATCTCCTTCATCGACTTCTTCTCAGATATATGAGGGATCAAATGATCCTTTCTAGCATCCATGATCATCCATGAGAATCCAAATTCTATGGATTTGTTAGCGGAGTTATTATAGTCTAGACGATATTCCAAAGATCATTCTCGTGTAGTAGAAGAATTACCCTGACTTTCCATGATAGGAAATTTGAGGCACCTTCTAATCTATCCTCGAACCTAACGCTAGTTGATGCCATCTCTCAACTTTAACACACAAGCTCCAAAATTTGATAAGAACTACGTTGGCGATGGAGAGCCTTGAAATCCGCATCATACCATTTGCTTATAGGACAAGATCCATTTTTGGGGGGAGGTGGAAGTGGGTCAAGTGGAGTGAAGATAGGACTTGAGGGCTACTTCCCAAATGATAGATGAGAGGTAGATGTATTTAGTAGATGCAGAATCAAGTAAAGAGAACCGGATTTCAGAGGGAAGCATTTGGCGAAGGTGAGAGGAAAACATGTTTGGATCCCTCTCATCGAATTAGAAGATAGTATGGGGTGGGCCCTTAGGGGTAAAGGGTGTCGGGAGAGGGTAGGTGTCAACCTGGAGAGATAAGGAAAGAAGAGCATGGTCCACAAGGAGAATGGGGGAAACATAGAAGTGACAAATAAAGGGAAGTAAGTTCTGGCAAGATAAGACATAGTCAACAACATTCACTCCTCCTCCATGAAGTCAGCATCTAAAAAAGCAAGGGTCTAGGAAATAGGGAAGCTTGTTCAGAATCAGCAACTCCTAAGATTGCCCTAGCTATAAAAGTTGTTGACTGTATGTTGTGACAGGTCCCAAAGCATCGTCGAACATCCAATGAAGCCCCACTAACTCTAGATCTATCTCCTGAGTGAAAAAATATGTCCTTTGATCAGTCGTGAAGAGGAATATGAACAACTGTGGTACGGGCATTGAAGTCACCTAGAAGAATCACCTCCCTGAGCACTGAGTATTGGTTGATGCCAGCATACAACTCTATAAAGGAATCCCCATCATGACCATTATAAATAACATATAATGAAGAGCCAAGAGAGAAGTAGCAGGCTACAGTGTTAATGTCGCTAGGGAGAGGGGGCACACCCCTAACCCAAACCCACATAAATCTGGCAAACTCATCCATGGCCACCATAGATATCCTGCTTCGGAGAGATTCCTAACCAAACAAGCAACTCCACCTAGACCTCTAACCCCACCTAAGCTCCTCTTCTCCTATCAGCAAACTGAGAACCAATGATATCTTATGATGTCAAGGAGAGGTCGAACTAGGCCCGCATGAGTCTCGAAGACGAATAATGTGTTCGATGACCAAAGAGCATCAAACATTAGACCCAACAAAGACCAAAAAGACCCATCTCCATTCCAACAACTAATGTAAATCTCTGTGCTCTTTTACCTCTCCCGATGAATCTGCCATTTGGAAGCCTCGAAACGGGATTCCGACCCAGGTGGGAAGGGATCCTAAATAACTACTCTAAGGTTCCTCATGATAGCCCATTTACCGGCTTGACATGCTTCTATAACCAGCTCTCTAAAGTGCTTGTTCTTTGCAACTTGTGGCCTGGGGAGATCTTCATCAAGGAAGATCTTACTAGGAAGAGAGAACAACTTTTGCTTAGCTCTAAGGACCGGAAGTCGATCGGCCACAAACCTAAATCAGAGAAAGAGAGTGGAGTCAGACCCAAGCCAAGCTCTCTCTAAGGTCACATCTAAGAGATCCAAATTATCCCTGAGAAATAAGGTCCCACCTATCATGGGGTCCAAGGATGGAAAACATAAAGATAGTCCCCTAACCTTGAGGTTCAATTCTTGTCCCTCCCTAGTACGCTCCTCCATGAGTTTAGCCTATACTACCTCTTTAACTACTACCAAAGTGGGGGGCATCCCTTCCTCTAAGTACCTATGCCCATGAATCGATATGTGTTTCAATTTGACATTTAAAAGTGGCCTGCTACAATCTTATCTCCTCTTGTTTGTTTTTGAAATCGAGGATTTTTGCATGTAAGGCGTCATTAGGTGGGTGAAGAGCCTCTTGCACATTGTTTTCATTTAACATTTGCTTCAATGATGTATTTCCGAATCAACTTTGGTTACCCTATTTGTTAGTTCATCAATCTCTGCCTGCAATACTAAGTTTGATGATTCCAAGAGTTCTAATCTAGTAATTAATCCCAACATAATTTTGTTGTTGTCCCCACTTCTCAAGTCATGTGTATTAGAATTTGGGATTCGTGTGAGTGTCTTAATGTTGGCGCCTTCCCCGGCAATTGGGCCTGTCATCTCTTCCTTTGAACTAGCTCCAAATATGTTTGTTTGTAGAATGGCCTATAAATGGGTTAGCACAATAACTTGAAGTGGTGAGTTGCCCAAGGGCATTGAGCAAGGTCAGTGAAACTAAATTATTCCTGTCTGTGTTCGGTCCCGTCAAGTTGTTACTCCTCCTCGACCCTTGGCTATTCCTGACAATTTGTTACCACCCTGCGAGCTAAAACTCCCCGTCGAGTTTGATGCTATTATTCTCCCCCATTGGCCCTTCCCATCAAGTTTCCCTTCAATCTATTACCTGTTACATTCCAAGCAGCTCTTCCCATTGATCTAATACCCTTTAGTTGTAAACTGTAAACTATAAAAACTGCAAAAACCCCACAAGTAGGCCTGCGATTTCACTGTTCAGATGCGAATTGGGACCGGTTGAACAAATGAATTCAAGCTGCCAATTGAGCCGAAAGTCCGAGCCACCAAACCACAAGCAGACTCGTCAACCCATACCCTGCAACTCGCGAGCACAAGCGGAACAATCTACAATGTTTGCGAGCATAGGTTCACGCTAGCAAGTTCTCTCTCAACTTGAGAAAGTTTATTGTTCCTGCAATGTAGAGAGCCCAAGGTGTTGGGGCAGAGTGCATGGTGAGAGAGTGGACGCAAGCGGATGGATGCAGGAGCAAGGAGGATGGACGCAGGAGGAGGATGGACTTGGGAGCAGGGAGGATGGACATCACAGCGGGAGCAGAAAAATCACTTTATGACACTAGGAATTACAGCAGTAGAGAGAAAACTAGGGTTGAGGGCAATTAGCAGCTGGAAATTTCTCCAATATAATGGTGTGTTCATTTGGTAGAGAAAATCCTCAAAGATATATGACCATTGAGTAGAGAGACAAAAGAGTCCTTTCATCATTCTCAATTCTTCTTCATTATCTTGTGTTAGAAATGTAACTAAGAGGAGCACACTAATCTACCTCTCCCTTGTGCATCTTCTTATGCACTTTATCTCTCATCTTGGAGTAACTAGGGTTCCAAACTCTTGTGCAGCTTCTTGGAACATCTTGAATACTAGGGTTAGGGTGTCATCCCTTGGAAACTAGGAGATTAGGGTTTTGAGAAGAAACCATAAGCTGTACGTATTGACGAGAAGAAGAGAAGTTGTAATTCCTTCAAGGACATGCTTGTGTGATGCTAGCTTGTTGGAGCTTGTTATCACATATATAGTAGCCAGGCTACCATATTCTATTTTTTCAGACAGAGTACATTTTTCAGCCAGATCTCTTACATATGAGATGCTGAGATGAGCAATTTTGATGGATCATTATTATATTAGTGGACTATTGTACTCTCCCATGTCAGGACTGAGTCTCAGGACACTCAGATTTGAGGACCGATGTAGCCATTTATGTCATTACAGAGTAGTCATTGATGCCCAATTTTATATCAGTGCTTTCACATTGGACAGATGGTGTTTCAGATGGATTATATTGCATGATTATGACTCAACTTTTTATATTGTGTTATGGTTATCATTGCTCTTATACTGATTTTTGTGACATATATTAACTTGTGGTATCATGATCTGGCGGTCATAATTATATGGACTTGGATGGATTTGTATTTATGTATTGGTGTCCCTACTCTAACTTTGAAGTTCTTGATCTATACTCATTGGTTTTACCCTCCTTAGGGAGAATAGAGGTAGTCATTCCCACCATTGTTTTGGCTTGCTAGTGTTGGCTCCATCATTCATTGTCTCCACCCATCCATTACCCTCCAGTTTAGTTTTCTACCCGACTGACTTCTTGACTTATGGCATGGAGGATCTTTTTCCCCGCTAGAACTTTTGTTGGACAAGCCTCCCTATTTATATTGTGTCTCGGCTTTGAGTTCGTAACAAAACTTGCCTTTGGTAAGTTGGATTGTATGCCTAAATCATTCTGGTCGGCTGTCCTGATGTTTGGCACTGTGCAGAACTCCCCTTGGTCACATGAGATGTTGTTGGCTAAAACTCAAAGCTCAGGTACTACATGTATTGCAAATATTGAATATGCGCCCATGAAAAATAAAAATGATAAAACTGTGTTTCTTAACATATGTAAAGAGGGCAACAGCAATGAAATGCTAAAATACTCCTTGAAGAGTATAAGAAAAGGTCCAAAAAAGCAATGGTTAAAAATATGCTATATCCAAATATTGCTAACCTTATAAAATAAATATGTCCCGGATGAAACCTGCGATTAGCTGTGCTTTTAAGCACTGGTGAAGTCCCAAAGGGTTATATAAGCCAAAAAGGCCACAGAATAAAATGATGATCCTAATGAACTTGGATCAAGCTTGAGTAGTCATGATGCCTAAGTTGAATAAGCACTCTCTAAACAACTCACCCATTTGTGAGGCACTGCCATTCCTTGTGTTGTTGTTTGATTGACATTGGTTATAGTGAGTATTCCCTTTCCATATCCAAAGTGTCATGATGTTAAGTAGGAAGTCATCCTTTGCCTTAGCCTTGTAAAATTTCATCCTTCACCCTTCACTAGCAAATTGACTACAACTATGAAGTGAGTATAGTCCTGAAAGTCTAGTCTGAGTGATAATAAATAAAGCCTTATATATGTATTGGTTGATGTACCACCAATGAAATGAATGCTACTTGTTGTGATTGTTGCTTGAATGAGTTGTAGAGCATGTCTTAGCCTTTTAACACTTGCAACAGATGGATGATAGTCTGAGTTATTATTGGTGTCTAATCATTTACAGATGGTTATATTGTTTATTGGATATGATTGATGATCAAATAGAGACCTGTGAGGGGTATGAGTATACACCTTAGATGGATTTGGACTCCCTAAGTCTAATGAGACAGTTTATTTCCAGTTCCGGGCACTTACAGATATGATCAGACTCATTCTGCCATTCTGATGCAGTTTTTCTTCACGGGTTGATATGTCTGAGCAGGGAGATGTTTTATTTGGATCTCCTAGGGTGTTGTATGGAACATAGGGGTGCAACCACTTGTTTGTACCATAGTACCCCCATCCCAGAGAGGATGGTGGGCTCAGTTTGACAACGTAGGCAACCTAGGAGGTTGTTTTGGCAGGTTCACGTTTCTCAAGGCAGATTAAAAAATGATTAAATGGCTATTGAAGAAATCGATTTGGGCTACTGAGGCAAGGAAATGACATGGGATGAGTCATAATGATGACAGTGATGTCCTCCACACCTCCAACAGTTGCAGCACTTGATTGGGCCCACACCTATTTTTTGGCATTTTTATATTATTTTCTGGAGCTTTTGGGAGGCTCACGATTTCCTCAAGGAGGCACAAAGTCAAAGAATTAAATTATTATATTGTTTTATTGTGCCATGGGGACACCTAGAGGGAGTTAGTCAAACACTCCTTGGACCCACCATGTGCTTCATTTATTTCTTGTTGAGTGGGTTACCTTTTTTATGGGTGATTTAGTCCACTTTGGTAATTTATGGTTATATTTATCCATGTATTGTATGTTGAGCTCATCTCAACCATTGATTAGAACATTTCATCTTTTAATCTTAGCCACTCGTTTTGAAAGTGGTTAAGATTTGGTCATGATTGAGGTTCTCTCATTTCTATTTAAAGGAGAGAGCTTCTCATTTCTAAGGGGTCTTTGGCTCTTGGATCTGAATAATAGAAATATTTTTCTGTCGATATTTTATGGATCTGCTTTGCATCTGATGTTCTCAAATGGTGATTGGATAGTTTTCTGCTTCCTAGCATTGTGAAAATTCATGTGAGATCTATATTTTTCTGCTATCATTGTCTTGTCTACAGGAGGGTGTTTTGGCTGGAGCGTTTTTGCAGGGAGAACTCAACTCGCTCGGTTTTCTTCGTCTTGGATCAGGGGGTTTTCATTAGTTTCATTGTGATCTATGATTACTTCGTTTTACTTTCTTGTAGCATTTGGTTTTGCTCATGCAGGGTAGGGGGTGCATTAGTGGCTTGTGGCTCACATCCTTCATAGAAATCACCTGGATCTTCCATAATTGATCGGGATAGCAAGGATCATCACTGTTAAAGACTTCTACAAAGCATTTCCAGGTAAGATCTAACAGGTAAGTCTCTTCTCTTTAGATCATAATCCATTGTACCTTGCTTCAAGTTTTCTGAAAAAACTCCTAAAATACTAAAAACCCCAAAAAGCACTAAATCTAGGAATCGTCCGATCTTTGGCCAAACCACTTCTGGGTTTCATAGATCGAGCCTCCCCTTCACTAAATTTACTGCAACCCTATCCAGATTCTTGGCAGTTTTACCTAGATCTGAGTTTTTGACTGAAACATCTCTAGCGCCCTCACTGAAAACTAAAAATTTTCGAAATTGATTATTTCTGAAATCTGACAGGCTAGGCTGATAGATCAGGGCTTGAGCATTCCAGAACACCCCCAACGCAAAGCTAGTTCCTTCCAGGTTTCCCTAGATCTAAAAAAACTGGTTTTCACCCCCCTAGCCCCCCTCATCAAATTTTGACTTTTCTAGATCTGATCTTTACTGAAATTTTCTGATTTGGGTTTGTAAATCAGGCTACCCTGATCTCATTTCCCATTCAATGCTGAGTTGATAGCCTCCTGGTGACCCTAGAACTGCAGATCTGCTTCTGCAAGCCCTAGCGCTAGCCCTCCATTGAGCTGGTTTTCCTGTAACCTGAATTTTCTGGGCCAAATCCTTTCTGGGTCCATAGATCAGGGTATATTCCAGGTGGTTTCACTAAAACGTTGTGTTGATGCTGAGTCCATTGCCCAATGCATTAAAGGCACTAGTCTCCTATCTCTAGCGCTAGCCCTAAATTGAGCTTACTCCCATTCTCTTTGCCAACATTTATTGATAACCCAAGTTACCTATCTTTCACTGAGTCTGTCTCCGTGGTACTAGACAGTCCCAACTCTGTCCTTGCTTACCCTATCATAGTTACGTTTCCCAAGACAGTGGTCATCACCATCAGTTGCTAGTATCTAAATCCTAGAGCTAGGGTTTCCATTTTACCTTACACCTTACGTACCTCAAAGTCACATTTGATCTGTTCTGGTGTCTAGGTCTGATGTCTCCTGTCGGGAGCAGATCCAGGTCTCCCCCATTGTTGTCTTGGACTAGGATAACATAAGGTGAAGGCTGCCTTGATTGGCGTGACAACCATCCATTTGGGAGTCTAGGCAGTCTTGGTTCCACCCCTTAGTTGCTAGCCCCTCTACCATCCATCCTGGATCCACCTCACACAGGCAACTACAAGGTTGGTGATAACAGAGCTTATTAGTGTGAGCTAGGGTTTCATTGTATTATGTTTTGAAGAGCTAGAGGATTGTACTAAACTTGGGACAAGAATATGGTAGTACATGAACTTTATCTTTATACATATACATGAAGTTTTCAGCTGTCCAAAATTGTCTTTATCGCAGATTTGATTTTCAGCAATCTATTTCTTCATGTTTCGGTAGTTTCCTGCTCTTGTATGTCTTGCTGATTTGACATAAGTTAAGGCTAAATTTGTTAAGTGATTTAACATTAATATTGAAGAATATATGACAGATTTGCTGCTGTGTTTACAGTTGACATAAGTGAATTTCAGATCTGGTTTATGCATGAAAAAACCGCCCACAAGAGCTGAAAGTTGTTGGGACACTTCAATATATTTTTGCCTTGACTTGCCAAGTGGATTGGGGTAATTAAGAGGTGAAATCTTGTCTGCTGTCAGTGCTGTTTTATTCACATTTCATAACAGGCCTAGGGCTGAAAATTCACAGTTTTAGGTCTAGGAAACCTATATTAAAGGAGAAATTTCTGTTTTGCAATAAAAGTCAAAGATGCAGCAATTCTGACACCTACATCTCACCTCCTCTCACGTATGGATTATCTACTGAATGTTTTTACCACATTCTCATTTCCTAAGGATTGGAGTTATGGAAGGCCTTTATTTGCTGCATTAACAATCACACGTGTTATTACATTGGTTTTACATGTTGCTCGACATTAAAGTTAAGTATATTTTTTGTTGTCTAACCTCTGCATTATGAAGAAATTTCTGGAAATACAGTGTGTTGATAGTTTATAACCTCTGCATTCTACAGAACCATTAAAAATGGGCTACCTGCAACACTCCATGTAAACCTTTAGCATGAACATCAACAATCACCAAAAACATTATGTAAAACTGCAATATAACTCGAATTTCGTAATGAGCACATAAATACAATGGAATATTAGCAATCCTTTCATGATTCTTGAGAGGGTTAATGATGTAACATTACTCAGGTATAGATGTTTCATCTAACCGAATAGGTACACTACATCATAAGCTCTATTAGCTAAAAGAATTTTTTACATACGTTGTCACATTTTCAAGTTCTCAATGGACCATGATCATGAAACTAAAAATATAAAATAACATGAGATTCCAATTGCACTAGAAACACCTTTCACCTATTAACAATTTTAATAGCAATACATACAATCATGAATAAGATTCCAAATTAAATCATACTCTAAAGCATTAACCGTGAAAATGAAAATGTAAATCAGCCATGAAAGGTTGTTAAACTTTGTTGTAGATGCTAGAGCCTTGCCTTTGTCAATGGGCCTCCATTTATTATTTCCACGTGTAGCCTCTTCAACAGAATTTCTTTAGCTTATAGCATAAGCACTAATTAAATCCCACCACGTGTAGCCTCTTCAACATAATTTCTTTAGCTTATAGCATAAGCACTCATTAAATATCAAGACATACATTAAAATAAAAAGGAACCATAGTGCAAGATATGAGGTTTCGTGTCAGATTCTATACAGTATATTGTAGAACTGCATACCGTTTGAATGAGGCCTACTCGATAATGTCGTGGAATATTGCCCATCATACCAAAGTCAAGGTATGCAAGGGAACCTTCTCTAATAGCCACAAGATTTCCAGGGTGTGGATCAGCATGGAAAAAACCCTCCTCAAGCAATTGTCTCAATGAGCAGTGAACCCCCTAGCGAAGCAAATAAAATTAGCCTGTATTGTTAAACACAATTTTTGAAAAAAAAAATTGACCATAGTTACAATCCTCTAAAAATGAATTTATTGCGATGACAGGAGGACCAAATTTCAATGACCAGTTACAGAACTAGCAGTCATTTTACAGAAAAAAAAGGTTCAAAATTATTGCTGCAATCAAATTTAATTATTTACAAGTTACAACTAATACAAACCTCGTGTATGCATATAGCAAAAATTAATCAAGCATCAATTTCTAGTTCAAATTTGAATGTCATACCCATATATCTTTCCCTACAATTTCTCATCCTAATAAAAAGCAATCAAAAGATACATAAATAACCCATCTCTGGTATAAAACCTGAAACATCATGCTCAAAATAAAGGTTTAACCTTTCTTTGTGTCTGGTATTCTATTGTGATAATCCTGATATCAACCCAGAATAGTGTTTCCTAATCACGTACCTGATCAACAAGTTGTTGAATATTCAAACTGGCTTCCTTCATTCCTTCAGTATCTGTCAGTTTAATTCCATCTATCCACTCCATCGTGAGTACAGCCTTGCGGGTAAAATCCCAGTATATTTTTGGCACCTTCACCCAACTTTTTCTCTTACTGTAATTACTGTAACTCGAAGTATCATTTATCCTTCTATCATCATTTTGTCCAAGACCGTGATATTTTAAGTAACTCTCATAACCTGAGAAGAAGTCGTTGCTTCATTACAAGGTATTACAGTTATTTTAGCCACATAAATCAAGCAAAACAGCATTATCTACGAGCATCTCTTTTCATTTTCACAACAAATAGAGTACCACAGGGCCTAACCAAAAGAAACCTATGCTTAGGTATATACTACATAAATAAGCCAGATTTCTGTCAGATTTCTGTCAAGTGAGAATATGCATACAAACATTAATAGGAGCATATGTATCTAAGTAGAAATAGTTACAAATGTACAAAATGTAGAAGTATAATGGCTATTGGATAAATACAAGGAATGAAGCTGTAGCTTGTTGAAAAGTGAAATGGATCATACTTTTTTAAATTTCTATGCTTTTGATCAATTTAGAAAGAAAAATACAAGATGCCTTGAGTCATTTAAATAGGTTACATAATAACAGTGAAACAATAAAGTCGTATCTTCAGAAAAATAATAAACATTCAATCGTCTATAAATTCAATTTACTTTCAATGGTATGAGGGAAAGATTATACATGAAAGCAGAAGGATGGGAAAAGGAGCAGAGAACACAAAAAGAATGAGAGACAGTATTACCTGCATCAAAACCATACAGGGCGGAAAAACGCTCAGCATTCTGTCCCTCTAAAATATAATCAATCTCCTCAAACATGTGCCTAACCTGTTTATTATAGAATATGCAATTATTCAGACAAAGCTTCAACATGACTCAATCTCCAGGTGCTCAAAAATTGTGTGCATAATGCAAGAAAAAGAAAAGCATCAAAATAAGAATAACAAAAAACTAAATGAAGAAGATAAGAATCACTGGAAACAGTCCCAAGCACAAATGGGCCAAGCAGCAGCCTTTTATAGTCATTTATCTGTAAATAAAAGGCTTATCATAAATGATTATGTGCCAGCATCCTTTTAGAGCCATTTATCAGTATATAAAAGGCTTATCATAAATTATTATTGGCATTCTGCATAGATTATGATGGAAAGGATACATGAAATATAATTTTGAAGAAAGATCTGTCTTTTCATTTTTTTCCTCTTCATCATCTTCAAATGGTATTCTAGGGTTCCAAGAGAAAATTGTCTTCCAAAGAGATGCGTTGCATTTTAAAGGAGCTTCATTGACCTGAGACTTTAATGTTTCTATGTTAATAAAAGCTGCTTAGTTACTTCCATTATCTCGTGTGTTCATTTATTGACAGGTTATGTATATTCATGTGATTCTTTCATCTATCCCAATCTTGCAAACATCATGTCAGTGAAAATATCACCGAGGGTCCAAAAATCGACTTATCAGCAACATCAGGGAAAAAATGGAGAAACTTTAAAAAAAAATCACTTTTTTCAATTTTCTCCACATCTAAAGCAGCAACATCAAATAAACAAATTGCCACATTTTAGCACACAAATTTGCACCATAAATAACCTCATGAAAATAATGAAATCTGTGGTGAAAAGCATGCAATTCTGTAATTACTAATAACCCCTACTAGATCTAGGTTGAAATTTTGCAATAACTGACTGTGCATTTGGTTTTGGACTTTTATCAAACCGTTGCCTTACAATCTCCTTTAACTGCTGATATACTTTTTTGTATGGACTGTAATGGGTTTTAGTGCTTCCTTGGTTTAAAGATTTCATCAAACGGTTCCATCCCAATTGGTTTTTTCAATGTATTTAACATAAAGACAAAAATATGCACCCTCAAACGTGAGTTCCTTGCATTAAATGACAAAGAGCAAAACACCAAAGCCACATAAACTGGCTGTAGCTATCTTTCAGTCCTAACAATAGTAAAGATGGCAATAAAAATCAAATAAGGAGTCTTAAAATCAGACCTGTAGGTACAGCAATGATTGCAGCTCCCTTTTGTGCCTGTAGCAGCCTGTTTTTAATGCCTGAGAATAATGTAAATGGTCCAAAATGAACCCAGAACATAGAGAAAATGCCCAACATGCAATATGGTGCCAAGATGGAACGTGTATGGGCTTTCCAGTAACCTTTCTTCATTCCCAATGAGCTTAAGATGGCTGGTATCATATATATTTGATGCCTTTGGTACATGATTTTTGTCAAACACTTTGACTACTACTGCTGAGATACTACTATAAGGTTCCCTTCCATATTAAACTGATTTCTATGTTGGTTTCACTTGAGGTTTTGCAAGAGGTATGTCATATTTCATACATGATAATTCTTACAATGGAAAATGCATCCCAATTTTGATTTATTTTGCATTGAATACTATCAACAACTCACAACAAAGGACTGAGTTTTCAACAGCCGTTACAACTTTCTAAAAGAACCAAATAAATCAGATTTATGAGAATATTTCCAGACCTGTGGTCGACTGTAGGTTGCAGTGCCTTTAAACACTGATTTTCCCCTTCTTTTTTACTGCCACGACTTGCCTGTAGGTGACAGCAATAATTTCCACCCCTATAATGGCTGTCGCGGCCCACTAGTTATGCCCATAAGTGATGAGAACAGCCACAGTAAGTGTGCAGACCACAGTGAATGCACCCAGTAGCAGGGTAAAAGAAGAATCCCCCTCAAATCACCCTCTGAAATGAGTTATATTATATATACCAGCAGAACCAAACACCTCTAAGGCTAAGTGCGCTCTTCATCAAGGCATCAGAAATGCTGAAAATCTTCAAAGATTTGCAATAATACCTAGAATTTTTTCTCCGGCACTCGGACACGGTGAAAGATCTAAGCTAAGTAACCTAACACAAGGACACGGGACGAGAAGGACTCGCAAATACGAGTGTCCAATACGGACATGGTGACCCCTGGAATCGGGACATGGAGGACATGTTATATATATATTTTAAAAATTATATATATTAAAAATATAGGCATATAGATCCAATTTTTTATAGAAACTAGAACATTTACAAATATTCAATAGACATTGTCAAATTACTAATAGGAATCAAAACACAATACACATTTTATCATTCACAAATCACAAGGAGACACAAATATGGTAGGATATTCATATAGCTCAAGATCTCGAAACCATATTTCTCATTAAGTTATCAAAACCAAAATATATTACATAGATGTCAAAATGCCAATGGCAACTAGTAGTAGTAAATAGTAAATACAAAAAGGGGTAGATCATAGATGAGAACAAGATGGAAGAATCTCATCTGTCAATAGTCCTCCTCCATGCCTGAATCAACAAACTCAACACTGGTACTGCCCTCCTCCTCTTCTTGTCTGCCCATCTAACAATTTGCATCCACTGGTGTGGAGGATGACCCCTCCATAGGATCGCCATCATCAAAAGTGACCGGCTCTAGCACTGGATCATTAAGATCCATGTTGGCTAATGCCAACTCAGTAGTGTTGTCCAAACCCATATCATCAGAAAAGACATCCCACATCTTTGTCTTTCCCTTCACCCGCTTCACATACACCATTGACTTTGCCTTGGACTGCTCAAACCTCCTCTTCTTCAAACTATACAAGTTTCCATATGTGCTCCAATTCATCTCACAACAAGAGGATGAAGTAACTTGAAAGATGACCCTAAAGAATATCTTTTGTAGAAAAGGGCATGCTCCCCCATGAGTTGCCCACCAAACATGGGGTTTCTTAACCCCCCTGTCTCTAAGCACCTCATAGCCTCCAAATCTCCCAATGGCAATGGAAAAATCTACAAATCCCTCCTCCATCTCCTCAAGCATGTCTCTATCTTGAAGTAGTCTTCTAATTGTTGTCTTCCCCCCCTGTGAAATCTCTCCATCCATGTGAGGAGGGACTCTGCGTGAGGGCCCCGACCCACCATTGAGCCAGTCATGACTGTAGTACTTAGGGTTCAATGAGTGAGCCAAGCAATGCAAAGGTGTGCAATTATTATCCCACATGGAGATAAGAATATCATGTATGATGGACCATAAGTTTCTGCCAATGTCTCATACTCGACACGCTCATTCTCCATAACAATGGTCCTCACAAACTCAATCATGGAATCCCACCCCTCGTAAACATCTACTAGGATGCGTTGGTCTGTGTCTGCAAACCGAAACAAAGAAATGATCAGTTCCATGATCTTAATTGTAAGATCTACCCTCTCCCACCAACCATCATCTAGCATTGTGTCCTTTACCTTTTTTGAATCAATTTGATCCACTTTTCTCCAAATGAACCAAAACTCAGAAATAACCATGGACCCAATAGCGGTTTTGACCTCCCTCAACCTCTTGACCATGACAAATGAGGAAGTTGTTACCAACTATTTTGTATAATAGTTGAACCTTCCGTTGAGCCGCCAGTTGATGAACATGATACATGTTCATATCCAGTGTATCAGAGGTTCATATTTTCATGCCTGGCCTGTTTTGGCTAGTCATTTTTGTTTTTGTACTGAAATGACCATGCCCCGTGGGGTTACTGTAATAAAGTGTGCTAGTAGGAGTTTTGAGTGGCTCGATCTCCTGAGACTTAACTATCAACTAAGGTATTCCAGGGAGTTTTTTCCCTTGTCGATTATGCTTTGCCTTTAGACGAGTAATAATCAATGAGTTTGTCTCCCGCTTCCTCCAAAGCTGGAATGCCCGATTTTGAAAGTTGGGCCTTGGGGGTGTTATTAGAGTCCAACTGATGTATATGAACCTACTAGATATTATTTGTAAGTTCTATGGTCATTTCCTAAGTCTCGGGGTGCATTTAAACATTGTCCGAAAAAAAAAATTCAGACGTCCTCGGATTTTTTTAATTTTTTATTTTTGACTATAGAGAAATAATTAAATTTTTCAATTAATTAAACCATTTTTACTATGGTTTAATTGAAAATTTTCAAATTGTAATAATTAAGTGGTCTAGGGGTGGTTTTTGGCAAATAAAGACTTGTTTTCTAAGCCAAAACACTCATTTATCCCCTAAACATACTTATCCTAAGTATCGGACAGTCATTTAGCTATGTAATTAATATTTTCCAAAAATTCAATAAATGAGAAATATTAATTAAAATAATCAAAAAATATTAAATTCGAGATAATCCAATTTGCTCCAAAATAATCCAAATGGATTAAATAAACAGGCTAAATGATATGGCAATTGGCATTTAAGATGATTCGAATCTTCACCAAACAGATTCAGTCAGCAATCGGAGCACTACCAGGACTATCTTCAGTTGAGGAATTCGCCCTCCCTTAGCTAGCTCACGATTTGGTTGAGTTGGCAAGTAGTTATTGGATGGGTGATAAGTTTGAGGTAGAGTGGGGGGCGCCTTGCCTAGGTGGAGGCCACCTCCCCACTCACACCATCCATAACTCAAAGATTAGGCAAACAATCAACTCCGAGCTTCATCTTCAATGGAGGAATGCGCCCTCACTTGCATGCTCACATTTTCGTAATTGGAGGATGTATATTGGTTGATTGAGATTTCTAGGAGTGAGAGTGGGGGATGCCTTGCCAAGGTGGAGGCCACCTCCCCACTCACGCCTACCATAGACTTGAAGTTAACTCCAAGCATTGCTCCGAGTTCATTGAATCAAGGGAATTCGCCCTCCTTTTGGCTCCTTGCATGCCAGGTTCAATTAACGTTTTAGGTTGTATCTTTTTGTTATAAGCGGGTCTCTTGCTCCTTATTTCTCATGGAGAATTTGCAAGAGAACTCTGCGAAAATTGTAATGCTCTCATTTGTTTAAAGTGGAATAAAAGAGACTTTGGAGGTCCATGCATGGTTTTTTAGTGTTGTGATTTCATCTTGTGTGAGGTGATATCTCTCTCAACCCTACTCTCTCTTTTGCAATTGTATGTTCATTGCTAGCTTAGGAGGGCTATCAATCTAGCACAAAAGGTTAGCCATTTATCGTCTTTAAGTTGGTTATCTATGCAAGGTCTTTCAAATATCTAAATTTAACAAGACGTAGTCAGTAATACTAGTGTTTTTTGGATATTTGTTTGATTTAATATTCTAGCACTTGATATCATTTGTCTTTTTGAGAGTTGTGTTTTCAGGGATCACCAAAGGTGGAGGAAAGGTTGAAGTTCAACTGCTTCTTCACAAAACAAACGCTTTTATCATCTAACGCTTTCATCTTGCAGGATCTACAAAGCTTCTACCTCCAAGTCAAGAAACTTAGCCAAAAAGGGCTCTCTTCTCATCCATCACTTATGAAATTAAAATTCTTTCTTGGTTACTAGATCTACCATTTTAAAGTTGTGGAAGTTTTAAAGAGTCATCTCTCTAAAAGCTTTAAACCTATCAAACTTGCCCTCCTTGATTTTTGGTTTCATTTGATCTTTCTTTCATTTTAGACCTCTTTGATCTTCTTGTTTTCGTCTTACCTCTTTTTCCTTGTTTCTTTTCACTTCCCTCCTTTCTTCATTCTTTCTTCTTCTTGTCTCCCTACCTTTTTCTCTTCTTTTCGCTCTTCTCTTGCTGCCCTCTTCTCCCTTGCTTTGGCTGCCCACTTCCTTACTGTCCATTGCCAGTTTTTACCTTTTGTTTGCAGCCACTCCTTTCCTCCTTTTTGCTGCTTTCATACCGTTGTTCGCTGCCACCTTTTACCTCAGTTTGCAGCCTCTTCTTTCCTCTTCTTTTTGCAGCTTCATAGCTTGCTTTTGCTCCCTTTCGTTCCACTTCTCCTTCTTCTTGTTTCATCCTTTGCATTTAAAACTTTCAGACTTAGATCTCATTTCGAAAAACTTCAAAAAAGCTTGCATTTAAAAGTTGTTTTGCATATAGATTAGTTTACATTTTGCATCTAGATTTACTTTGATTTGATTAACGAATAATGGGTGCTTGAATTGTTGTTTTTCTTTTTGTGTAGGTATTGAAGAAGAGATCAACCAAAGACAAGTCTAAAGACTTGGAAGGATTGATGAAGAAGTTCCCAACAAGAAGACAAACAAAAGCCTTTTGTAAAAGCCATTAAGGCTTCTTCACTTTTTTCATTTTCAAAAGTTCTCTTCAGGGATTAAAATCCCAAAGTATTGTAACCTATTAATAAAAAGGCCAATGGGATCAAGCCTCCCTTTTTTTTCTACTTCCCCTATTTGGGGGAAGTGTGTCTTGTGTTCCTTTTTTCATCTTTACTTAGTTTAGTTTTAACTTAAAGCACTTAGCTTAGTTATCTTGTTAGACTTAGTTTTCATTTCCACTAATTGCTAGTTGTTCATTGAGTAAAACTACTAATTGCTAGATTAGATTTTATTATTTGCATTTTATTTACTTATTGTGTATCTTGCTTTCTAATTGTCAAATCATAAAAAGAACACAAAGTATCTTGAACTTGTCATAAGACGAGTCAAGAGCACTCTCTGTCGGAGAGCATTGTAGCATCTTGCATTTTCACATTATATTAGATAAGTCTCTTGAATCTCACCATACGGTGGATCAAGAGCACTCTCTCTCGGAGAGCTTTGTTTCAGTTCTCTAATAAAATATTCATAACTCATTATTTCCCATAAAATTGGAGTTTATCATTTTCTACATTGTGTATGCTCTACCCAATTGGGATACCTGGAAGCATTGTAGATTGTTTAATTCACACATTTAATTCCAACTTCAAACATAATAAAATTCACCACCCCATAACCAACGAACCGTCGTTGAACGTAATACTCGAAAGTGGGAAAATTCTTACTGGGGGCACTGAGTAGCTATACCTCGTTTACGGTGGCTGGTTAGTTATTGAACGCCTCGCTATAAACTTGGACAGTCCAACATATCCTTGAACAGAGCCACTTAGAGTATTTCCGAATAGATTTCCAGTACCTTTGCGTATCGCTTGGAAATTCCCCTAGCCTTTAATAATGAAGATCATTCTAAAATACACAATAAAATTTACCAAGAGCATTACAAAACGATCTCACAAACATACCTTTGAGACTTGTATTTCAGCATCCCCAACACACATTTGACTCCATTTTGGCACTGGTCTTGCCAATCATTTGCATCACCTAATTTGGACCATTGTCCTTTATTTATTTAAGAGATTTATCTTGTGTGGATGCTTTGAATTCAGTCATCTTATATATTGTGTATCTTATCTTGTGTTTTGCAACAGCAACTTGGATTGCTTAAATTGTTATTGTGTTTATGTCATAAAAACTCCTAAACAACACTCATTCACACCATACATCCAAAAACATGTAAAACCAAGAGCCTTCGACAACTCTTTGTTAGGGACTACCCCTCTTGGCTTCGTTAGGAGTTAGCCTAAACGGAGGAGCTAGGATCAGGTGACAGCACCTGGCTCTTTGTCTACCCCCAAGGCCACACCTTTCCCACTTTGGAAACAGCATTTCAAAAGATTTCTGCTAATGGTGTGCATTTGGCAGACAACAGAACCAAACTGAGTATCTGCAACCTTCAACAATTAAAGATGTGTGTACTGTTTGTAGATTGTGAGGGCATCGGTGTGGCTTTGTACAAAGTTACGGATATGGCGTGCATCCTCAATAAGTTTTCCAATCCATGTCACATCCGAAGCAATAGATTTCAGTGCTAAATTCAACGAATGGATAATGCAATGTGTCCAAAATACCTGTAAGATCAATAAAAGAAAGTATAAAATTATAAATGAGACTAGACTCTACACTCTACAAGCTACAACTAACAACTCAAATGAAAAATTGAAAATCTATGAAAATATAAATACATGTGGATATTTAGCTTCCACAATCATGCCAGAAGCCTTGCAAACAAGTGCATTCTTTGTGATGATTAGTACACAAGACTCAACACCTACGTCTTCAATAACTTGAATGAACAACTCACCCATATACTATGCATCCATGTATTTCCCAAGAACATCCACTGCTTTCAAGAACACCAGTACATTTGGGGAAGACACCATGAAATTGATGAGGGGATGGCGTGTTGTATCCGTCCATCCATCAGAAACAATACTGACACATACTGAAGGCCATTCTTATCTACTTGGTTCAAGAATTTTATCCACCTCCTTCTTTGCCTTAACCAGCAATGTGGTTCTAAGCTTCTCTAAACCAAGAGGCACATAACCAGTTGGAGCTTGTTCAATTAGACTTTGACACATCTCTATGAACAATGGTGACCATGCAACATTGAATGAAATGAAGTTGAGGTAGAAAAAGAATGCAATGGTAAGGTCCACCTCTTCTCGTGCCTCTTGTAGAAAAATCTTGTCCATTGGACCACTTGTAGTTGGCCTTTTTGTCTTTCTTGTTGGATAAGTATTTGTTGATGTTTTGAGAAATAATGAAGATTCTTTAACTTTAAAACTTTTATCAATGATATGTTGAGGACCTATAACAATTAACAATTCAATCACACACAATAATTCATCCACAACACAAGATGTACCCTAGGGAAAATCCTCATAATAGAGAGGATGAAAATCCCCAGCAATTCTTCAAAGTATAATAGATAGATTGCAGAGAATGACTTTTACAACATAAGAAGATTGCCCAATAAGAGAGAATAAGGAGCAATAGAGAAGAGAGATCCATCGGAAGAACCCAATGTCTCCTACTCGACACGCTCATTCTCCATAACAATGGTCCTCACAAACTCAATCATGGAATCCCACCCCTCGTAAACATCTGCTAGGATGGGTTGGTCCGTGTCTGCAAACCGAAACAAAGAAATGATCGAGTCCATGATCTTAATGATAAGATCTACCCTCTCCCACCAACCATCATCTAGCATTGTGTCCTTTACCTTTTTTGAATCAATTTGATCCACTTTTCTCCAAACAGACCAAAACTCAGAAATAACCATGAACCCAATAGCAGTTTTGACCTCCCTCAACCTCTTCACCATGATGAATGAGGAATTTGTTACCAACTATTTTGTATAATAGTTGAACCTTCTGTTGAGCCGCCAGTTGATGAACATGATCCATGTTCATATCCAGTGTATCAGAGGTTCATATTTTCATGCCTGGCCTGTTTTGGCTAGTCATTTTTGTTTTTGTACTGAAATGACCATGCCCCGTGGGGTTATTGTAATAAAGTGTGCTAGTAGGGGTTTTGAGTCGCTCGGTCTCCTGAGACTTAACTATCAACTAAGGTATTCCAAGGAGTTTTTTCCCTTGTCGATTATGCTTTTCCTTTAGCCAAGTAATAATCGATGAGTTTTTCTCCCGCTTCCTCCAAAGCTAGAATGCCCGATTTTGAAAGTTGGGCCTTGGGGGGGTCATTAGAGTCCAACTGTTGTATATGAACCTACTAGACGTTATTTGTAAGTTCTATGGTCATTTCCTACGTCTCGGGGTGCATTGAAACATTGTCCGAAAAAAAAAAATCCAGACGTCCTCGGATTTTTTTAATTTTTTATTTTTGACTATAGAGAAATAATTAAATTTTTCAATTAATTAAACCATTTTTACTATGGTTTAATTGAAAATTTTCAAATTGTAATAATTAAGTGGTTTAGGGGTGGTTTTTGGCAAATAAATACTTGTTTTCTAAGCCAAAACACTCATTTACCCCAAAAACACACTTATCCCAAGTTTCAGACAGTCATTTAGCTATGTAATTAATATTTTCCAAAAATTCAATAAATGAGAAATATTAATTAAAATAATCAAAAAATATTAAATTGGGGATAATCCAATTTGCTCCAAAATAATCCAAATGGATTAAATAAACAAGCTAAATGACATGGCAATTGGCATTTAAGATGACTCCAATCTTCACCAAATGGATTCAGTCAACAATCAGAGCACTACCAGTCATCTTCAGTTGAGGAATTCGCCCACCCTTAGCTAGCTCACGATTTTGTTGAGTTAGAAAGTAGTTATTGGATGGGTGATAAGTTTGAGGTAGAGTGGGGGGCACCTTGGCTAGGTGGAGGCCACCTCCCCACTCACACCATCTGTAACTCAAAGATTAGGCAAACAATCAACTACGAGCTTCATCTTCAATGGAGGAATGCGCCCTCACTTGCATGCTCACGTCTTCTTAATTGGAGGATGTATATTGGTTGATTGAGATTTCTAGGAGTGAGAGTGGGGGGTGCCTTGCCAAGGTGGAGGCCACCTCCCCACTCATGCCTACCATAGACTTGAAGTTAACTCCAAGCATTGCTCCAAGTCCATTGAATCAAGGGAATTCGCCCTCCTTTTGGCTCCTTGCATGCGAGGTTCAATTAAAGTTTTAGGTTGTATCTTTTTGTTATAAGCGGGTCTCTTGCTCCTTATTTCACATGGAGAATTTGCAAGAGAACTTTGCGAAAATTGTAATGCTCTCATTTGTTTAAAGTGGAATAAAAGAGACTTTGGAGGTCCATGCATGGTTTTTTAGTGTTGTGATTTCATCTTGTGTGAGGTGATATCTCTCTCAACCCTACTCTCTCTTTTGCAATTGTATGTTCATTGCCAGCTTAGGACGGTTATCAATCTAGCACAAAAGGTTAGCCATTTATCGTCTTTAAGTTGGTTATCTATGCAAGGTCTTTCAAATATCTAAATTTAACAAGACGTAGGCAGTAATACAAGTGTTTTTTGGATATTTGTTTGATTTAATATTCTAGCACTTGATATCATTTGTCTTTTTGAGAGTTGTGTTTCTAGGGATCACCAAAGGTGGAGAAAAGGTTGAAGTTCAACTGCTTCTTCACAAAACAAAAGCTTTTATCATCTAACGCTTTCATCTTGCAGGATCTACAAAGCTTCTACCTCCAAGTCAAGAAACTTAGCCAAAAGGGACTCTCTTCTAATCCATCACTTATGAAATTAAAATTCTTTCTTGGTTACTAGATCTACCATTTTAAAGTTGTGGAAGTTTTAAAGAGTCGTCTCTCTCAAAGCTTTAAACTTATCAAACTCGCCCTCCTTGATTTTTGGTTTAGTTTCATCTTTCTCTCATTTTAGACCTCTTTGATCTTCTTGTTTTCGTCTTACCTCTTTTTCCTTGTTTCTTTTCACTTCCCTCCTTTCTTCATTCTTTCTTCTTGTCTCCCTACCTTTTTCTCTTCTTTTCACTCTTCTCTTGCTGCCCTCTTCTCCCTTGCTTTGGCTGCCCACTTCCTTACTGTCCGTTGCCACCTTTTACCTTTTGTTTGCAGCCACTCCTTTTCTCCTTTTTGCAGCTTTCATACCGTTGTTCACTGCCACCTTTTACCTCAGTTTGCAGCCTCTTCTTTCCTCTTGTTTTTGCAGCTTCATAGCTTGCTTTTGCTCCCTTTCGTTATACTTCTCCTTCTTCTTGTTTCATCATTTGCATTTAAAACTTTCGGACTTAGATCTCATTTCGAAAAACTTCAAAAAAGCTTGCATTTAAAAGTTGTTTTGCATATAGAATAGTTTACATTTTACATCTAGATTTACTTTGATTTGATTAATGAATAATGGGTGCTTGAGTTGTTGTTTTTCTTTTTGTGTAGGTATTGAAGAAGAGATCAACCAAAGACAAGTCTAAAGACTTGGAAGGATTGAAGAAGAAGTTCCCAACAAGAAGACAAACAAAAGCCTTTTGTAAAAGCCATTAAGGCTTCTTCACTTTTTTTCATTTTCAAAAGTTCTCTTCAAGAAATAAAATCCCAAAGTATTGTAACGTATTAATAAAAAGGCCAATGGGATCAAGCCTCCCTTTTTTTTCTACTTCCCCTATTTGGGGGAAGTGTGTCTTGTGTTCCTTTTTTCATCTTTACTTAGTTTAGTTTTAACTTAAAGCACTTAGCTTAGTTATATTGTTAGACTTAGTTTCCATTTCCACTAATTGCTAGTAAAATTACTAATTGCTAGATTAGATATTATTATTTGCATTTTATTTACTTATTGTGTATCTTGCTTTCTAATTGTTAAATCATAAAAAGAACACAAAGTCTCTTGAACTTGTCATAATGTTAATTTTTATTGTAACTCAGTAGGTCCTTCACCGTTTTGGTAGTGTATGGTGAGGACACAGTTTTGTAATTATTTTCCTAAGTTCACTTTATTTTATAAAAGTGACTTTATGTTATAAAGTGAAAGTGACTTTATTAATTAATGTGAATTTAATAAATGTCATTAAATGATTAAAAGGACATTTAATGAGCATTTAATGAGGGCCCTTAGATCTAATTTAATCTTGACCCTTGAAAAGTAAGTTAGGGTTAGGGTTTCAGTTAGTTAGGGTTTCTAAGTGAGTTTTCACTTATTTAATGAAGCTTTGGAAAAAGAGAATCAATCCAAGGGAAGAGAAATTTTCAGTGGGCGCGTGGGAGAGAAGAGAGCATCCACACGTGGGAGAGAGAGAAGTCATTTTCAGAGAAGGAGAGATCAGATTTATTTTTGCTAGGCACAAAAATCGAGGAGAAGGATTTGTTGCACGTTTTCCAAGAGAAAAACGTACTGTACGGATTGTACAGTGGTCGTACAGAAAGGTACAACCGTACAGCAGATTATCAGTCTGAAAATCGTTCATTTGGCACGTTTCCCAAGGTTTATGCTTGTTGGTTTGAGGCCGTACAGTGCACAGAAATCAAGGGAACAGCTGGGCACGTTTTCCAAGGAAGTTTGCTGAAGGTAGAGGCTGTACAGCAGCATTGATTGCTGGTACCTTTCTCTTTTCTATTGCACATTTTCTTAGTGAATTTCTCAGTATGTTCTAGCAAGAAATCTCTCTGTAAAATGCATCTTCTCTCTCTATAAAATTTCTCTTGGGTTTTACCTCATAGAGGTGAGGGTTTTGCCCTGGGCTTGGCCCTAAACTTCTCAGTGTTCTTATGAGTATTGTTTTTCTTCAGCTAGATTCTTTTGGATGCATGCATGTGTATTTATGTTCAAGTTATCAGTAGATTTGCTATTCAGAAAACTAGTAAATCATAACTCAGATGGGCATTAATTCTAGTTTGCATGCTAAGTGTTTGACCAAATGTCATAATGAGATGTTGATGTTTTAGTCAAATTTTCATCATGGTATCAGAGCATAGAGGTTGCTGAAGATATTGTACATGTTGTGTAGAACATAGAAGAGAGGGTCTTGCAGGTGGAACTTTCAGTCCAAGCATCATG
>LPNX010387776.1:81132-124586 GCA_001517045.1 Pseudotsuga menziesii
CCCTCCGAGTGGAGAAGAAATTGTAGCTCTTGTTGTTGTTGGGAAAGGGAAGAAGAAGAAGGACCTCAGTAAGGTTCGGTGTTTTGCTTGTAACAAATTGGGTCACTATGCATCTCAGTGTCCAAATACTGAGAAGAGAAAGAGCAAGGGTTCAGTGTCAGAATCTTCAGCTCAGGCTGCTATAGCAAATTTTGCAAAAACTTTTGAGGAAGATTTTGCTCTTGTTTCTATAGCATCCAGTATTGACAGCTGCAGAAAGATTCTTGATAATGATTGGCTCATTGACAGTGGTGCAACAAAGCACATGACTGACACTCGGAGCAAGTTCATCAGTGTCACGGAAATAGGTCCTGGTCACTTTGTCCAGTAAGGAGACAGAGTTCGAGCAGTAAGGGGAATCGGTTCAGTCCGATTCAGTTTATTCTATGGAGAAACCCTAGTCTTGCATGGGGTTTTGTATGTACCAGAACTGAGAACCAGTTTGATCTCAGTCTCAGCTCTGGAGAGCATGGGCTTCGGAGTACTGTTCAAGAGGGAGTATGTATTCCTGATTCCTGTTGGAGATGTGGATGGCACCATTCTGCTTGGTAGCCAGAAAGAGAGTTTATATACATTAAAAGGAGCTAATGTATATCCGTGTTCTGGATGGCTTTCAAGATCCGGAACAGATGTGGAAACTGCAGTGGCGCCTATTATTCAATTTCCTGAGAACAGTAGTTCTCTTGTGAGTACTGGTAGAAGACTCAACCAGTATGAGGGATTTGAGCTGGAGGATGCTGAAGAAGATGCAGATTCTTACGAAACATTCAGAGTGGTCTACAGGTCACAGATCCAGATTCAGGAGCAAGAGGGAGTTCCAGCAGATGAAAGAGGAAAGTGACATAGATCTTGTTTTTTTTAAGGACCTTCCTCGTTAAGAGGGAGTGTTAATTTTTATTGTAACTCAGTAGGTCCTTCACCGTTTTGGTAGTGTCTGGTGAAGACACGGTTTTGTAATTATTTTCCTAAGTTCACTTTATTTTATAAAAGTGACTTTATGTTATAAAGTGAAAGTGACTTTATTAATTAATGTGAATGTAATAAATGTCATTAAATGATTAAAAGGACATTTAATGAGCATTTAATGAGGGCCCTTGGATCTAATTTAATCTTGACCCTTGAAAAGTAAGTTAGGGTTAGGGTTTCAGTTAGTTAGGGTTTCTAAGTGAGTTTTCACTTATTTAATGAAGCTTTGGAAAAAGAGAATCAATCCAAGGGAAGAGAAATTTTCAGTGGGCACGTGGGAGAGAAGAGAGCATCCACACGTGGGAGAGAGAGAAGTCATTTTCAAAGGAGAGATCAGATTTATTTTTGCTAGGCACAAAAATCGAGGAGAAGGATTTGCTGCACGTTTTCCAAGAGAAAAACGTACTGTACGGATTGTACAGTGGCCGTACAGAAAGGTACAGCCGTACAGCAGATTATCAGTCTGAAAATCGTTCATTTGGCACGTTTCCCAAGGTTTATGCTTGTTGGTTTGAGGCCGTACAGTGCACAAATATCAAGGGAACAGCTGGGCACGTTTTCCAAGGAAGTTTGCTGAAGGTAGAGGCTGTACAGCAGCATTGATTGCTAGTACCTTTCTCTTGTCTATTGCACATTTTCTCAGTGAATTTCTCAGTATGTTCTAGCAAGAAATCTCTCTATAAAATGCATCTTCTCTCTCTATAAAATTTCTCTTGGGTTTTACCTCACAGAGGTGAGGGTTTTGCCCTGGGCTTGGCCCTAAACTTCTCAGTGTTCTTATGAGTATTGTTTGTCTTCAGCTAGATTCTTTTGGATGCATGCATGTGTATTTATGTTCAAGTTATCAGTAGATTTGCTATTCAGAAAACTAGTAAATCATAACTCAGATGGGCATTAAATCTAGTTTGCATGCTAAGTGTTTGACCAAATGTCATAATGAGATGTTGATGTTTTAGTCAGATTTTATCACATAAGACGAGTCAAGAGCACTCTTTATCGAAGAGCATTGTAGCATCATGCATTTTCACATTATATTAGATAAGTCTCTTGAATCTCACCATACGGTGGATCAAGAGCACTCTCTGTCGGAGAGCTTTGTTTCTGTTCTCTAATAAAATATTCATAACTCATTATTTCCCATAAAATTGGAATTTACCATTTTCTACATTGTGTATGCTCTACCCTGTTGGCATACCTAGAAGCATTGTAGATTGTTTAATTCACACATTTAATTCCAACTTCAAACATAATAAAATTCACCACCCCATAACCAAAGAACCGTCGTTGAACTAATACTCGAAAGTGGGAAAATTCTTACTGGGGCACCGGGTAGCTATACCTCGTTTGCGGTGGCTAGTTAGTTATTGAACGCCTCGCTATAAACTTGGACAGTCCAACATGTCCTTGAACGGAGCCAACGGAGCCACTTAGAGTATTTGCGGATAGATTTCCAGTACCTTTGCATATCGCTTGGAAATTCCCCTCGCCTTTAATAATGAAGATCATTCTAAAATACACAATAAAATTTACCAAGAGCATTGCAAAACGATCTCACAAACATATCTTTGAGACCTGTATTTCAGCATCCCCAACACACATTTAACTCCATTTTGGCACTGGTCTTGACAATCATTTGCATCACCTAATTTGAACCATTGTCCTTTATTTATTTAAGAGATTTATCTTGTGTGCATGCTTTGAATTCAGTCATCTTATATATTGTGTATCTTATCTTGTGTTTTGCAACAACAACTTGAATTGCTTAAATTGTTATTGTGTTTATGTCATAAAAACTCCTAAACAACACTCATTCACACCATACATCCAAAAACATGTAAAACCAGGAGCCTTAGACAACTCTTTGTTAGGGACTACCCCCCTTGGCTTCGTTAGGAGTTAGCCTAAACGGAGGAGCTAGGATCAGGTGACAACACCTAGCTCTTTGCTTGCCCCCAAGGCCACACCTTTCCCACTTTGGAAACAGCATTTCAAAAGATTTCTACTAATGGTGTGCATTCGGCAGACAACAGAAGCAAACCGAGTATCTGCAACCTTCAACAATTAAAGATGTGTGTACTGTTTGTAGATTGTGAGGGCATCGATGTGGCTTTGTACAAAGTTACGGATATGGCATGCATCCTCAATAAGTTTTCCAATCCATGTCACATCCGAAGCAATAGATTTCAGTGCTAAATTCAACGAATGGATAATGCAATGTGTCCAAAATACCTGTAAGATCAATAAAAGAAAGTATAAAATTATAAATGAGTCTAGACTCTACACTCTACAAGCTACAACTAACAACTCAAATGAAAATTTGAAAATCTATGAAAATCTAAATACATGTGGATATTTAGCTTCCACAATCATGCCAGAAGCCTTGCAAACAAGTGCATTCTTTGTGATGATTAGTACACAAGACTCAACACCTACGTCTTCAATGACTTTGATGAACAACTCACCCATATACTATGCATCCTTGTATTTCCCAAGAACATCCACCGCTTTCAAGAACACCAGTCCATTTAGGGAAGACACCATGAAATTGATGAGTGGATGGCGTGTTGTATCCGTCCATCCATTAGAAACAAGACTGACAAATACTGAAGGCCATTCTTATCTAATTGGCTCAAGAATTTTATCCACCTCCTTCTTTGCCTTAACCAACAATGTGGTTCTAAGCTTCTCTAAACCACGAGACACATAACCAGTTGGAGCTTGTTCAATTAGACTTCGACACATCTCTATGAACAATGGTGACCATGCAACATTGAATGAAATGAAGTTGAGGTAGAAAAATAATGCAATGGTAAGGTCCACCTCTTCTCGTGCCTCTTGTAGAAAAATCTTGTCCATTGGACCACTTGTAGTTGGCCTTTTTGTCTTTCTTGTTGGATAAGTATTTGTTGATGTTTTGAGAAATAATGGAGATTCTTTAACTTTAAAACTTTTATCAATGATATGTTGAGGACCTGTAACAATTAACAATTCAATCACACACAATAATTCATCCACAACACAAGATGTACCCTAAGGAAAATCCTCATAATAGAGAGGATGAAAAACCCCAGCAATTCTTCAGAGTATAATAGATAGATTGCAGAGAATGACTTTAACAACATAAGCAGATTGCCCAATAAGAGAGAATAAGGAGCAATAGAGAAGAGAGATCCATCGTTACAACTTTCATGAACTTGCCATATGCCTAGCATAGTAACATGTTAATAACAAGCCATAATGACTAGAGTGCAAACCCTAGTGAATGGTTGCATTAGAATTAGCCACTCATGCATTACAATTTTGAATTGCCTTTATGGAATAATCAGTCCATGCATTGAATCTTCATCATGCACAACTAATGCGCCATACCTTCAATCATGGATATTAACTGATAGTTAACTGACAATGGAGTGAACTCAATCTCTAACTGAATACTGATCACTTAGTTAACAGGCTAACATAAGTGTCATGGTGCAATAACTCAAGTGTCAAATGCAACACACTTTCTGAACTGAAGTGTCGTCCTTTGATTGACTTAAGTGTCTTCTCTTAGTCTAACTAAAGTGTAAACACTTTAGTTAACTATTCATGTTATCACAAATCTTGTAGTTGCCCCGTAAGGTGATCCGATTCAGGACGGCAGAGGAAAGGGAACTAAAGTCGCGACCTACAATATCCAAGACCTTTGAAAGAACTCAGATGTCATGCCAGTCAAGTATATCGACACTTCGGACTCGATGAAAATACTAAGCCCAGGGGGCGTCCCTATGACCAAGATAGCCCTAAAATAAGGAAAATGAGTAGATGTCCCAAGGAAACTTGGTGGAATCTCTTAGTGGGATAGTTAATTAGAGTTTAAAACAATTATTAAAAGATTTCGTGTAATATCCCAAATCCCGATATTTTCTATTTCTATGCAAATATTCTGATACAACGAGGCATGCAAACTGCCATGCAAAAATCCCTATTTTATAGCAAAAATTAGGGTTAGGGTTTGTGAGATAGAATGAACACTTACCACTGATAAGCTGGCTAGACTGCTCTTGAGAGGGTATGCAAGCATCAAGAACTGAATCGAAGATGGACTGATATCTTCCGCTTCCGATGAAACCCCAGCAGCAGGAACCCCCAATCAGATAAGGGTGACGTTTTCAATGAGGGAGGTGTCCGATGAAGCTGCTGATTTGTAGGACTGATAGCCTTCACGTGCTAAAGAGAATGCCTGGTACATGCAGAGTTTCTGAGATCTCTAGGCAGGCTAGCGAATTGATCCAAAGAGGAAGCTGCTCAAGCCCCCTTGATCCCAGAATGGCTGATAACTGCTCCAGATGAGCACAGTCGGATCTGATAATCACCAGATGCCGGAGTAGGATGATGATGATGAGAATGGTGCCTGAGTTTCGAAGCAAAACTGAGATCTGAAGAACCAGCAACTGATTAGGGCTTTCTGGTTGAAAACCCCCCCTTACGGCTGCACACGTGTCCCTGCAACGATCTATACCATATGCTAGATAACTTATGAATGAATGTAAGAGCAAATGGTGAACCTGTATGGCTTACCCTGAATGAGACTAGGGCAGATGTTTCACTGCCGAAATCCCGCTAGCTGAAGACTCCGTCTCCAACCCCAACTGCTGTGCGGCACGTTGTGCTGCTATCCAAGAGCTCCCAAAATAATAATCATCAAAAGTGAAGTCTCGTTTCACTTTATCCCTCTTTTATAACTTTCAACTGCGAAAACCCTAATCTTTGACCTAATTAGGCCACTTTATCTTCTAATTTGCAGTTGACTTGCATGCATGCGGATGGAGACTTGATAAGTGCATGCATCATTAAATAATGCTTGGATGACATGCACGGAGGTGGCCTTTGGCCCCGATGGCCCTTCTTGACCTAATGATGATGCCCTAGATTTTCTATGGATGGCACCAGTCCTTACATGATTCCCTAGCTGTCAGTAACCGCTCGAACCCACAGGAATCACATAGGTTAGCGGTTTTGGGCTTCAAGGCCTAATTGGAAGAGGACATTACATTTCGAGCATCCAGGTGAAAAGGCCCAATTTTACCCTAGGGTTTTAAGCAGAAAAATGAGATCTAGGGCAAAACGGTGAAATTAAACGAAATTGGTTACTCAAATTGATTGCTATATGTAAGATTAAGCAAATGAAAGCGAAACCAACAATACCCAGTTCGTGGTTTCAAAAATACCCACTCCTCCCAAAGAGGGCGTCTTCCCCTAAGAAGCAGACCAGTGCTTAAGATGGGCAAATGGAGTCCAATGATGATGAAAATTAAGACTTAGGGGTTTTACGTTTATTCCAAAGTGGGTTTTAGGTTTTATAGCTCACCGCAAACTAGAACCTACGGATCTACGAAATGAGAGTTTTAAAAGAGGGTTTGATGAAAGGAAAACGGAGCCCCAATCAGATACTGAAAAAAAGGATAGATATTATCTAGGAAAAACGTACCTGATATTTCAGAGAATGAATGCCAAAGTGATGAAGATTATTTCCGCATAGATCAAGTGAAGAAATTGTGAAAATCCAGCTTTGTTGAAAACGCCCAAGGAAGCCAAATGTGCCCTCTCTCCTTCCAAGTCAAGTAAATAACAATGAGAACAGCAAGAAAAATGACAAATGCTGACGAAAAGTAAACAAATAAGAAAGTGAGAAATCATAAGATAGAAAAACTCATTGTATCCCTCAATCCGAAAAGAAGAGCAAGGTGGGTGCCTCCCACAGGTGCGCCCCTCTCCAAATCACCTTCCCTGTCAAACAAATGGATCCAAAAAAATATGCTACAGATTTACGAATGATCTCCAATGCAAGCGAGAAATAATGTCAGTCAATCACAAAGAACATTCTTCAATCATCCACAAAACACAAGAAATCCGAGAAAAATTTTCTCTATTATTCTTCAAGAGCTAATGATGCCAAATTTCCCGATCGGATACAATGAGGGGGGTCTCTCATTTATATAGCTTTTGAGATACGCAAACCCTAACTTACTTTTTCATCCAACGGTTGAAATTATAACATCATCAGCAATGGAAATTACTTTTACATGGATCAATACATGGATCATGATGACTAAATCAAGAGGAGGGTGAATCACCTCATAAAGCCCATTTTTACAACATGATAAAGCAATATTTTTGCAAGTTTGACACTTAGGGGACATGGGGGTGTCATTACGGGGTCCCCCCATACATATTTCTAAAGATACAACTTGATTTATACACTTTTATTTAGGCCATTTTGTCCAATTTCTCCCTATGGGGGACGTTCTCCCTATGAGAGCCCAAAGAATAATCTAAAACATCAAACTGGATGAAACTGGTGTAGATATGTCCAGAGAGCCATAATAAATCATCTAGAAGCATTCCCTTACCATTTCCTTGACCACACAAGCCAAATCGATTTTCTTAGTGATTTTCCTAGTTCATTTTTTAATGGTACCTCCTCTGAAAATAATAAAAATCATCATAACTTCACTCAAGCTGAGAACTGAAGCAAACTGACTGCACTAGATGACCTGGAGACATAGAAGAATGGTATAAGTGACTACTCATACCCCCTGAAACACTGCAATGCTCTAGGAGAACCAAACATACTGCCATTTGAAATAAACTTTGATCATTTGGCCAATTATAAAGTGATAATAATCACTTTTCAAGAGAACCAAGGCCAAACTCTCAAAACTGAAACCGCGGTATTGGTCTTGTGCATGTCTGGAACAAATATAGAACATATTTTTTTTGAGTCACTGCCTTGTGAACCATGCTTGGTCAACTGGGTTGACTAGGTCAAAGTACCCAAACTGAAGGTGAGATACTGCATCACTATGATCCTGTAAGCATCCAGGGTAAGAAGTGCTCCAATGGTGTATATCAAAACCAAACTTAAATCAATGTTATTCATAATAATGGTGACAATAATAATAATAGTAATAAAATATACATGTGCTTCTGAAGAATCTCAAAACTTTCTGGAAGTCTGCTTGCTCATGCCATACTTACAAAGTGTAAACAATGTGCTATTGTTGGGTGAGGATGGAAAGCAAAGGCTAAGGCAAAAGGTAAAGACTTTTGACCGATTTTGACTCTGTGATCTCTCCGAATGATGACAAATACACACAACCACGATGACATTGTTGATTAATTTCTCATTGATGCCAAAAGTGTATGGTCATTGATGCCAACTATTGAGTCCTTGGTGCCCCTTGTGGAGCCCCTGAGGGTTAGTGTTTAGTTTGTGGTTGTTTTGTGCAAGAGGAGCCCTTTTGACCTTGTCCAAGCCCAAGCTTGAAGCCCTTGGAGGCCTTGGAACAATGACAAAAGCCTTGGTTACCCTTTGACTTGCTCAAGTGCCCCTAAGTTGTATCTTGGTCCCATTTGAGTCCATTGTCGAGTTCCTTACTCATGGTTGATATTTGGTTACTAGTCTTTGTGCTGCTTGTTATGCTTGTACTTGTCTTAGTCTCTTGATTGGTTGTTGGATGGATGATGTGGCTCATGTGTGTAAAGTATTTGATGTGTTGATGGGGAATCCCATTGCTTGCATTGGATGGTCTTGAGGTTGTTAAGTTCTTGTGAGGTCCTTGAGTCCACAAACTTAGATCTTGATACTCTGGCATGTGGAGACTTAGGTGTTGGAACCCACACTGATGGTGGTATATTGGAACCCATTCTTATGGGGTCCTTGGTGTCCTTGAAAGTTTAAGGTTTGAACCCACATAAATGTTTTGATGTCCCTTGGACGCTATATGGTCATTGCCATGTAGTAGCCTTATGATCATGCATAACAAGCAGCACAAAGACTAATACATACACAAGCATCTTGGTGCAATTGAGAAAGATTGGCACAAGTTGCCTTATGTGCAGTTGGTTTGACTCAGATTGGATGAGTTGTATGAGCAGTTGGTTTGACCCAGGTGGACTGAGTTTGGTGTACAGACTCAGATTGACTGAGTTGGTTGATGTCAGAAACAGATTGATTGGTACAGGTTGATTATACATGTTGATGAGTATTGTGATACAATGGACAGTGATCAGTTGATGAGTAGTGATCAGATAATGAGCAGTGGCTAGTAGTGGCAGTTGTTGTGCAATGTGGTACAGGTTGTGCAGTGTGGTACAGATTTTGCAGTGTAGCACAAGTGTTGATTAACAGGTCCGCAGGATCAGTGCGGTTGTGGTTCAGATGTTTCTATCTTCATATCAGGGTGGCAGGACGAGGCAAGGAAAGGAGGTCGTAGCCTCCTTCCAATTGAATTCGGAAAACTAGGGAGTGGTAACTTCCTTCAGGTCGTAGCCCTATAAATCAGGGGGTCGTAGCCTCCTTCCAGTTGAAGCTGGAAAATTGAAGTCTTTGTAATAAGGGGGTTGTTGCTTCCTTCCAGTTATTTCTGGAAAACTATTTTAAAAAAGCTTCCATGGTTTTCCCCCCAGGACTTTGGCTTCCACGTAAGAATCTTGTGTACTATGTTGCTATGCTTTCTATGTGATAATGATGATATGATGATGCACATGAAGATGCATGCACCCATCTAATGATGATTCATGCTTCTATGTGATGATGGATACTGCTCCTTGATATGATCATGATAATTGAATGATGCACCCTATGATGATGAAGGCATTTTTTTTTGCACACTCAACTAAGATGATGATGCTTTGATCTAATACATACTCTATAATGCAAACAAACAGTGACAGCCATTCATATGACAGTGATAGCAGTCTGATATCATATGACAAATGATAGTGACAGGTTGATGACATTGACATTGCTTACACATTGAATATGACACATGGATTGATGAGGCTTCTTGAGCAGAGGTTAATGAGCAGAGATTGACCAGAGATTCATGACCAGCAGTAAAGATGATGAGCAGTTGACCAACAACAGCAGAGATGAGCAGACCTTGATGACTTGGCAATATTGAAGAGCAGGTGTTGATGAACAGAGAAGATTGAGAAGTGTGTTGCAGTGGTGTTAATGAGAGTGATGAGGAGATGATCAGCAGTATTGATCGGCAGCAGAACAGATTGAAGAAAAAGATGATGTTGATGTGACAGTGAGCTTTAATTGTAAAAGCAAGCTTGTCTTGCTTCTGAGGTTAGGATACCTCAAACCCTTCTTAGCAGGATCTAAGAAAACCAGGCAGGGTCCTGGATGAAGAGTAGGTGCTCTTTGTATCAGTAGGTGCTGATTTTACCTCACGGTTGTAGTCGGACCAAAACTAATATAAAAAGATTACAAAATTATATGGTGTTGTGTTCTTTTGTGTTATGGTTCTTGATGATTCAAATGCTTATGATATGTGAATGATGAATTAAAAGATGTTTATGAAATGATTATGAAATTGGTAGAATGATGAATTGGTAGTTAATTGTGACAAGCTAAGAAAAATTTTAAAATTGCTTTACACTAATTCACCCCCCCTCTCAGTGTCTAACAGACATATGCATGACAAATAAACAATAGGGAATGGTGGTGTCTCACAAGTGGATGAGTTGATCTGAAAAGGGTCCATTCAGCTTTAACAACATGTCTACGACTCGCATCCAAGCTACAAATCAAGCTCCATGAAGATCTTTTCTAGGACCCTTGCGTTGAGTACACAAAAAATTGTACTGAAGAGATCATAGGGGACACTTAGAATTAGTTGTCCCTTACTCCATCTCACATCAAAACCCGCGGGCTCCATGAGGAATTAATCATTACATTCTAGATAAGATGGCCAACAGTCTTTAGATTTTGCATTTGTTTATCCACTGCTTTATTTAGGCCTTTCATAATTTCATTTCATAGCCCTCTTTGAGTTGTGTCTAAAGACATAGTTTGCAACTTTATTTATGGTCTTGCATTTCATAATATATAGCATATGACACATAATGCATGTAATAATGGGAAAAGATCTCCAATCTCACAGGTCTCAAACAATCTAAGTCATGGGATAAAATCAATGGATGATACTGAATGGATGGGGACAAGTGATACATGGAACCAACCTAGCACTACGGTTTACTATTTGTACGAGCATGGCATGAGCAATAGTCTTCACGTTATGTTCCTTGATTAGTCATAACACAAGTTTAAGCATTAGTACATATAAGCATAGGTCACCATAATCATCCTAACATGACAAGCATAGGTGTTTGACATACATCATAGAGCAAAATCAAACCAAAGAGGCATATACCTAATCTCACCATATATACTTGTCTCCAACTAATAAGGCCCCTCTACAACTGTGTGTACCGCATCTGATCTGCTAATCTGCTGAAATGAACTAGGTCATCACTGAAATCATCTCAATGGACAAGGAGATGTCAGTACTGGCAAGGAAATACTCTGTATCTGCTGCAAAACAAAGGCTCTAAATGGCTCATGCTACAAAAATGATCCATGTTGTATCCCCGTCAATAAGTTTGGCTCAGAGGAAAAGAGAAAATCTAAATGTTGTATTACGGTAGTCCAGCTACAATATATGTGATAACAAGTCCATCTTTCTTTAATCACGTAGTTAACCATTATTAACTGAATCTTGTTGATTGATGAACATTGAGCTCTTCTTTACTTAATTGAATGTTGATCATCAATAGTTCAACTAATGTTGTAACTAAAGCACTGATTGAGGCATTCATATTTAACTGAAGCTTTAAAACTTGAGTTCACTTCAAATTATCTTTCTCTCATAATCTCTTTATTGCTTATCTCTTTATGTCATTGCATGGTTTGTGTTTAATCATTTATCATATCATATTATACTCGGAAGAATTGTCAGACATACTGATGATCATATATATTACCCTGGACCATATAGTCATATGTTAAAGTAATTCACTCTAGAGGTGATTAGTCTCTAGAAGAGACTTTGTAGCTTTATCTATCTCGAATGACCATGATTAGTAATAAATCACATAGTATAACCTCATGACTTGATACAACACAAGACCATCTCTAGTTAAGGAGATCCATCTCATCGGGTATCAACACAACACAAGTCTACAGTCTTGATACAACAGAAGATCACAGTACAGGAATCCCACCTCAATACATGTGGACATAGATAGGACTTGATACAACACAATGTCCTGACTTGATACCACGCAAGTCCTTAACTTGATACAACACAAGTCCCTGACTTGATACCACACAAGTCCTTAACATGATACAACACAAGTTTCTGATTTGATACAACATAAGTACCTGACTTAATACCACACAAGTCCTTAACTTGATACAACACAAACTTCAGACTTGATACCAAACAAGTCTAGAGAAAAACTCATGATGTTGTACATTTAACAGTATCAACCTCACTCCCATATCGTCTAGGTGGAGGCCTAGTGCTAGAGGGTTTCCTCAAGAATGAAAGAGGATCCTCATTCTGTTGTGTTTTGCTTGTTGTTGCAACCTTGCCTTGGCCAACATGACCCTCTTTCTCCATCTCCCTCCTTTGCGTGTTACTCATTGTTTTGCATGAAGAAATCCCACAAGGAAGAGCCAACAAATGCCCCTTAACCCAGTAATATGTGCTTTTGAACTCATTCTTGCAGAAATTGCAACTCCAACACACATTGCCTCCCCCACCAAGCTTTGCTCCAAGCCCTTCTTTTGTTGTCACATACTTCCACAAAGGGTATTTACTCTCTTGGGCTCGTTGTCTTGCTAAAATAGGGTTAAACTGACCATGAGCTCCACTAAAAGCAGTTGGAGCACTAGCAAGAGTAGAAGTGGATATGTTTGGAGGAGGAAGAGGAGGAGAGGCTCAAGATGGGGCATTTCTCTCTTTCCTTTGCCCTTTAGTTGCTGCCCTAGCTGATTGAGACATTCTTCTTCTTGCTTAATGGTGAACTTGACTCCTCTCAACAAATACCTCCCTTAAATGCACTTGGAAACACTTACAAAGCCTTCAAATCTCCTTGCACACGCAAAAAACACTCTATTAGCTCTCCTTAGCCCTCCCTTCACTTGCAAAAGTAAAAAAAATTAGGAAAATTGTTTTTAAACTACCCGTGAGCATCTTTTTTGGGTTTTTCATGTCTTGTTTCGGGACACGATCCCAGTTCGTGTCGGACACGATTTTTTTAGTGTCTAAAAATCGGGACACGGAAAAAATCATGTTTGACACAAACCAGGGTCGTGTTCATGTCCGATACGACCTCAAGGGACACTTCACCCATATAGAACATGTCCGGAAAGTGATCTTTCCTCTCTTGATCAACTTGGGTGGATAGTTTCAGAACCAAAACCAATGTTCTCTAGGGTTTTCATCCTAAGAGCCAAAAGCCACAAGAACTCTCCAATTCCTTTTTTTGAAAATGAAATATCATGAATGAATGAGAGAGGGGTCGATATGCCCTTTTAAGTTGATTTTACATTTTTGGGTCACTTTTACTGATGTATCCTAAAAAATAGGAAAATTGCTAAAAATAGACATCTCCCCCAATACTGATGAAAACCATGTGAAATGTCTCTAACACTGAACCTGGATCATATCACTAAATCAACATGTATCTAAACCCTACAAGAACCAACTTCTAACCTATGAAAGTTGTCACTCTAGAAATAAGTTTAAATACCAGCTAGTTGAAATAAGTTGGCTCTTAACCTTCCAGATTGCCAAGGGGTAAATCTGGGGGTTAAGAGCACATAAATATGAAAAGAAAATTGAAGTGTTCTTTAGTCCTAAAACTTAAAACAACACTAGATATACAGAGATTAAGATGCAATAAACTAGAATTTATAGAGTAGAACAAGAAACATTAGACAACAAAAAGATAAATATGCCAAGAAATAAGCTTTATATTATGAGAATAACTTCACGAAGCAATGTTCACGAGCCTTTTGAGGTAGCACTTGAGCAAAGCTCTGTTACAATAATTCTCGACAAAACCCTTCATAGCCTTGTAGCTCCTTAAATAGGCTTTCCAAATACAAAACCCGAACTACTTGACATGGTCAAATAATTAACAAGTACCAACTTCCTAGTGGGTCTTCATTAATAAAGAGCCCCTTCTTACATTGATTGCTGACCACTAACTTACTCGCCTTTAGTTCAAAGAGATCGTCGTATATAATGGATGACTAACTCCTAAAGTAAGGTGAGTTAGGGTAGGACCCTAACATGCCCCCCTCCCTTCAAAAGCAACAGTGTCCTCAACACTAAAGGTCTGGAAATTGCAGTAAAATATGTGTTGGTTCCCAAGTGACATCTTCTAGCATCATATATTTCCATTGGATCAAAACTTCTTTGATTGTGTGCTTGTACAGTTGTCATTCCCTGAAAGCAAGGACCATTGCTGGCTAAATCCAAATGGATCCTTCCTCATCTAGTTCAGGTAAATAGTCTGCACTTTACACTTAGAACCCACCACTTATTTTAGGTAATGTTGTCTCCTTTCACACACCTCAAGTAACGTGGCAGAAATATTCAAGCCACTGGGTGCATCATTGGGGGCAAGTCTCGAGGTTGTTGGGAGCGCAGAGCGAGAGCGGGAGCGGGAGTGGAAAGCAAAATTTTGAAAAGATTTCGTTTTGGGAGCGTTTTTTATATAATACATATTTTAATATATTTTGATGCATATATTAAAAAATACATGTAGAATGCCAAATTAGCCATATAAAACATGAAAGCATAGATATAATCATTTAGTACACATATAACATCAATCATCTTTGAGCTATAAGTAATAATATCGTCATCAAATGATCAATCATTAACAACATCAACCTTCTAGTTTAAACATATAATATTTGCAATCAACAAACTCTAAGAGATACCATCAACCATGAAATGAAACAGAGCATCATATTCATTACCAAAGAGTTCTAAGATAAAGGCAAAGGTCCTACATTTGAAAACCTACTAGTGTTTGGCGGTGTGGCATCTTCGTTGTATGAATTTGATCACCATCCTGATCACCCAAAAGTTCAACCTCTAGAGTCCAAGCACTCTAATGCTATGGCTACATTCTCTAAATCAGCATCCTGTGGATTGTTGTCCCAAGTCAAATATGTTCAATCATTCTTGGCCGCATCACAATAATGGGACAACAATGTCAATTTGTAGTGCACATAAACCAAGCTTTCTACTCGATCTAGTATTCAAATTGTTTCTTTTCACATTTTGGATGAAGTTGTAGGTGCTCCAACACCTCTCTATAGAAGAAGTGTTAACAACCTATGAAAACACCCTCATCGCCAATTTATGTCGATATGTGGTAGAGGAGCAATAAATGTTCGACCATTTCGATAGGACTCAACTTATCTCTATTTTTTGTCGCGTGTAGGTTTTGTAGTGCACATAAACCAAGCTTTCTACTCGATCTAGTATTCAAATTGTTTCTTTTCACATTTTGGATGAAGTTGTAGGTGCTCCAACACCTCTCTATAGAAGAAGTGTTAACAACCTATGAAAACACCCTCACTGCCAATTTATGTCGATATGTGGTAGAGGAGCAATAAATGTTCGACCATTTCGATAGGACTCAACTTATCTCTATTTTTTGTCGCGTGTAGGTTACCAAAGACTGCATGTTTATAGATGTATTTGCTCAATTCAATTAGTACTTGAACACACTCCTCTGCCCGATCTACATTCAAACTGTTTCTCTTCAGTGTTCACATTGTGGATGAAGTTGTAGGTGCTCCAACACCTCTCTACACAAGAAATGTTAACAACCTATGAAAGCACCCTCACCACCAATTTATGCAGATATGAGGTAGAGAAGCAATACAGGTTTCACCATTCGATAGGACTCAACCCATCTAGATCTTTAGTTGTATGCAGGTTACCAAAGACTCCATGTTCACTTATGTATTTGCTCAAAAATTCACTTCGTACTTGAGCACACTCCTCCTATCAAAGAACAACTTGTCTAATGCAAAGCATATACCCATTCTGCACCTCTCGATCTATGTGTGCTTTTCTCCTAACACCACCCCCAGGTGCTAGTCAGGCCAACCAAGATGAAGAATAATATTTTCGTGTATGGAGAAATGACATATTCTAGGGCATGGAGTGGACCATTTAGGTAGAAAAAACTTTCAATGCTTAATAAGTGAATTTTCTTGATTGAAGGGTAAACTTTTATCAAGGTCATGACAGAGGAGTTCAATCAACTTCAACAATTAGGCATCAACACCACCAACATCAAGGTACATAGAGAGGTTGATGTGCTTGATTCAATTCCAATCCCTTACCCTCATACATGATAGAATCTAGTGGAAATGTTGCAATCCTGAAATCCTGAAAAACTATCTAGTCTGTTGAATTTTGAATGGGATCTAAAATTTTACTTTTTGCATATGAAGTTCGATGAAGTTGGAACCACTCTCAAACATCCTGAAACAATTAATGGTAATGTTAAAAATTTAAGTAAAAGGATAGAAAGTGAAAGATAAGGTAAATACCACTTCTACTTTAAGAATTTAACATTACCATATAATACATCCCCTAAATGCACCCTAACCATGCCCAAAAATCCAACTAAAACCATGCCTTGGTTACAAAAACCAAAAAAAGAAGAAAAAAACATCGCCTCAAGCTGAGGGAGCGTTGAGGGAGCATTTTTTTTGCTCCTAGAAGCGCTTAGGGAGCGTTCAGGAAGCACTTCGAGAGCAAAGATTCCTCATCGCTCCCTAAGCACTCCCAAAAAACTAGGGAGCATTAGGGAAACGCGATTCCCAAAAACGCTCCCAAGAGAAAGCGATCAGGAATCGCAATTCTGGGAGCAATTCCTGATCGCTTCCTCTGGGAGCG
Source organism: Pseudotsuga menziesii (assembly GCA_001517045.1). Taxonomy (NCBI): domain Eukaryota; kingdom Viridiplantae; phylum Streptophyta; class Pinopsida; order Pinales; family Pinaceae; genus Pseudotsuga; species Pseudotsuga menziesii. The sequence continues at coordinate 97,914 of LPNX010387776.1, forward strand.
AGAATCAGGAGCGAAGCGGAGGGAGGAGCGATTCCCCGCAGCATAGGTCAAGTGCTATCTCCTAATATTGACTCCTCTGTTTAGGTTAACTCTTAATGAAGCCAAGGGGGGTATACCCTAGGAAAAGTTACTAAGGTTTTTAGGTTGTTACCTATGAGGATGATAGTTATTTAGCAGTTACAAAAAAGTACTGAGAAACAAGAACTACAAATATATTAAATCAACAGCATATAAAAGCACATTCCATTAAACACATAAATTCACTTATGAAAGCATAAAATTATGATTGTTGCAAATTGTAGACTAGTGCTAAAGGAGTCAAATAGTGCTATTGTGACTATTGTCACATCCATAGCAACAAGGCTACTATGATGCATAGCATTTCGGCAAAGGCATGATCCAGTCCTTTACATGAGCTCGGTTATGATGATCAGTGGTGGAGATATATTTTTCGAGCTATCCAGATGATGCAAAGCATATTCCAATGTTCCCCTTGTCATGACTTAGCCCTCTATGACCCCATTGAGACCTTTTGGAGGGGTTATGGTTCACTTATCAAAGCAACAATTGATGCCCTCTTCCTTTGCCATTATTTAGTCAGAGTGTGATTCATGTGTTATATCAGAGATGGATGCAGATGATTGTGCAAGTATACAACATGCATTTGGGTATGGTACTATGGTTTTGTCTCTTTTATCTATCTTAGTAGCTTTTACTTGGCATGCAGTGACATGAGGTGGTGATCTTGTGCTAGTATGATTTTTATGGACTTGTTATCATAGATGGTTAATTATTCAAATTATAAGTCTTTAGTATATGCTCACTTGTGCCCACTTTATACAAACCTGATTATTTTCCTTGCTTTGCCTGGTGTCATCCATCACTTCCTTCACCCATCCAATTACACCATCTTGGTCTGCCATCTCGCAGTCAACTGAGGACATTCTTCGACAGTGTGATCAAAAGCTTTGCAATACAAACATGTCGTAGTAGGACTCATGCAGTCCCTAGCAAAGTGTCCAGGTTGCCCACAATTATATGTTACATATAATTTGGCCTCTTCCACGACCAAATCCTCCTCCTTGTTCTCAGCCTCTAAAATTCCCTCCTTGGGTTGAATGTATTGTTGTTGCAGGTACTGATTCCATGGATATTGGGCCTCAGGATACTGAGCCTGCAGATATTGAGCCTGAGCTTGCTCATCGTGCATTTGTTCGTCATTCTTCATTAAATAAGTATCAGTTCTTTTGTCCTACAGCAGCTGATATGCTCTACAGTGTTTCTCGTCATGGCATATTGATCGACAAAACTTAAATATAAATTGGCTGACGCGCTTACAATCTTTTGTGAGTACAAACACTCTTCCAACCGATGGCCTTTAGTCTGGCATATTCTACACCAAGGCATCCCTTGTGTATTTATCGGGCTCGACGCTCCCAATGCGACATAATTCATATATGTCGGGCAGTTGCCTTTGTGATGTCCTTCTATTCTGCATCTGGTACACCAGAGTTCTTGTACTTCCTTCCCTTTCTTAATATCTTGGAGTTGCAGTGTAAGGTTGGCTAGTTGCGACTGGATATGCATCATCCTTGCACCAGTTTCTCCAATTGATGAGGAATCCAACTTCACAGCCAATTCCAGAGCCTCGGACTAGGATACAATCTTTTGTTGCATCAAAAGGACCCGGATGTGCGGTAACAACGCTGCAATAAACCATTCTTTGTGATGAACGTCCGACATCTGGAAACTTACTTTGGCCATCAACGTCTTAAATCTTTGGTCAAAGTCCCAAACAGATTAACGTAGGCAATTGCTTAATTTCTTTAATCTCTGTAATACACTACGACTTAGATTTGGGCTTTCTGAACTCGTTTATTAGTCCTGCTTGGAGTTGATCTAATGTTATCTGTGGGATACTTGTCGATACCATAGAGAATTTCATGTGCCAATCCAATGCACAACCCTTAAGGGTTGTGATCATCTGAGCCTTCTTGATGGCTTCATCTTGGACCTGTCGCACAGTCCACACAGCGTCGCATAGAAACCAATGTTGCTCAGGGTCTTCTACCCCATTTCCATTAAAGATCGACAACTTTATATCATACTCGACCATCATAATTGCTCCTAGTACTGCTGTATTAAAATTTTGACTAGTTGGTAATGAGTTTCTAGATCTTACCTCCAGAGATTTACATGGGGTCGTGGGTATGTCGTATCTATACTCTGGATCTGGAGTTTCTTCTTCTTTCTCAGATATAGGTTGGTAGTCCTCTTCCTCGTCACAAGAACCTTCGTTGAAGTGTGACGCCAATGGGTAGTCCTCCCCTCTGGTCATATTGCAACTTCATCTTCTCGTCGCAGTCTTTCTTCTCTTTCCCGATCGAAATCTTCTTCCACTCCTTAGGCACCCACTTTCTAGCTTAGCCTCGCCATCACCAAAAAACATCGCAACTTACTTTGCTCCATTTTCCTCACACTTTTCTTGTGATATATCCTAGGTCCTTTATGCTCAAACCTCTATTCACCAGATTCCATTCTCAAGATCTCTTTATCATATACAAGCATCTTGATCCAAATCTTTAAAGATGTCAAGTACCGTCCTCTAAGTCCATGGAAAAATCCTCTTTCCGTCTCACTGTACGATTTTATGGTGTCAACTGCAATTTCCGTGATGTACCCTTCCAAAATACTGTTAACTCGGAAATCGACAGCTCTAGATATAGGGTTGTTAACACTTTTCAGTCGTTGAATCACCTAAGGGCTCCACTCTATCAGTTATTCCTCTTAAAAGTTTCTTCGCTGGGTTGCTAGCCTTAACAACCACACATGCAACAAAACAAAAAATTCACAAAAGAAAATCTCATGAATATTTGTATAGAGGTATCGCTCCAACCACTCTATTGGGCTCAGCTGAGATCCTTCACTTTCTTCCTGTGCAAACTCTAGTGCCTTAAAATCCACCCCATCTTGAATTTTCGTCTTCGTCGGGTGCCACAACATATCCCCATCAAAATGATTCACAGTCCTGACACCAAAACCATTTGTTAGCCTTCTTTACCGTTGACCCAGGTTCAGATCCTTAGTCGACAACAAAATCCCAAGATATCGGTCCGACAGAGGAGGACCCCGTCGGCAACACCTGCGACACAGATGCAGTCTCACCCGAGATATCTTATTGGGAGCTGCCAGAACCAGGTTTCTGCAGTTATGTGGGGATCTCTACTTGTGCAATACTTTATCTGATTACTCAACCGAAGCCAGGGATCATACTTGATATTCCTTGGCTATTCATTCAAGATAACAATCTATTTACCAGTCAACACAGATTGCAGTATTCAACATAACAGGCTTATTACAGATTCATTCAATAAGCAGTGCGACACATGCATCTATGAGATTATTCATAAATAGATATAGTGTGACATATTCAGGTCTACTTATTCACAACATTCATGCATTCGACATAAACACATTAATCAATGACACAAAGAGACAACAGCTAACATGGAAACCCATCCAGGAAAAACCACAAAGGCGCTCTTCATCTGGCATGAGAAATATGTTAGCACCTTTTGTCTGTGCACTCAGCTTGCAAACTCTTCTTTAGGTATTCTTTACAACTCATAGACTTCTCTTCATGCTCTCAGGTTTTGGGACAATGTATTTCTTCTCTCCTTCACTCCTCTGTCAATCCGCACATAACTTGGATCGATCCTCTAGCTAAACAGCTCTCTCCTTCTCTTCTCTACCTACATAGAGACTTAACCAACCAACATTCACTAACCTCAACCGACCTCAATCGACCTTGAACCCCGCACACAGCTTGGGTTTTCCCTTTTATAACATCAACTAACATCAACCGACATCGAACCCCACACATGGCTTGGGTTTTCCTTTTTATAAGCTTTTACCCGTCTTAATCAACCAACTCTTTGTTGTTAGCCGACAGGTTGTCATTTCTATTCTCGTAAATGTTATCACTAATCTTGTAGTTGCCCTGATAGATGAATCCAATACTGGATGGTAAAGGGGACAGGCAACCAAAGCCGTGACCTACGAAAACCCTAACCCCCAAAAGATGTTGTCACATCGGTTAGGGATTCCTTCGCTTTATGCCACTGAATGCCCAAGTGACAATGTGAGAGACCCGATCTTATCCTGAAAGGATAGATCTACAGGCAATCACTAGATCAAGCCCAAAAAGTGAATACGTAAGGTGAGAGCTGAAAACCCTAGAATTTAGGGCTAAGCCACAATTTAAGGAATATTCGAGTACGGGTGTTTAAGGGAAATGGAAATGTTACTCGAATCAATTAGATCGGTGACTTACAGAGTTTAAAACAAATCTAGGGTTTGTGTGCTTGTTCAAATTATCAGACACACCTACTTGGATGTAATGAATCAGAAATGTGGAAAATACCCTGACCGAGGTTGATATAATGAATTTAGGCCTTCAGCACACCTACTTGGATGTAAGATTCAATAAAAAAAAGTACCCAAGTGAAACCGAAACAAGAACAAAGGAAACTGGCCAACAGACCAAATAGGGGCGTTTTATCCCAAACTGAAACCAGTGGCTGGAGAAGGGCAGAGGATTCCAAGCTTGATGTTTTTGAGGGAGAAGAGGTTTTTCGATATGACGGACAAAACCCAGATCGCCAAATTTGCTAATTCCCAGTGCAAATTGGTCCAGTGATTTTTCCTAATGCTGAATGAGGGTTTTTTGGTTAAGGAAATGATGGGAAACGCATGCAAAAAATAAAAGAAGGAGAAATTACCTTCGAGACACACTTGGATCTTGCAGATGACCTCAGAAATGTTGAAGAATGTTGCTTCCTTTATCAAATGGACATTCCCAGAGAGATTCTTGATGTTGTTATGCCTCAGTCAATCACCCAAGCGCCCTCTTCAACCTGCCCGATCAAAGAACAATCAGAAGATCAAACAAACGAACAGGATCTAGAGAATACGAAAAGGACAAGTTGTAAAAATTCATAAGAAAGAAATACTCCCTGAACCGAACACCCAGGAGCCGAAACGATGGTGGGTTCCCCCACAAAAACGCCCTCTCTCTCTCCTCACGTGCCTCCTCAACCTGCAAATGAAGTGAGCAAAGAAAAAGTGCAAGATATCTCCCGAAACAAGCTCAGTACAGAAGAGCAACAATGTCAATCATCAGATCATCAAATCATTCACAAGATACACAGAGAGTAATCCCAGAAAAATCTTCTTTATTCAAATTCCGGTGCCAAAGCTCATGAATTACAATGGGGGGGTCACTTCTCTTAAATAGTTTGAGAGAGACGTAAACCCTAACTCACTTTTACATCCAACGGTTGAGATTAAAACATCATCAACAGTGGAGATCAACAATACATATATCAATACATGGACCAAGTGACTAAGTCAAAGAGGGGGCACGCTTTGCTCAAAGACGACTCTCTAAAGTGAAAGTCGCATTATAACATAAGATGTGACATGATAATACATATGAGGATGTCACTAGAGGCTTAATTCACCTTAGGCCCCTTTACAACTTCATAATACATGATATAACAATGAAATACATCAATAGCCAAGTTGAGGGGGCGCCCCTTAGGGGGCTTTCCTCACTGGTTGAACCAAGATAAAATAATTCGGACATCTGCTGACTGAAAACTGCTGGAGGATTGTCCAGTTTGCCGAGACACATCATCTACCAAAATTCCAAACCATTTCCTTAACCTAGGAGGCCAAATCAATTTTTTTAGTGAATTATCTAGTTCATTTTTGCTGGTACAATCTCTGGAAAATGATAAATCCACCATAACTCTATCCAAGGTGCAAACTAGGGAAAACTGACTACTCTGGACGATCTAGAGACATAGAAGAATGGTATAAGTCACTAATTATACCCCCTAGAACATTGCACTGCTCTAGGAGAACCAAATATACTGCCAGCTATAATAAAATTTGATCATTTGGCTAATAATTAAGTGATAATAATCACTTATCAAGAAAACCGAGGCCAAACTCTCAAAACTGAAACCGCAGTATTAGTCTTGGGCATGTCTGAAACAAATATAGACCATGTTGTATTTTGAGTCACTGCCTTGGGAACCGTGCTTGACATGGTCGACTGGGATGACCAAGACAAAGCACCCAAAATCAAGGTGAGATACTGCATCAATATGATCTTGTAAGCATCCAGGGTAAGAAATGCTCCAATGGTGTGTATCAAAACCAAGCTTAAATCAGTTATTCATAATCATGGTGACAAATAATAAGATGTACCTGTGCTTCTAAAGAATCTTGGAACTTTCTGGAAGTCTACTTGTTCATGCCATACTTACAAAGGGTAAACAATGTGTTATTGCTGGGTGAGGATGGGCAACAAAGGCTGAGGCAAAGGGTTATGACTTTTGACCATCTTTGACTTTGTGATTTATCCGACTAATGACAAGTACACACAGCCAAAGTGACATATGCATGATAGATAAACAATAGGAAATGGTGGTGTCTCACAAATGGATGAGCTAATCTGAAAAGGGTCCATTCAACTTTAACAATCATGTCTACGACTCACATCCAAACTAAAGATCAAGCTCCGTGAGGATCTTTTCAAGGACCCTTGCGTTGAGTACACAAGAAACTATAGTGAAGAGATCCTAGGGGACACTTACAATTAGTTGTCCCTTACTCCATCTCACATCAAAGCCTATAGGCTCCATGAGGAATTAATCATTACATTTCAATAAGATGGCCAACAGTCTTTAGATTTGGCATTTGTTTATCCATTGCTTTATTTGGGCCTTTAACAATTTCACTTCATACCCCTTTTTTATTTGTGTCTAAAAACACAGTTTGCAATTTCATTTGCGAGCTTTGCATTTCATAATATATAGCATATAGCTCATAATGCATGTAATGATGGTAGACATGTTGCTTCAAGTTTTAGCTGACACCTTCTCGAGCAACTAAAGGGGAATATCCATAGTCAGGACCAAACATTGGGGGCAACCGACCAGAGAGGAGGTCAAGGCTTCAAAACCCAACTCGCCTAAGCTTAGAAACCAACACCAGCAGGTTCTCTTGGCCCAAAAGGATTAAGACGTCGACAAGTTTTGTTGCACAACTCAAAGCCGAGACACAAAACAACATGGGATCCATCATGCATAGAGGTCAAAATGGGGAAATCATCTTCAATCTCACAAGTCTCAACCAGTCTAAGTCACAGGGCAATTTTTACAATGGATGAAACTAGATGGACGGGGACAAGTAATACATGGAACCAACCTAGCACCAAGGTTTACTATTTGTACAAGGATGGCATGAGCAACAGTCTTCACATCAAGTCCCTTGATTAGTCATGACTCATAACATAGGTTAAAGTAATAGTAGATATAGGCATAGGCCACCATAGTCATCCTAACATGACAAGCATAGGTGTTTGACATACATGATAATCATCCTACCCACAAGCATAGGTCTCCAACTAATAAACCCCTCCATAACTATGTGTACCGATTCTGATCTACTGCTATGCTCCAATGAACTAGATCATCACTGAAATCATCTCAATGGACTCCTGAATCTCAGTCCTAGCAAGGAAAATCTAATGGACAAGGCTCCAGAATGGCTAAAGCTATACAGATCCATGCCAATACCCCATGTGAAAAAGAGCACGGAATAGATTAAGAGACAAGTCTGTATGTTGCATCAAGGTATCCCAGCTGCAAAATGTATATGTGATAACAGTACATTCAGTTACAACTAATAATAGGCACTATCGTCCCAAAAATACAATTATGCTTTATTACCAAAAGAATGCTTTATTCTAGCTAACTCCTTACCCACAATCAGTCGAACTGTCCTTTTGTCACGGATGCTCTCATTGCCGATCTTTCCGTCGCAGCTGCTTTTGTCGCAGCTTCTCTTCCGTCGTAGACTCTTCTTGCGATCGAAATCTTTATCTTTCCAAACAGAATTATGATTGAATTATGCTTAACTTTTCTAGGGCCAACAAGATCTTGGAGAAGAAGGTAGCAATTGTTTCATCCTTCTCCATCTTTAGCGAACAAAGTTGCTTCTTCAAAGCCCTTCTCTGAGTAGGGGCTTTCTTTTCATAGAGATTAGCTAGAACATCAAAGCATTCTTTCGCCGTCCTTAAGAGAGCTATCACAGGCATCAATTTGTCTTTAACTGAGTCAAAGATAACTCTCTTTGCCTTGGGTTGTTTTTTCTTAAATGTTGCTCTTCCTTGAGCTGTAGTGGGCTCTTCAACAACTCTAGTGACCAAGTCATCTAGATCGTTGTCTTCTAGGATATTTAGAACCCTAGACTTCCATGCATTGAAATTTGAGGCTCCCTCAAGCCTATCATCTAATTTGACTGAAGGACTAGCCATCTTCAAACCCTACTTGTCAACTTGAAGAGTCTGTGAATGAGCTTATGTAATCATGTTGAGTAAAGTACACAACCCTTACCTTAGGATCTATGTATTTTATGTTAGTTGCAAGATAGAATTAGCTACAACCTAAGCTCTGATACCATGTTAAAGTTTAGGGTTAGGTTAGGAATAAAAATGTACTTTAATGCATAAACAGAATCATGAAATAAAGCTAGATTCAAAATAGTATTGCTGCAATAAATTCAAGAAAACATAAACTTTAAAAAAAACATAATTTTCATCTCTTTCAACTTTAACTCTCCATCGGTCACTACGTTAAAGTTGGTCCTTGAGATGATTTACCAAATGCTATGTGTAGTAACAATATTATAACTGATGAAACAAAACACTAATAATGTACAGGAAATAACAGCAATAAAGAACAGTAACAATATTAATATACGATTGTTTTGGATCAACCTTATACTCGGATACTTTTAGGTTATGATCTTGTCACCGAAGGGACAAGTCACCTAGATGGATAAATGGCGTACCTTGAGAGAGAGCTTAAGAGGGTTATAGTAGTAAGAATACAGACCTCATATTCTTAATCAACATCAAGAGAAACTTCAATCCTTTATCCAGACTTCAACAACACTTCTTATGAAGGCAAAGATATAGGTCACAGCTCAGCCAAGAAACAATCACGCCAGCAAACAAACACGGTCATACCCAGCAGAGACACAAAGTGATGCCAGTAGGAAAAACACACAGTCATAGTCAACAGAGAAACACAATCATGCCCAGCAGAGATCATGCCCAACAGAGACACTCAATCACACTAGGAGAGAACCATACAGTCACGCCCAACAGGGATACACAATCATGCCCAACAGAGACACTTGGTTACACTGGCAGACAAACATATTCATTCCCAGCAAAGATACTCAACCATGCCTAGTAGAGACACTCAATCACATTAGCAGAGAACCATACAGTCACACCCAGCAAGGATACACAGTCATGCCCAACCAATACACGCAGTCAAGCCGACAGAGAATACATAGTCACGCTGGCAGTAGAGAAGACAGTCACGGTGGCAGCAGAGACACGCAGTCAACAATCCACGGCGAGCAGAAAAAACACAGTCAACGGTCCACAGAATAGGACACAGTCACGGCCAGCAAAAGGCACAGTAACAGTCCACGGCCCAGCAAGAAAAACACAGTCAACAATCCAGGGAAGAGGCCACAGTCATGACTAGCAGAAGAAGACATAGTCACGGATCAATAGAAACAAGTTCTCAAGCAAACAAGGATCAGATCTGAACTTTTCTCATGTCAAGATGCTCTCAAGAATGAAGTTAAGAACTTAATTTATAATCTTGACAAGCCTTCTAGAAAGGTCTCTTAGGTAACCCCTAAGATTTAGGATAGTTACCAAACATAACATAAAATAATGTTAGGTTGACTTAGGATAGGATACCAATGGTCCAATGGTATTACAAAATAAAAATCATAAAATAAAAGTTGACTTAGGATAGGGTACCAATGGTCCAATGGTCTTACAAACTAAAAACCATAAAATAAATGGTGACTTAGGATAGGGTACCAATGGTCCAATGGTCTTACAAAATAGAAAACCATAACATAAAAGTTGACTTAGGAAAGGTACACACAATACGAGTGCTAGGACCAAGTAAGATAAAGGGACATAGGTCGACCAAAGCGGGTCACAATAAGAAGGTAAGACAACCCTCATACCCACAAGACCAAGGTGTACCATAAGGGTGGACAAACAAACCCTTTTACCCAAAGGAGCAACAAGACCAAGGACTTTAATCTTTTCTCTCTCTCAAGTACATTGTTTCAAGTGTTCCATATATATTTTTATCATCACTATATAAGGAGAAGATCCAAACTGGATGATGTGATCCTCTAGTCCTCAATACTGCTCCTAAGGGTTAGGTGTTAGTGCCATCAACAAGGGGTGACTAGTCCTTTGAAAAACAACCTAGCAATAAACGATTATGAGAGAGGCATCACAAATCATCATCTTGGTCTACTTGACCAAGATTCACCTGGTTAACTGACCAAGAATGCTCCAGCATGAACCACTTGGTCCCAGACCAAGAATTTGTCTAGTCCTAGACCAGGAAGTCTCTGTCTTGACCTTCAGGATCTTCTTGGACATCGTGTCCAAGAAACTGTCTAGTCCCAAACCAGAATACCCTAGAGACATATAGGGGCCCTAACCATATGTTAGGGACTTTGCCATGGCATCAACCTGCTTGATCCAGGAAAAAGAACCCCAAGAGACTACTAAGGGCCCTAGGGTACCTTCTAGAGTCTTATTCTGCCTAGCTAACTGACTAGGGTACCATCCTCCCTAAGAATGGGTCTCGCAATTGCACTAACTTTAACATTTTTGACATTTTCAAGAAAATGTTGACTTAAGTGATAAATAATCACTCAAATACTTTGGAAGGCGAGTCTAGGGGTAAAGTGGGTGCTCTAAGTTAGAAAACGAGCACACCCATGGAAAATTTGGCAACATAGGCAAACTTTTACGGCACTTTAAATTTTTATAAGTAACTTGTTAAAAAATTGACCCGTTTTACAAGAAAAACAATTATTCTCAAAAATTAAAAAAAAAACTATGGGGGACCCAGTATATGTTCATATGACTCAATTATGATGACTAGCATGGTAGTATACATTAAGACATGAACTTTGATAACCTCATAAGGCCTAACCATCAAGGTCACCATTCCATCTTTAAACTCAAAAATTATACATCACTTGTTCAGCAATGCATAATTAACAAGGGAGAAAACACCTTCGAAAGCCCGGCTTGATGTCTAAGTCCTAGGAAACCCAAGTCCTTTACAAAAAGATCATCATGCTAGTACATTTATTACAATATCCCAACGGGGCATGAACATTTGAAAAATGAAAAAGAAGGGCCACTAAACTTCGGATCGACATCAGAAAACTGATGATGAACACTTAACATGTTCAAGCTTTTGCCTACTCGCTTGAAATTCCAACTAAGTACAACTTAGCTAGTAACAAGTCTTCTTGGGATTGAAGCCTCCCTTCGTATTGAGTCTGATAAAGCGCTTAGAAGTAGTGTCTTGTTGGGGAATATAGCATCCCTTTGATTTGAGATCGATAAAATGCTTGGAAGAAGTGTCTTCTTAGGGATTGTGGCCTCCCTTTAGTTTTAGACTGGTAAAGTGCAAGAGGATGTAATCCTTTGTGGTCTAGGATGACCAAGCTAATCTGACAGATCATATATCATTTTTGGAAATATGATGTGGTTCTAATAAGGAACAATTGTTCTGGTCAGAAGGACTTCATCAGAAGAGACCTTCCTTATGATGACGAGATGTTCGATACAGTTGCGATGCTCAAATGATATCCAGATGTGTTCCAGCATGATGATGCCTCCCTAGCTAAGAGGGATTGTTGATGTTTGTAGCTACGTGAGGCATCCTCACTAGCTAAGTGAACCCCAAAGAAAAATTTAAAAAATTGTATTTTAATATTACAAGAAGACAAGTCGGCCCCAATGAGATAGACATATCGACACCAATGGAAAAAGTCAATTGAAAAACAAGTATTCATAGAGGGGTCATCCTCTTCATTTGATACACCAGGCTAGTTCGCTCAAGCTCAAGGAAGAAGTTTGCTCCAACTAGAAGAAGACAATTTTGGGGTTGTAGAAGACTTTTCTAGGTTCGCTATTGTTGGAGAGACTTCTCCTTTGGCTCTACGGTTTGTATAGAGCTTGTTTATGTGATGCTTGTATCTGGATGTATTGTATCTTGAACTAATATCTCTGAGTAAGCGAAGGTTGTTGGGTTTTAACCCTTTTGGTTTCCCAAGATAAATTCTTTTTGTTCTTGTGTTTTTGTGCTTGGTTATTCTTTCAGTGATCCTTACTTGTATATTGCAATTAAAGTTGAAAGAAATGAAAATTATATTGCTATCTTAAAAATCTAACAATGATGAGTGGAGTGTCCACTCGAAACGTCGAGATGTTTCTTAAACTTCTACACACTTCAAATACAGAAGTTTACACGCTATTATAGCCACTTAATTAGCAATGTTATTCGTTATGACTTGGACAATGTTATGCAGACCTATCTCTTCAATGAACCTGTTACCACTAAAGTTAACTCTCGACTGCAAGAAGTTAACTCTCGACTGCAAGAGAGCCAAGCTTAGAGAAATCTTAAAATTGTTGAATGGATGATTAGGTTTGACAGTTCATTTGCAAATGAATATCACTGAGATCTGGAAAACATAGCAGATATACCAAACAGAGAATGCATAAACAAAATAAACAAAGGTATAAAGTTACGAGTATGAACTTATGTAGGGAAAGAACCAGCTTTGTCTCAGATCAAACATACAGCTTGTTATCACATATATAGTAGCCAGGCTACCATATTCTACTTTTCAGACACAGTACATTTTTCAGCCAAATCTCTTACATATGAGATGCTGAGATGAGCAGTTTATATGGATCATTTTTGTTTTAGTGGACTATTGTACTCTCCCATGTCAGGACCGAGTCTCAGGACACTCAGATTTGAGGACCGATGTAGCCATTTATGTTATTTCAGAGTAGTCATGGATGCCCAGTGTTATATTAGTTCTTTCTCACTGGACAGATGGTGTCTCAGATGGATTTTATTGCATGGTTATGACTCAGCATTTTATATTGTGTTATGGTTATTATTGCTCTTATACTGATTCTTGTGACCTGTATTAACTTGTGGTATCATGATTTGGCGGTCATAATTATATGGACTTGGTTGTATCTTGTACTATGTATTGATGTCCTTAGTTAGACTTGGAAGTTCTTGATCTATACTCATTGGTTTTACCCTCCTTAGGGAGAATAGAGGTAGTCATTCCCACCATTGTTTTGGCTTGATAGTGTTGGCTCCATCATCCACTACCTTCACCCATCCATTACCTTCCATTTTAGTTTTCAACCCGACTGACTTCTTGACTTATGCCATGGAGGACCTTTTTCCCCACTAGAACTTTTTTTGGACAAGCCTCTCTATTTAAACTGTGTCTCGGCTCTGAGTTGGTGACAAAACTTGCCCTTGGTGAGTTGGATTGTATGCCTAAATCATTCTGGTCGGTTGTCCCGATGTTTGGCATTGTGCAGAACTCCACTTAGTCACTTGAGATGTTGTTGGCTAAAACTGAAAGCTCATGTACTACCTATATTGAAAATATTGAATATGCGCCCATGGAAAACAAAAATTGTAAAACTGTGTTTCTTAACATATGTAAAAAGGGCAAGAGCAATGAAATGCTAAAATACTCCTTGAAGAGTATAAGAAAAGGTCTAAAAAGCAATGGTTAAAAATATGTTATATCCAAAAATTGTTGACTTCATTAAAATAAATATGTCTCGGATGAAAGTTGCGATTAGCTGTGCTTTTAAGCACTGGTGAAGTCCCAAAAGGGTCACATAGGCCAAAAAGGCCATGGAATAAAATGATGATCCTAATGAACTTGGATCAAGCTTGATGTAGTCATGATGCCTAAGTTGAATAAGCACTCTCTAAACAACTCACCCATTTGTGAGGCACTGCCATTCCTTGTGTTGTTATTTGTCCGACATTGGTTATAGTGAGTATTCCCTTTCCATATCCGAAGTGTCATGATGTTGACTAGGAAGTCATCCTTTGCCTTAGCCCTGTCAATTTCATCCTTCACCCTTCACTAGCAAAATGACTACAGCTATGAAGTGAGTATAGTCCTGAAAGTCTAAGTCCGAGTAATAATAAATAAAGCATTATATATGTATTTGATGATGTACTGCTAGTGAAATGATTGCTACTTGTTGTGATTGTTGCTTGAATGAGTTGTAGAGCATGTCTTAGCCTTTTAACACTTGCAGCGGATGGAGGTTAGTCTGAGTTATTATTGGTGTCTGATCCTTTACAAAGGGCTATATTGTTTATTGGATATGGTTGATGATCAGATAGAGACCTATGAGGGGTATGAGTATACACCTTAGATGAATTTGGACTCTCTGAGTCTAATGAGACAGTTTATTTCCAATTCCGGGGACTTGCAAATATGATCAGGCTCATTTTGCCTTTCTGATGCAGTTTTTCTTCACAGGTTGATATGTCTGAGTAGGGAGATGTTTTAGTTGGATCTCCTAGGGCGTTGTATGAAACATAGGGGTGTAACCACTTATTTGCACCATAGTACCCCCATCCCCGAGAGCCTAGTGGGCTCAGTTTGGCAACGCAGGCACCCTAGGAGGCTATTTTGGCAGGTTCATGTTTCCCGAGGCAGATTAAAAAATTATTAAATGGCTATTGAAGAAATCGATTTGGGCTACTGAGGCAAAGAAATGACATGGGATGAGTCATGATGATGAGAGTATGTCCTCCACACCTTCTCCAGCAGTTGCAGCTCCTGATTGGGCCCACACCTATCTTTTCGGCATTTTTTATTATTTTCTGGAGCTCTTTTTGGAGGCTCACGATTTCCTCAAAGAGGCAAAAAAGTCAAAGAATTAAATTGTTATGTTATTTATTGTGCCATGGGGACACCCAAAGGGAGTTAGTCAAACACTCCTTGGACCCACCATGTGCTTTCATTTATTTCTTGTTGAGTGGGTTACCTTTTTTGGGTGGGTTAGTCCACTTTGATAAATTATGGTTATATTGATCCATGTATTGTATGTTGAGCTCATCTCAACCATTGATTAGAACATTTCATCTTTTAATCTTAGCCACTCATTTTGAAAGTGGTTAGGATTTGGTTATGATTGAGGTTCTCTCATTTCTATTTAAAGGAAAGAGCTTCTCATTTGTAAGGGGTCTTTGGCTCTCGGATCTGAATAATAGAAAGACTTTTTTGTGAAAAAATTTATGGATCTGCTTTGCATCTAATGTGCTCAAATGGTGATTAGCTAGTCTTCAGCTTCCTAGCATTGTGGAAATTCTCGTGAGATCTATATTTTT
This sequence comes from Pseudotsuga menziesii, assembly GCA_001517045.1. Lineage (NCBI taxonomy): Eukaryota > Viridiplantae > Streptophyta > Pinopsida > Pinales > Pinaceae > Pseudotsuga > Pseudotsuga menziesii. Next base: position 113,297 of record LPNX010387776.1, read on the forward strand.
TGTGGCTATCATTGTTTTGTCAACAAGAGGGCATTTTGGCTGGAGCGTTTTTGTAGGGGGACCTCAACTCACTCGGTTCTCTTCGTCTTGAATCAAGCGGTTTTCATTAGTTTCATTGTGATCTATGATTACTTCATTTTACTGTCTTGTAGCATTCAGTTTCTTTAATTTGTATGTGCAAGTCTGATATGGTTGACATTTGCTCATGCAGGGTAGGGGGCGCATTGATGGCTTGGAGCTTGCATATGCCATAGAAATCACGGGGATCTTTCAGAATTGATCGAGATAGCAAAGATCGTCACTGTTACAGACTTCTACAAGCTTTTCCAGGTAAGATCCAACAGGTAAGTCTCTTCTTTTTTCAGATCTTATTCCATTGTACCTTGCTTCAATTCAACTTTTTCTTAAAACTCCTAAAACACTAAAAATCAATAAACTTGGGAATAGTCCGATCTTTTGCCAAACCATATTTGGGTTTTATAGATCGGGCCTCCCCTTCATCAAATCAACTGAAAGGCTGGTCAAATTCCTCACAGTTTGACCTAGATCTAATTTTTAAGCAGAAAATCAACTGAAACGCTGGTCAAATTCCTCACAGTTTGACCTAGATCTGATTTTTAAGCAGAAAATTGCATAACCCCCCCACTGAAAAATTGACCTGCTAGGGTTTTAAGTTTTTTCTGATTTTTGACTTCACAGACGGATAGATCGGGTCCCACACAGCCTAAATCAACCCCAACGTTGTGCAACTACTTGACCATTTGGCCTAGATCTGAAAAATTGACTGAATTTGCCCTAGTGCCCTCACTGAAAACTGGACTTTTCCGTAAGTGATTTTTTCTGAAATCTGACAAGATAGGCTGATAGATCAGGGCCCAAGCACTCCAGAACACCCCCAACGCTGTGCTAGTTCCTCCCAGTTTGCCCTAAATCTGAAAAATCAGTTTTTAGCCTCTTAGCCCCATCATCAGAGTTTGACTTTTCTAGATCTGATTTTTCTACTGATTTCCTGATTTGGGCTTGTAGATCAGGTCACCCTGACCTCTTTTCTTCCTCAACGTTGAGCCATTAGCCTCCCGATGACCCTAGAACTACAGATCTATCCTCCTAAGCCCCAGCGCTAGCCATCCATTGAGCTGGGTTTCCTATACCTTAGCTTTTCCGGACCAACTACTTTATGGGTTCGTAGGTCAAGGTGTCTCCCAGGTGGGTTCTCTGAAAAATTGGTTTACTGCTGACTCCATTGCCCAATGCACACAAGGCACTGATCTCCTAGCTAGTGCTAGCCCCATCTTGACCTCATTTTTACTCCTTTCGCCAACACCTACTGATAACTCAAGTCACCTATCTTTCAGTGAGATTGTCCCCTTAGTACTAGGCAGTCCCGACTCTGTTCTTGCTCACCCTGTCACAGTCACGTTTCCCAAGATAGTGGTCATCTCCATCAGTTGCTAGTACCTTAATCCTAGAGCTAGGGTTTCCATTTACCTTGCACCTTAAGTACCCTGAAGCCCCATCTGATCTTTCTTCTGGTGTCTAGGTCCTATCTCTCCTGTCGAGAGCAGATCTGGGTCTCCCCCATTGTTGTCTTGGACTAGGATAACATAAAGTGAAGGCTGCCTTGATTGGCGTGACAACCATCCATTTGGGAGTCTAGGCAGTCGTGGTTCCACCCCTTAGTTGCTTGCCCCTCTACCATCCATCCTAGATCCACCTCACACAGGCAACTACAAGGCGGGTGATAACATTTTGGCGCCGTTGCCGGGGAAGGTAGAGGCCTACCCTGGTCCGACATATCCTTAGGCTCTCCTCCCGTTCTCTTTGCCACATTTTGGCGCCGTTGCCGGGGAGGTAGAGGCCTACCTTGGTTCAACATACCTCACATTTCCCTACAACATATCTTTTTCGATGAATTACTTGTGTGGTTCACCTGGCGACTCCACTGAGGATCGTACCCAACATATTAATCTTAAGTTCTTAGAGCATACCATAAATCACAATGAATTCAGATGTATTTTTGAAGCACATGAAGGAAGTAACCAAGAACATGATTGAAACTAACAGACAAATAAACGAAAGGAATAGACGGACATCAGAATATGGGTATAAGGATGATCTCGAGCATGATTATGGGTATGAATTTAGTTATCACAATCTTTATGATACCCACCAACTTCCTCACCCATGCAATAAAGATTTCCTGACCATCCCGAGTGGACTTGTAAGTCAACATGAACCTAGAAGTCATTCCCAGTCAAAGCCTTATAGCCAAGTAACCAGAGTTGTTAAAAAGCAAGACAAAAGGTCTCCTTTTGACTTTTCTGAAATACCGGGGGCACCTCATCCTATGCCAAATGATTACACTAGAAGGATGCCTTGGTTTAATAGAAATAAAGATATATCTATTGAAAATCATCTGGACATTCTCTGGGATTACATGGAATCTAGAGGTGCAAACGATGAAGATGTTTATATGCGAGCCTTAGGAGAATCCTTGCAAGGGGATGTTCAACTATGGTTTGATCATTTAGCACCAGGATCCATCACTGGGTATGACATGTTCATAGATTTGTTAATTAATAGTTGGAGTAGGAACACTGATGATTCTTTAGAGTGTGAATCTAGCAATGATTATAATCAGTATATTGGCAAAGTGCTTTCTCAATTGGACCATTCCTCTCCTGATATGTTCCAAATTATGAGCGTTCCTGCAATCCATAAGAATGTTACAGAGTACTTTGAGGATAATGTTTCAAAACCCCATGCTGAAATTAAGAAGGATATCAATCAAATCATACAAGATACTTTGTTATTATTGCCTGAAGCAGTCACAGAGCAAATCCTGGATCTGATCCGTGGAAGGGAACCTAACATGCACCATCAAGAAACATCTATAGTTGAGCCTTCCATTGGTGAGGTCATTAAAGAGCCTTTAGAAGAGAAACTCCATAGTCATTGCCTAATAGATGATAAATTGAGTCATTATCCATCCTATCCGAATCTGGATTTAGACCTTGATCATATCGCTGTAAAAGAAGAAAAGGGGGAAATTAATAAAACTTCCATTGAAGAGCAATCATGTGGTCATATTGTAGTTGAAGACCAAGTTTGTGAGGATAGAAATGAACATGGTGATGTTTTTCCTTGTCAAATGCATGGTGGTGATATCCTAGTGAGCGAGCTTGACCTAGAATTTTCTTTCCCACATCTATCGAACTGGAATCTGTGTCCGAATAATAATCAAGAGCCTCCAAGGAATGATTCTTGTAATGCTGCTGCTATTCCCCGTCATATTTTTTATCAAGGTGATTTGGTTGAGGAGTTTAATCATAGTGAGTCTAGTTCTTGGGATGTTTTTAATCTTGCCAATTTCTCTAGCAAATGTCCCATATCGCATGGAAGACTAGTGTTAACATCTGTAGGTGATACAAATCAAGTTTTAATTTGTCAATCCACACTCCCATCCCAGCTCTTGATGTCCTTCTCTATGGTATCATGCAATACAGATTCTAAAAAGTGCCAACTGGTCAATGGTAAAGCATTTTATCTCCTTTCATCCTTGGTGCATAATGTTTTCAACTTTGCTAATTTCTTTGATTGGGTGAATGAGAAGCTCTATAAAGACCAATTCCATATTTTCTCATTTTATAAACAACAAATGGGGTTAATCTCAATTTCTGGTTTAAAGATTTCTAATTTGTCCCTATTTTGTTTCATCATTGATCATAATGTGAAAATGACCGAGTATGCTGACCAAAAAGATGAGGGAAAAAATGATGGCTTAGGAGGGATGAATCATGTATCGTATTCTATTATTTCATCAAATTTAAACTTGCATAAGTTTTATGATCCTATCGATCTATGGGTAGAAGAAGTTTGCAACAATCAATCTCATCCCTGGCATGATTTCATTTCTCTTTATCCATATCTTTCTTCGATTTTCAAACAACAAGTTATAATGGCTTTAACTTTCATTCACATTACTTACAAGCCATCGTTGATTTGTTCTATTGTTAATTGTAAAGAAAGCTCAATAAATTCATTTAGCAAGTGGTTACATTGGATTTATGATTTTACCTAACACTTGTCTAAACTGGTTAGAGTAGAGTATGTAGGACCTGAATAAGCATTTCCCAGCAGTAGTGTAGAATCTTGCATCTTTTCCTGAAGCTCGCCTTCGAAGCTCTTAGTATAATTTTGTTTTCCTGCAAAAAAAAAAATCAAAATTTTACTGAAAGTTATGGTTATATATTAGATTTATTTTCTGCTTTTCAGTTTCATGCATCTTAACTTTCCGTAGTTTTTTTTTATATTATCCACATATTGTTCTGACGACCGATCTATGAGTTTGGTATAGCTCTGGACATGCTGCAGGTAATCAGGTGCATTTTTGGTAGCGGTTGCAGAGCTGGATGGATTGATCGAGGATGCGAGAAGCAAAGTGCGAGGACCAAAGATTCTGAGGTTCTCAAGCGCTCTTTTCAGCAGAGCACTTGTCCCAGCTGGAGCCAGATGTTATCACATATATAGTAGTCAGGCTACCATATTCTATTTTTCAGACACAGTACATTTTTCAGCCAGATCTCTTACATATGAGATGTTGAGATGAGCAGTTTATATGGATCATTTTTGTTTTAGTGGACTATTGTACTCTCCCATGTCAGGACTGAGCCTCAAGACACTTAGATTTGAGGACCGATGTAGCCATTTATGTTATTTCAGAGCAGTCATGGATGCCCAGTGTTATATTAGTTCTTTCTCACTGGACAGATGGTGTCTCAGATGGATTTTATTGCATGGTTATGACTCAGCATCTTATATTGTGTTATGGTTATTATTGCTCTTATACTGATTCTTGTGACATGTATTAACTTGTGGCATCATGATTTGGCGGTCATAATTATATGGACTTGGTTGTATCTTGTACTATGCATTGATGTCCATAGTTAGACTTGGAAGTTCTTGATCTATACTCATTGGTTTTACCCTCCTTAGGGAGAATAGAGGTAGTCATTCCCACCATTGTAAAAATGTGTTTCTTAACATATGTAAAAAGGGCAAGAGCAATGAAATGCTAAAATACTCCTTGAAGAGTATAAGAAAAAGTCTAAAAAGCAATGGTTAAAAATATGCTATATCCAAAAATTGCTGACCTTATTAAAATAAATGTCCCGGATGAAAGCTGCGATTAGTTGTGCTTTTAAGCACTGGTGAAGTCCCAAAAGGGTCACATAGGCCAAAATAGCCATGGAATAAAATGATGATCCCAACGAACTTGGATCAAGCTTGATGTAGTCATGATACCTAAATTGAATAAGCACTCTCTAAACAACTCACCCATTTGTGAGGCACTGCCATTCCTTGTGTTTTGTTTGTCCGACATTGGTTATAGTGAGTATTCCCTTTCCATATCCGAAGTGTCATGATGTTGAATAAGAAGTCATCATTTGCCTTAGCCTTGTCAATTTCATCCTTCACCCTTCACTAGCAAAATGACTACAGCTATGAAGTAAGTATAGTCCTGAAAGTCCAAGTCCGAGTAATAATAAATAAAGCCTTATATATGTATTTGTTGATGTACCGCTAGTGAAATGATTGCTACTTTTTGTGATTGTTGCTTGAATGAGTTGTAGACCATGCCTTAGCCTTTTAACACTTGCAGCGGATGCATGATAGTCTGAGTTATTATTGGTGTCTAATCATTTACAGAGGGTTATATGGTTTATTGGATATGGTTGATGATCAGATAGAGAGCTATGAGGGATATGAGTAGACACCTTAGATGGATTTGGACTCTCTGAGTCTAATGAGACAGTTTATTTCCAGTTCCGGGGACTTGCAAATATGATCAGGCTCATTCTGCCTTTCTGATGCAGTTTTTCTTCACAGGTTTATATGTCTGAGTAGGGAGATGTTTTAGTTGGATCTCCTAGGGCATTGTATGGAACATAAGGGTGTAACCACTTATTTGTACCATAGTACCCCCATCCCAGAGAGCCTGGTGGGCTCAGTTTGGCAACGCAGGCACCCTAGGAGGCTGTTTTGGCAGGTTCACATTTCTCGAGGCAAATTAAAAAATGATTAAATGGCTATTGAAGAAATCGATTTGGGCTACTGAGGCAAGGAAATGACATGGGCTGAGTCATGATGATGAGAGTTATGTCCTCCACACCTTCTCCAGCAATTGTAAATCCTGATTGGGCCCACACCTATTTTTTGGGCATTTTTTATTATTTCTGGAAATCTTTTTGGAGGCTCACGACTTCCTCAAGGAGGCACAAAAGTCAAAGAATTAAATTGTTATGTTATTTATTGTGCCATGGGGACACCCAAAGGGAGTTAGTCAAACACTCCTTGGACCCACCATGTGCTTTCATTTATTTCTTGTTGAGCGGGTTACCTTTTTTGGGTGGGTTAGTCCACTTTGATAAATTATGGTTATATTGATCAATGTATTGTATGTTGAGCTCATCTCAACTATTGATTAGAACATTTCATCTTTTAATCTTAGCCACTCGTTTTGAAAGTGGTTAGGACTTGGTTATGATTGAGGTTCTCTCATTTCTATTTAAAGGAGAGAGCTTCTCATTTGTAAGGGGTCTTTGGCTCTCGAATCTAAATAATAGAAAGACTTTTTGTGGAAATTTTTCTGGATCTGCTTTGCATCTGATGTGCTCAAATGGTGATTAGCTAGTCTTCAGCTTCCTAGCATTGTGGAAATTCTCGTGAGATCTATATTTTTTGTGGCTATCATTGTTTTGTCTACAGGAGGGCGTTTTGGCTGGAGCATTTTTGTAGGGGAACCTCAACTTGCTCGGTTCTCTTCGTCTTGGATCAGGGGGTTTTCATTAGTTTCATTGTGATCTGTGATTACTTCATTTTACTGTCTTGTAGCATTCAGTTTCTTTATTTTGTATGTGCAACTCTGATATGGTTGACGTTTGCTCATGTAGGGTAGGGGGCGCATTGATGGCTTGGAGCTTGCATATGCCATAGAAATCACGGGGATCTTTCAGAATTGATCGGGATAGCAAAGATCGTCACTGTTACAAACTTCTACAAGCTTTTCCAAGTAAGATCCAACAGGGAAGTCTCTTCATTTTTCAGATCTTATTCCATTGTACCTTGCTTCAATTCAACTTTTTCTTAAAACTCCTAAAACACTAAAAATCAATAAACTTGGGAACAGTCCGATCTTTTGCCAAACCATTTCTGGGTTTTATAGATCAAGCCTCCCCTTCATCAAATCAACTGAAATGCTGGTCAAATTCCTCACAGTTTGACCTAGATCTTATTTTTAAGCAGAAAACTGCATAACCCCCCCACTGAAAAATTGACCTACTAGGGTTTTAAGTTTTTTTGATTTCTGACTTCACAGACGGATAGATCGGGTCCCACACAGCCTCAATCGACCCCAACGTTGTGCAACTGCTTGGCCATTTGGCATAGATCTGAAAAAATTGACTAAATTTGCCCTAGCGCCCTCACTGAAAACTGGACTTTTCCTGAAGTGATTTTTTCTGAAATCCGACAAGATAGGTTGATAGATCAAGGCCCAAGCACTCCAGAACACCCCCAACGCTGTGCTAGTTCCTCCCTGTTTGCCCTAGATCTAAAAAATTAGTTTTCAGCCTCCTAGCCCCATCATCAGATTTTGACTTTTCTAGATCTGATTTTTCTGTTGATTTCCTGACTTGGGCTTGTAGATCAGATCACCCTGACCTCTTTTCTTCCTCAACACTGAGCCATTAGCCTCCCCGTGACCCTAGAACTACAGATCTATCCTCCTAAGCCCTAACGCTAGCCATCTATTGAGCTAGGTTTCCTATACCTTAGATTTTCCGGACCAACTACTTTCTGGGTTTGTAGATCAAGGTGTCTCCCAAGTGGGTTCTCTGAAAAATTGGTTTACTGCTAACTCCATTGCCCAATGCACACAAGGCATTGATCTCTTAGCTAGCGCTAGCCCCATCTTGACCTCACTTTTACCTCTTTTGCCAACACCTACTGATAACTCAAGTCACCTATCTTTCACTGAGATTGTCGCCTTAGTACTAGGCAGTCCCAACTTTGTTCTTGCTCACCCTGTCACAGTTATGTTTCCCAAGACAGTGGTCATCTCCATCAGTTGCTAGTACCTTAACCCTAGAGCTAGGGTTTCCATTTACCTTGCCCCTTAAGTACCCTAAAGCCCCATCTGATCTTTCTTCTGGTGTCTAGGTTCGATCTCTCATTTCGGGAGCAAATCTGGGTCTCCCCCATTGTTGTCTTGGACTAGGATAATATAAAGTGAAGGCTGCCTTGACTGGCGTGACAACCATCCATTTGGGAGTCTAGGTAGTCGTGGTTCCACCCCTTAGTTGCTTGCCCCTCTACCATCCATCCTAGATCTACCTCACACAGGCAACTACAAGGCGGGTGATAACACAGCTGAAACATAAGAATTCTGGTACAGATGAATAGGACCATACACAGAACAAAATTATGAACAACATGCAGTATTTATCACTTCAAATTAAAATAAAACAGGTTCAATCGTACATAATCACTGCAAAGCATCTTTAATAACCCAGGAAATGTAATACATGCCTCTGCCAATACGGTCTCAGCCCTCGGCTGGAACACCCTCTGCTTTTTTAAAATGTTACCATATGTATCACATAGATGGTGAGGTCGAAATCCTCCCCCTAGGAAGTCGAATTTCCTCCCAAATCCCAAAGATAACAATCAACTACAAACAATTTCTAAAACTTCCTGCCACAAAAATTGGGCCAAACTGCTGAAAATTGGGGTACATAAATGGATTCGGTTCTCCAAATATGTGACACGTGTGTCTAAACCGAAAGAACTTATTGTAGATTGGTTTATTGTGAGCAAAAACCTCTCTCAGTTTTTTGAGAAGTCCCCTCATCGAGTGTTTTTCCCTTTCCAATTGATCTTGTTGTGTAAACGAGTTTAATCGGTTTGGTTTTCACTCAAAATCCTCCAAAGTGGTGACGAGTGTTCTACCAGTCAATTCCATGAGGTGGCTAAGGCTTCAAAGTGTGATTCATGACCATGCTAGGCATCTGTATAGAGTCTTGCGGAGTTTCGTTGTGTTGTTGTATTTTAAATTTTTATTTTTTTTTCAAGTTAATTAATTTCACCCCTTGGTGATTAATTAACTTAGCTTTTGAGGTAATAATGTAATTGCTCAAGCACTGGCATTTTGTAATAGGGGCTATGAATGCAAAGTTAATTGCTATGAAACCCCCTAAGCCATTGCTTCGAGTCCCATGTCATTCTGACAGATGGTTGAGGAGATAGACCATTTTTGTCTAAGCAAGGTCTATCTTTCCTAGGGAATTAATTAATTTCCCTAAGTCAAAATTCACATTTTTTTATTTTGAAGTAAAAAATCAAGAAATGCCATGGTAAGTTGGTTTGGGGGTTCCTAAGCCTAGGAAAGCTTATTCCAAAGTTTTCCACCCCCCCATGGCCTAGATATTAATTTTCAAGTTATTTTTAAATTTTTCCTAAGTCAATATTGGGAAAATTTAAAAATTTAATTGAAAATTTTTAAATCTAAGGTGAATTTCATTTTAGCCTAAGTCTAAGGTTAAATCCATTTTGGAGCTAATGGCTAAACTCCAAGCTAAGTTTTAAAAGTGGCAAACCCTAAGCTAAAGATGGGGGCGCCAATGTTAAAACCCTCACAAAATTTGGAGGAGGGCGCAAGCATGAAGGATCCCCACTATATTTAATGGGCATCCAAACCATAATAGAGGTGCTACATGCCATAATGGAGGCACTATCATAAGAAGGGACCCACGCTAATCTAGAGGAGGCGCTATCATAAGAAGGGGCCCACGCTAAAATGGATGGGCGCTACCAAACTTTAGAGGTGCGCTATACATAGAGGGCGCTACCATGCTTTTAGAGAGGCGCCAGACAAGATAGAAGGGGCGCTACCATTAAGAGGAGCGCTAGCTTGGATAAAGAGGAGCGCTAAGTTTGGAGGAATCCGCCAAGTTTAGAGGGGCGCCTACCTTGGGCCTACTCTATTTCTATTTTCATTTATTAACCTAAAAGCTCATCTAATGGTGGATTTTTAATCAAAGACCTAGATCTAAAGGTAGATATTACTTGGACATGGATTAAACATTATGGCCTTTGATTAAAAATTAATCCAAGGGTGGAGATTAATTGAGAAGAATAGAAAGCCAAATACCTAGATCTAGTGGGGGAGATTAAACCCTAGATCTAGATCTAATCTCAACCATTTATCTTCAATAGGTTGGGGTTTGCCCAAAACAACCAACCCACACCAATGGATGATTTATGCAAGCCATGTGATTTTTCTAACATCATTGGTTATCCTCATGATTTGCCAGAGAAAGCTATCAAAAAATTGCCTTCCTTTCAAGGTAATAATGCCGTCAGTGCCAAATCTCACATTACCAGGTTCAACCAATGTCTCGCCAAGTGGTGTCATGCTCATAACCATGAGGATGTCAAGATGAAGCTGTTTATTTTATCTTTAGAAGATGATGCTATGGAATGGTTTCAAGATCAGAATGATAATAAGTTCAAAACTCTCAAAACAATCATTGAAGCTTTCGATGATAGATGGGGTGATAGAAGGGATAACCATTTCCTGTTGGCAGCCCTGCATACCAGTCAAAAGCAAGAAAATGAGACTATGGATGAATTTAATAAAAGATTTAATGACTTAGTAAAAAGTTTACCTACTGACATCAAGCCCAAAGAAGCATCTCTCTTGATTTATTACATCCAAGCATCTGAAGGGGAAATGAAATATCAGATAAGGGATAAGGAACCTACAGATCTTAAGGATGCACAAGAAAAGGCTATCAAGATAGATAAGAACATGCAAGCTGCTGGTAAATCTAATATTCCTGGGTTTTCAAGGGGTAGTTCTTCAAAGACTTATGAAGTTAAAAAAGTTAAATTTGAAAACCAGGAACCTCAAGGTGACTCCATAGATAAGCTCACCCAACTGATTAAGCAAATGGAATTGAATCATGCTAATCAGCTAGCTGCCATGCAGGCAAACCAGACAGCCTTACAAAACAAGGTAGTTTCTTTGGAAAGAAACAGAGGAAATAATTTCCATCCAAACAAGCCAAATGATAGGTGGCAAAACCAAAGACGGCCTCCACCTCAAGATCAAAGGCCCCCTAATCCTATAGAGTCTACCAATGCGGTTGACCATCAAGCTATTCCGTATTGTAGGCCTTGTGGGGATTTTCATGAAGAAAACACTTGTCAAGTCTTTTTACAAATCATA
>LPNX010387822.1:0-98049 GCA_001517045.1 Pseudotsuga menziesii
TTATATGGGTGAAATAAGGCAGTTCTCGAAGGTTAGGGAGGTTACAGCAGTTAAGGAAATTAAGTTAAATAACTTAACTAATCTCCCATTAGCGCGAGTGTTTATATGTTTTAATGTTGAGACACATTCGCGGGTCTGTAGCAGAGCAACCCGCGAATGACTCGCGACTATGTATAAGCGCAACCCGCGAATACATGGATTTGCGACTTGCTGTATAGGAGACTCGCGAGTGATGCGCGAGTTGTATAAAATGATAGTCGCGAATACATCTCAATATAGGCAAATGACAAAGTAACTAGATGGATGGTGAAAGAATGTATTTCATGACAAGCCAATCTATAGTGTTTTGGGCAAACCTCTATCCATAAGTGTCCTTTTGTGTGCTAACATGAGGGATGTCGGCACTCGGACGGAGAGGTGCCATTCAGGTGTATAACACCAGCTTATCAACAATGCTAAAAGATGGGACCAATGCCTATGGAGTCAACTTATCAGAGATGCTTTGAGTGTAAATATGTGGATCCCAAAAGATGCCAGTGAATGTTAAGTTTTGTAAGTGCTCTAGGTAAGTTTTAAGAGTTTTTTGTTTGTGATCTTCACTTATGGTGGCTGGATATCCTAACCGGTAATACCTTCAGTGGCTCCGTTCGAAGACATGACGGACCTGTCTGAGGTCAAAGGTAAGTGTTCAATAACTTAACTACCAGTGCCCAGATTAGGTAGCCCGGCGCCCACACTTGGAATTTGCCCACATGCCTCGGTATTTATCGAACAACGCCGGTGCGTTGGTTATGGGGAAAAGTTTTAGTTAAGTTCCTCTTGTGGGGTTTAGAGATCCAATGCCGTTTCTGGGTATTCCGATTGTAGATCGGTCAGAGCATACTCCGGCAAGGAGGGAAGGGGGTTAATTAATTAAAGGGGTGTGAGTTGCGAATTTTATTAAGTTAATTAATTAACACTCTCCGACAGAGAGCGTTCTTGACCTTGTCTTATGACAGTGGTTCAAGAGACTTAGCTAATCTAGATGAAACTAATGTAGGGGTTATGCAAACCTAAGATGCTCTCCGATAGAGAGTGCTCTTGACTTGTGTTTCTGCAAGTTCAAGAGTCTTACTTATGAGGATTAATTGATTAAACAAGCACAAGATGAAATTAGTTTATTGGACTCTCCGACAGAGAGCACTCTTGATCCACCTTATGGTGTGATTCAAGAGATTTGCACAGTTGATTTACTTAGAAAGATAAACAATTAAAAGAACTGAGTAATCAACTTAATTAAAAAGTGATGAATTGACAATTAGTATTCTAAGATTAATAAGCAAATCTAATTTAAGCATGAACAAGTAAACACAACACAATCCTCCCCAAATGGGGCAGGATGAGAGTGGGGACTTAAAAACTCCACTCAAGCACAAGATCTTTATTAAACTTTATTGCAATATGGCTTAAGGATTTTAATCCTTGAAATGACTTTTCCAATGAAAACAAAGTAACTCTACAATTATTAAAACTTGTAAAAAGGAGAGTGCTTTTTCTTTACTTGAAACTTTTCTTGAAATTTTTCTCGAACTTTGTGAAAAGGGAAAAGAAAAAGCTTGAATGAAAACAAAAGAACAAGATAAAGGAAGGCTGAAAATAAGAAGGAAATGATAGGAAGAAGGAAGGAAAACAAAAAGAAGGTCAAAAACAAGAACTTGGAAGAAAAGGGCAACCAACTATGAGGCCAAAGGAGTATGAAAAATGATGAAAATGGGGTAGCGATGAAGAAGGGAGATGGCTGTCATAAAAAATGCAAAACGGGACACCAAACAAGAAGTGGCCAAAAAGGCCAAAAACAAGGTTCAAGAGGGTCCAAAAATTAGGGCAAAAAAAAGGCAAAAAGGGGGCATAAACTAGGGTACACTAGGGCTGTCCAAAAGGAAGAAAATGAGTGGTGAACTAAGGCAAAAAATGGGCAGCGAAGAAGAAAGAGTGAAAAAAGACAAACAAAGCAAAAAGGAAAGGGGATAGCAAGCAAGGAAACAGAAGGAGGTCAAAGAGAAAAAAAAGAACAAGAGGAAGGAAGTTCGGTAACCAGGTGTATTGTTTAATCTTTGTTGATGGAAGGAAGGAGAAACCTTGACTGTTGTATTTCTTTTTTGGATTGAGAAACGCTTAGGAGAACCTGCAAAACAAAGGAATTAGATGAAAATAACCACCGATTCATGAAGAAGAGCCTGATCTTTAAGCTTGTCCTTCACCTTTGATGATCTCTGCAAAACCCTTGAAAACAAAATTAAATCCGAACAAAATACTCATAAACTAGATTGTTAGCCCTTCAAGAGTATATATTGAATAATGATTTAATAATTGAAAAAGAGAAGGGTAAGAGAGATATCACCAAAAGACGGTGTGAATCCACAATTCCAAGAGCTCATACATAGACCTCCAAAGTCACAACTTTATTCCAATCTTTAAACAAATATTACAATAATTTTGGCAGAGTGTTCATACCCAAAAATCCATTTCAATAGAGTTGAAAGAGCCTCTATTTTAACAAATGAGAGAGTGCTAAAACCCTAAAACCAAAAAACCAACCCTAACCAGCTTAGCCACCTAACAAAGAGCTCAGACCTAAACCGGAGAACCGGGAGTGAGGGGAGGCCTCCACCCAGGCAAGACGCCCCCACTCCAAACATGTGCACTGAAAACAAGCCAAGGATGAGACCACATGTGTGATGTAGGTAAGCTCATCCTTAGGTTTGGCTGGAGCCTCCGTTAGGTTTGGGAAGCCCACTGATGGTGCAAGCTTTAGTCTTCACCTCGATCAAATCATCGGACCAATGAGTGCTCTCCATCTCATCTTTAGCTGGAGATGACATGTCTGATAACTGATAATAAATTAATTGCTCTCTTAATGATGATTGAAGCTGAGTTATGATAACTCCAATCATCATAAGTGTTCCATGAGATGTTATTTAGCCTTTTACTTTACTAAATTTGGATTAATTTGGAGAGTTTTAGTTTTCTCCAAAATAATCATTTTTTTTAATAAAAATCATTTTTTAACAAAAATCATTTTTTTACTAAAAATCGTTTTTTTACTCAAAACTGACTTTTTTGAGTAAAAAGGCATTATGTGTCCGATTGCTGATCTGAAAGCTGGCTCTGACTGGCTGGCTGATCAAGAATGATTTTTGGCTTAAGGTTAGAGCCTTCAATCACTGAATTCTGAGTCCGGATCACGAACGAGTTTTTTCCATTTAATTTATGGAAAAATTAACCAAAAAAACTTAGGAAAAGTAATTAAAAATTAAAAAATTAAAAAAAATAATTTTTCACTGTTCTAAAAAGATTTTTTCGATTTTTTGTTGTTGTTGTGTCCAGATGACTTAGGACATGACCATGATCTATCTAAATAATGTCTAGTAGGCTTATAACACTCAGTTGGGCTCTAATAACCCCCTAAGGCCCATAATTCAACATCGGGCATTCCAGCTTTGGAGGAAGCGGGAGAAAACCTCGTCAATTATACTCGGCTGAAGGCAAAGCATAATTGTCAGGGACAAAAAACTCCCTGGAATACCCTATTTGAGATTCTACGTCTCAAGAGACCGAACCACTCAAAAATATCCTACTAGCACATTTTATTACAAACCTCGTGGGGCCATGGTCAAAATTATTCAAATAAAAAGTGACTAGCCAATATTGGCTAGACAAGCAGACGGATCAACTGATACACTGGAATCAGACTTTGAACAATTCTGTCAACCGGCGGCTCCTTAGGTAACCCAACTATGGTACAAAAAGTTGGATAACACCCTTCACCTGCACAATGAGAGACTATGAGAGCTCTTTCCCTATAGCTAAAAGTGAGAAAACACAATGAAATAAAGGCTTTTTAGAGTGTGACACATTTAGGGCACGTGTTTGACATGTGTCCTATTTTAGGACACATGCCAAAAACGTGTCAAACACATGTCCTAGTGTGTTCGTGTTTGATACTTAGGATACAAACATGATCCCCCAGTTGGTTGTGTCTTGTTTCCTAGCTCATAAGATGATGCGTCCTCTAATTGATGATTAAATGGGTGGATAACTAAGGTATTATTGAAATTAATTATTTAATGGAATGGGAACCCATCAATTTAGGGTCTTCCTAAGTTTTGAAGTACTGGATTAATTAAAGTGTTTTACCTTTGGTTTTCTAACACCTACACAATGAGAGACTGTGAGAGCTCTTTCCCTATAGCTAAAAGTGAGAAAACACAACGAAATAAGGCTTTTTAGAGTGTGACACATTTAGGGCATGTGTTTGACATGTGTCCTATTTTAGGACACATGCCAAAAACGTATCAAACACATGTCCTAGTCTGTTCGAGTTTGATACCTAGGATACAAACATGATCCCCTAGTTGGATGTGTCTTGTTTCCTAGCTCATAAGATGGTGCGTCCTCTAATTGATGATTAAACTGGGTGGATAACTAAGGTATTATTGAAATTAATTACTTAATGGAATGGGAACCCATCAATTTAGGGTCTTCCAGTTTTAAAGTACTGGATTAATTAAAGTGTTTTACCTTGGGTTTTCTAAGGTTTTAGTGTGATTAATTAAAGTTAATGAAGAAAAAACACTTTATCACACTAAACGACGAAAGTACTTATGGTTTACACTTTGGATTAATTAAATAATCAATTATGAGGGTGACGCTAGGCACAATTGTCCCTTGTTGACATTTAATTGAAGACTATTGCACAAGGAACAAGTTGGAAGGTTTTTGGTTGGAACACCGTAAAGGTTCTGAAGACATTTCACACATGCGATTGTTTGTCATGACACATTTGTCAAACCCTTGTGGAGAGCTAGCTTTTAGAATGATTGACTTTGATTTGACATTCCTCAAGTTGGTTAGAAGCTTGGTCAAAGTGGTTAGCAAGGCACATTTCACAAGGAAACGTCACCTATATCATTTTATTGGTCAAAGGTTGTTAGGAGGCCACTTAAACTCCCTGTTTTAAGCCACACGTGTGGAGTTGGTTGAGTCTAGAAAGAAGCATTAAGGAGATCACATTTGCCTCAAGAAGTTAGTTTCATCCACACATGTGGGAGGCTCTTTCGTCTAGGGCCCACTTCTATTTTGGGTTAAGGAGGTTGAGACAAGCACTTCTTTCAAGGGATCAAGTTCTTGAAGGAATCAAAGAAGATCAAGAAGAAGAGCATGTGCAAGAGGATGCCCTTGAAGATATTAATGTTGAAAACGTAGTTGGTGAAGACACTTGTTCTCCTCATCATGAGGATGACGGTTTGGTGGGTTTTTCTTCTCAAAATTTTGGAAATTTTGAAACATCTTGCGATGATTTTAAGAAAAGAAATGATTTTGAGAAAACCCTTATACCCAAATATGATAATATGGTTGAGAATATCTTTGATATTATGGATGATCATTTCCTAGAAGGCTAGAAGTAAAACATGCTTGTAATGAAGATTCTTCGAGGTATTTTGGGGATCCTATTTATGAAAGTGAAAGTGATGGAGATTTCTAGCCATATAAACATGCTTGTATTGCATATTTAGAGCAGCATGAGGGGGGTTTTGATGGAGATTTAGGGCAATTTTGTTTGCCCTCTTCTAGGGCAGATTTGGGCCATCTTTTCCAGCCATCTTTTTTGGTGAATATTTGTGATGTCCTCGACCCGTAGGGGCACAAAATATATGAATTTGACAAACATTTAACAAATTTACATTTATTTATAACTTTCACAAGCACATTGCATTCTGATCAGCATTTCGTCAAACACATTTATGACATACCAAAATAGGCAAAATAATGTTGGCACTTTTATTATGATAGTCAATAAAAATATTATGGCTGCTATAGCAGCTACCAAAATATAACCAACAAGAACCTGGAAGTGATGCCGACCAGAAGATGAAGCTCACTTGAAGATCCCAAATGGATCCTTCCCCTTGTCTAGCTAGTGTGGATCTGTTGCACCACCGAAACTAAACCAAAATGGATGGTTTGGGTTTGCCAACCCTGAATGAAAACTCTAGGATGACCCCTAGACGGTCTCAAGAACAAATCTCCAAAATATTCAAGCATACCCCCATGAATGAGACCCTTCTCTTTTTATTCTTCATTTAGGCTCAATACCAAGGGAAAATACCACGAGTGACCAAAAACCATCCATGGAAATATCCCCTTTTAATTAAATGACACTTTAATATTATAACAGTTTTGGACCTAAGTGTCATCCAATAACCCCCTAGAATGATCATTTGAAAAGGGACATTACAGTCCTCTCTTCCCAAATTTGCTTGTCCTCAGGCAATGAAGAAATCGTAGGGAAATACCATCACATCATCATTGCCTTCCACTAACACATCCAACTACACCATGGGTCATACATACATAATCAACTGAAGGAAGTGATATCTACATGCATGCACTTGCAAACCAACTGTCATGGAGACTCATCATTGATCATTAGAAGAACAATATCACCCATAATCCCCAACACATGGAGAATCATCATAGAAAGTGTGCTATCCATCTGCATCTCTGAAGTATACCCAACTACACCTTGAGAATCATCTTCTCGAAGCATAACTCCATTTGCTCCACTGTCATACCATGCATCTAGTGAAGACTAAGTACATATGCCAGGATCCCAAGTGATCCTCAAGAATACAAGGTGCCAAATACATCCTCTCATGCAATGCATAAGAGTCACATGGAAGCTCATAGTACACCCTACAAGAAAATAATAAGTCCATCCAAAATAATGTCTCCTATAAAGGAAACTCTCCCAATGTGCTGCAAAAATGGGTCCATGAAGAGTGGCTTGCTCCATCAAGCCAATGACCCACCCATTGCTCCAAGGGAGCTGAATACAAGTGAGGAAGATACCAGGGTCCCATTGCTTGCGCACTCTATCAATGAGTAGTGCCAAAACAAGCAAAAATACCAAGTGTGGGTTTCAAAAGATCCTCCAATACAAGTCATCAAAGAGTGGAATGCCATGATCCCATAACTCAAAAATACTAAGTGTGGGATGCAAAAGATCCTCCAATACTAATCATCAAAGAGTGGAACGCCAGGATTGTAACGTCCTCTTCTACATAAGCATCAGAAACACACATTAACCTATTTAATTCCCATAGGTTCGAGCGGGTATTAAGGAAAAAAGGAATTGACTGAGTACATTTAATACCAGTAGTAGAAAGGAACATTTATTCAATATTGTTAAGTCATCAGTATAGTAAACAAGGCCATCAGAGTTAATATCATAAAGCATGCATGCCTTATTTCTTCGGGCTTAAGTCAACGAGCAATTAGAATTGCATGCATGCAAAAAGTGAAGTGCAAACCCTAAAAGTGACATGCAAACCCTAAAAGCTATATAAGAAGGGTAGTTGAACCAAAAGGACATTCATGATCATTATTATCTTTGAGTTTGGTTTCGAGAGTAGCAGCAACAGTAGCCGCAGCAACAAGTTGGGGTTAGGGACGAGAGTCTTCAGCTAGCAAGTGTTTTCGGCAGTGAAATCTATTTGCCCTAATCACTTTCCAGATAGATCACTCAGATCTATCATCAACATCCCAAGCATTCATTATTCTTCAGAGCTTCAACACACCCAGGAAGACGGGTTCACAGGGATCACGTTTCTACTACTCGAGGCGAATTGGAGATTCAGGGAACAATTCGCAGAGGTCCATAAACTTCTTATTTTCTCTGCATGCTTCCACCATCATCACCAGAGGGGTCATATTATTATGCCGAGAGATCATCGGGCCATTTGCTATTCATCTGCAGAAGTTACAAGCCGAAACTACATAAAGCAAGGGCGCCATCCTTTATAGGCAAATCAATTCGCTATTGGTCCTAGAGGGAGCAAACCTTTTGCATGTATTATCCAATCTCTTCAGATAAACCATACCATTAGTCCTAGAAAGATCCAACATCATCGATCAAGTATTGAAGCTGTTCCGAGGAGTTGTATATCAAAAGAAGGACGTTTTATTGCTGCATGGGTGTCACATTCAAGCAAGCATCACGTTTTGGATATCTGGTGGATGCATGGCATACATGTCTTTTGTATACTGAAGAGTCTTCCCAGCTATAATTATTGGTACGTTACTCGAATCTTGCCGAGTCATATTTCCTATTTTATCTCTATATCTGCTATATTTAGGGATTTTTGGCACGAAATTTATTTTGCATGCAAATTCAATTATATCTCAAACACATCTGAAACATATAAACTTCAAACATATTATCAATACAAGGGTAGAGTATCAGTTGGGATATTACAGTGGTATTTGAGCATGTTCCTCGCCAACTGTGTGCTTGAACATGAACAGTAAATGAATCTAGAAGAAACTACTTTTGTGACTTATAAAAGAAGGAAGGGTAGGTACACTGAGGATCTGGAATTTGAAGATATTAAGTTGGAAGATACAGATTCAGACATGGACCCAACAGGGATACACTCTGATAGAGGAAAGGGAACAGGGGAAGATGAAGACAGAATGGCATCCCAGAGCTTGGTTAGCGCATTAAATGACTTAGCTAAAGGGCAGAAAGAGGTGTTACATGCTATAAACAAGTTGGCTCTTAAGCTAGAATAGGGTCAAAACAATTTACCGATTTCACAAGGAGATAGAGGATCCACCAGTAGTAGCGGGAAACATGCGTACACTCATATGCAAAACACTCCTCACATATACAATAAACCTTCTAGACCTACTATACCTCACTTTCTGGAAAATGCCATTGCAGGACTAGTCATGCCAGCTGAACCTAGTGAACCATTTGGGGCTTATCTACAGGAATACAGGGATTTGGGAGATGAGTTCCATTCAACTATGTCATTCTTACAATTATGCGATATGAAAAGCAAGAAATGACCTAGGAACTTTAACAGAGTGTTTACTCAGAACTATGAATTATAGAAAACTGTGGGCAGGTTACCATTCCTAATTTTGAGGGATCTCGCAGTTGTTTGGCAAGAATATGGGTCCAAAAGTTGGATGCTTATTTCCAACTAAACCCTATGACCGAGACGGACGCCATTAAATTGGATACCTTACATTTGGACGACGAGGCTCATGAGTGGTGGTACCATGGGTTAGTGACATTGGGTCACAACACCATCACTTCATACAATGATTTCATTCAGAGGCTCATGGAGTGGTTTGATAAAAGGGACCCGGACATACATTTCAGAGAGTTAGCACAACTCAAATAGACTGGCAGTGCCGAGGCCTTCATATCAGAGTTTCAGAGAGTAGCAGTGATGGTGATGGATGTGTCCGAGAGCATGTTGGTTATGTTATTTATAGAAGCTTTGATAAAGCCTTTACGTGGGTGGGTGAAAGCCTACAAACCATCCACTTTATAGGATGCCATCAGTACCTACAAGATTCAGTTCCCAAGAACAGGGTTCCGGTTAAGACAAATTTCCCAATGAAAGACAAAGACAAGAAACCCTTTGAACAACAATGGTCGAAGAAAAATTGGGTGGATGACGACACTAGGAAGGAAGTTAGAAGGAAGAAATTGTGCTTCACTTGTCGGGAACCATGGATTCCAGGTCATAGGTGCACAGGATTCCAGGTCATAGGTGCACAGGGAAAGCGAAAGCACACTATATAGAAGTCTACTCAGATAGTGAAGAGGATGAGCTTGAATAGGGAACAATCGAGGAGTTTAGAACAACAGAGGAGGAGTCACTTTAGGGAGAGTCACCGGGTGGAGTTATTGCTACATTATCTGGAGTACCCATATTTCATACTCTTAGAGTCAGGGGAGTAGTACAAGGCCACAGGGGAGGTGTGTTAATTGATGGGGAGCAACCCACAATTTCATAGATGCAGCATGGGTGGCTAGGAGGGGTATTTAGACAGAGGAATTTGAAGGGTTCAGAGTAGCAGTAGCAGGCAATAACAACATGGAATGCAACCATTGGATTCCCAAACTAAATGTCACACTCAGAAACTACAATATAATCGACTCATTTTATGTGGTAAATGTAGCAAATACAAATGTAGTATTAGGGGTTCAATGGCTCTATTCTATAGGGAAGTATACTACAGATTATGGGGCAATGGAAATGGAATTCCAGGGACATGATGGAAAAATAGTGGTCTTGAGGGGCATGAACAGTTACATCCCCAAGCCAGGTATCATCACTGAGGAAGGAGGCCGTAATCAGACAGGGGACATAGAGTGGTCAACCGAATGTTTTGTCACTTTTTAGAAGAGCTATCTTGGATTGGCCTACACCAAAAAATGTAACAAAATTGAAGGGATTTTTGGGCCTTTGCACTTATTATAGGAGGTATGTTAAAGGGTTTTCTCAATTGACCACACCACTCACATATCTTACAAAGAAGGGGGCATTCAGCTAGATAGAAGGGGCACAATAGACCTTTGAAAAAATGAAAAAAATTATGAGTTCATGTCCTGTTTTGGCATTACCCGATTTCACTCAAGCCATTTATAGTAGAGTGTGATGCTTCAGGGGAGGGAATAGGGGCAGTATTGATGCAGAACCATCACTTGATCGCCTTTGAAAAAAAAACGTAAAGATTATGAACGCCCCTACTCTATATATTATGATAAAGAAATGCTAGCAATCTTACATGCCTTAACAAAATTCATGCAGTATTTGGTGGTGTTGCCGCCTAATACACACTTTATGACACGGGGAAGTCTCCAACCCGCTTTGTGTGTCTTTGGGGGCAAGTTAGAGCTGGGGACCACTGTCACCACAGTCTACCAACTCCTCCGTTTAGGCCAAATTCCAACAGAGCCAAGGGGGGTAGTCCCTACAGGAAGGTTTATTAACAATTTAGTTAAAGGGATTTTATTTTATTTAGGTTACAAAGTCACAAGATCAGTGCCTAAATTAAATGGAGTCAAAAGATTACAAGTTACAAACTTACAAAAGAATTAATAATGATTGTCCATAATTGTCTAAGCTAAGCAAGATCTACAATATTAACAATATGAACAATGTAAATGAATTACACAACATTAACAAGTGCTAAAGAATGGTTAAACAAATATACAATGATACTTGAAAAGAAACAAGATATACACCGGATGAACAAGTTATTATGTCAAAGATCAAACGATAGATTGCTTTCAAGTTACAAGAGTAAACAATGTTTTACTCAAGCGTGCCACAGTACTTTAAAGATATTATACTTGAAAGTGAAAGGTACTGAAATGAAATTGAGATGCTTGCAAGATGTACTTGTAAAATGAAAGCCTTGAAAAGCAAGGACTTTGAAGAAAATACAGAAACTGAAATGTGGGTAAGACATTTTGCAATGTCTCTTGGTTCGTTTTAATAGATTTTATTAAAGTTGAAGTCTTTGATTAAGTTTTAGATCCGGTGGTGTGACTACCCCAATCTAGTATTTCTAAAGTCAAAAAGGGAATGCTGGTGCGCTCAAAACAGTGGAAACAAGTCCACCTGTAGCTCCCAGGTCAAACCCCAATGCCCCGGTGCTCAACAAGGAGGACGTAGAACGCCTAGAGACCCCCACAGTCTTCTATTCCAACTAGCTTCCGAGGTCACTGTTTTTAATCAACTGGAAAAATAGCAAGATGGATGCCTATTAAACTAGAGCTCCTAAGCCTCTCTGCTTTTCATACCCTTACCTGAGTTCCCTAAAGGGAGATAACATGGGGGGCAGAGGATACACGGACAGTTTAGGTTGTATAATTCAAGTAAATTGCAGATTTGTTTTTACAGTAAGCAAAATGAATTATAGAATTAACAAGTTAATAGAGTCAACTTGAGCGTTATCCCTTATGGGAGGTGCCGATACTTGATCTCTAAACAATTAAGAAATGAAATTGCTTTGCAGGAAAGTAAAAGATTGCAGAAAGTAAAGTGAGCTAATTTAGGTTTCCTAAAGCTCCTAAGCCTTTCCGCTTTTCATACCCTTGATCTGAGTTCCCTAAAGGGAGATAACGGAGGGTAGAGGATACACGGACAGTTTAGGTTGTATATTCCTTCAAAACAGTAAACTAGGTGACAGAAAGTAAAGATCTAACTACATGCTTTGTTTGGAAAAGAAATGCTTGAAAATAAACTAATCTAAACAAAATATACTAACCACACATCAATCTCCCTAAAGGAGAAGGTGGGTAAAAAAAAACTGGAAAAATATTAGATCTACTTGAAAATGAAAGCACAACTACTTATTTACTTCCTACCTAATTACAATATAATTACAAATTACTTTGAAAACTTTTAGAGAATACCCACGAGGAGACTCTCCCGAGGCTTACAAATAGCTAGAAAATAGAGTAAGAAGATAAGAGGTTGAACCCTTTTGAAACCGGTTGCAAGTTGAGGTGTTTTTGATGTGATTTGGGCATAACCTCCCCTTGTAAACTGTAAAACCTGCTAAAAACCAGCAAGCAAAGCTTGCTGGAAAATGACAGGAAACTCAAAAAGAAGTTAGAAAATGTTAGTATAAAAATACATAAATTTTACAGTAAAAATCTGGGTTTTAAAATATCAGAAAATTGAATATTAGAAGGCTGAAAATGCAATTTTCAGCCACCTAAAACACAGTACGAAATCAGATCTGAAATATACAATAAAAATATAACATGGATCTATTAAAGATAACTAGATTTTGCTACTAAACAATAAAAAAATACTAGTTCCTAAAACAGAAAACAAGATTAGAGATTAGGGCCTTGGAGGGAGAACTTTTCCAAGCTTGGATCTTTGCAAAGAGTTTAGCTAAAGCTGCAAAACTCACACATAGAGATGAGAACACCATAAATCATGCAAAAACCTTTGCAAAATCTTACAATGTTAATCACAAGTGCAAATAGAAAAACTTCTATCTACAAGTCTCTCCACAAAAACCTTTATGGAGAGCTTCTATGATATAAATAATGCAACAATAACCAACCATAAACAGTTATCTCACTCTTCAAGCCACAAAATGGGTGCACCAACAAATGTATCCTCCAAAGATTGATGTAATATAAACCCCAATAGGGCAACAACATTACAATAGGCAAGAAAACTTGAGAGAGAAGAATAGAGAAGAGAGGGAGAAGAGAGAGTATTTTGGCAGCATAACCATGCTCCAGAGTATGATGATAAAATGAGAGGAGGGGCCTCTCTTTTATAGCTGAAAATATCTCAAACCCACTCCCAAATCAAGGGTCCAAAACATAGATCTAAACTCTAGCTCTCCTCCACCCTTAGATCTAGGTTTGTTGACTTTGCAAGCCATCCACCAATCATAAGCAAGAATGCCTCTTCAAATCAATGGTCAAAAAGATAGATCCATGTCACAATCAAGCTTAACCCTTAGATCTAGGGTTTCCGTGACTCAAGTGGGGCCCCCTTTTGACTCAAATTTTAATTTTCATTATTTTAATTTTTTATTATTTTAATTTTTTATCTTTAATTTTTTATATTTTATTTAATCTTTTATTTTTTATCTTTTATTTTTAAAATTTTTATCTTTTTATTCTTTTATTTTTTATCTTGGGTTTTCTTTGACTCAAATTTTGATTTTTATTATTTTTATTTTTTAATCTTTTATTTTTTATCTTTTATTAAGAAAAAAGGGGCGCCCCACTTAGGAAATCTTCAAAAATTTATTTTATTTTTTATCTTGGGTTTCCTTTGACTCAAATTTTGATTTTTATTATTTTTATTTTTTAATCTTTTATTAAGAAAAAAGGGGCGCCCCACTTAGGAAATCTTGAAAAATTTATTTGACCATGGGGAGGGTTTATTTAAATGAAAATTTGACTATGCTTAGCCACCCCCCAAACTTAATTACCATGGCCTTATTTGATTTTTTCCTTCAAAATCAAATAATTTAATTTTTCACCCTAGGAAATTAAATTAATTTCCAAGAAAAGAAAAAAAAAACCTTGTCTTAACCAAAATTGGTCTAACTTCCTAATCCCTTGTCAAAATTACATGGGACTTGAACCAATGGCTTAGGGGGTGTCATAGCATTTTCATTTGCATTCATAGCCCCTATTACAAAATGCCAAGGTTCAAGAGTTTACATTATTACATCAAAATTTAATTAATTAACCACCAAATGGTAAAGTTAATTAATTAGGAAAAAATAAAAATAAAAATTGAAATCCTAACGAAATTCCGCAAGACTACAAGATACAGCTAGCATGGTCACGGACAACAACTTGAAACCTTAGCCACCTCATGGGCTTGATTATCAGAACGCCAATTCACCACTTTGGAGGGTTTGTGAGTGAAAACCCCAACCAATTAAAATTGGTAATTAACAAAATTAACTGGAAAGGAAAAAAAACACTCGGTGAAGACTACTTCCCTGATAATAAATTCCATGGTGACATCCTTAGAGGAATGACCCATGCTGACATATAAAGCTACATTAATTGTCCCACGCAGGTGAGCGGACATTTCGTGTACAAAAGAGGCATAATTGCTTTGCTGAGTGAAAAATCCCTAGAATTTTTCCATGGTACAAACTGCACAAAATGTACATCTTCAATGTACATGAGGTTGCCACCTAGTCGAAATAGGTGGGCAATAGGTGGGAAGCAGGTCTAAAATTAAGATAGATCACACCAACCTCAAATACTTCTTAGAACAAAAGGAGTTGAATGAACGACAACAAAAATGGGTTAGCAAGGTACATGCATATCTTTGAAATAGAATATGTTAAGGGAAAAAACAATGTTGTAGCTGATGCATTATCAAGACGACTAGCCTCTTTATCACTCATGTGTATATCAATCGATTGGAGGTCTCATCTCTTGGTTGAATATTCAAAAAATAAATTTGCTTGTGAGTTGTTAGACGGGAAAATACCGGATGATCGGTATAGGGTAATCGATGGCATCATTTACTACAAGAATATGATATACCTAGTTCCAGAATCAACTTTAAAGAAAAAGGTTTTGCAAGCATCACATGATTCACCATTATTAGGGCATTAGGGTTTCTTGAAAACTTATAGACAGATTAGAGAGAGGTTCTCCTGGAAAGGCCTTAAGGAAGATGTAATACAACATGTCCAAGACTGCAGTATGTGCTGACAGAATAAAATTGAACACACTCATCCGGCAGGGTTACTTCAACCGTTCCCTTTACCGGAGCAGAAATGGGAGAGCATCTCGATGGAATTCATTACAGGTTTACCCAAGGTATAAGGTCGAGATTGCTTATATGTGGCAGTAGATCGATTGACAAAATTTGCTCACTTCTTTGCCATTTCTTCGGATTATTCTGCATCACAGGTAGCAGACTTGTCTTTTTGAGAAGTTTTCAGACTACATGGACTACTTAAGACTATTGTCAGTGACCGTGACAGTAAATTCACCAGTGCCTTCTGGCAGGAGCTTTTCAAATTAGTACGAACAAAATTAGCTACTAGCACAAGTTATCATCCTCAGAGCGATGGATAGACAGAAATAGTCAACACCTAGGGGAGTACTGTTATAATACCACCCACCATATGTCTATTAAGATGACTCCTTTCAAGGCTTTATATGGCTACGAGGCACTAAACTTTGCAGATTTAGTCTTTGGAGATAATAGAGCACCTAAGGCAAAAGATTGGGTACATGATAGTCAGAATATTCTTAAAGCGCTAAAAGAGAATTTACAGTCAGCTCAAAACCAACAGAAATTAGACGCGGACAGACATAGAAAATAGGGCTTGTAGCCCTTTTTCTCTTTCCTGCCCAACAACCAATCAGGCTGCCCGAGAAAGGCATGTCAGTCTGCCTGGAATACCTCAGTTTTGCCAGATCTGCCCAAAAACTGATAAGGGATGCTCGTACTGATAAAGTCCGCCTGCTCGAAATTTTATTAGACCTACCCAAAATGTCTGTTTTTTGCCCTGCCTGTATAGTTCATATTTGCCCGATTTGCTCGGCCGTACAGCTATCTGTCTTTTGCCCGGTCTGCTGTACCTCCTGCCCAACTGCTGCTTGGAAGGGCTAGCAGCCCTGGCCTGTGGCTTAATGGCTGGCCCGACATCCATGTGGGCTGCTACAGGACCCTCATTGGATTGCCCAAAGGTTGCCCGGAGGGCCTGTTAGGCCACGACAGCCCTCACGGGTTGCCCTGGAGGCTGCTCGAGGGTTGGCAAGCAGCCAAACCCTCATGGGTTGCAGCCCGAGGGTTGGCTTGCTTCCCAAACCCTCACGGGTAGCAGCCCGAGAGCCAAAGAAGAAGGGCCGAGCCCTAATGAAGATGCCAGAAAGAATTGGGGCAGCCCGTGAAGGAAGAGGGGGCAGCCCGTGAAGGAAGAGGGGGCTGCCCAAGAACAACTGTGGCTGCCCAGATCTGGAAGATGCTGCGCGGATCTAAAGGATGGCTGCCCAAGATCTGAAGGTGGCTGCCCGAGATTTGGGAGAAGCTAGCTGCTGGAAAGGAAGGGTTTGGCAAAAACCCTTAAGACAGAAAAACTGGTGAAAACCCTTAGCTTAGGGTTTTGTCTTCAATGTATGATGATTCCCTAGCTAGACTCATCCATGCTAGGGCACAATCATAGACTTTCTTCTTCACCTGTGAGATCCTTTGATTTGCAGCAGTACCTGTGAGAGCAAGAGTGTGTGTAATAATGTAATGACTTGATCTTCTTTTATATCCTTCAGTCAGCTGTAAGTGAGCCAAAATTAGGAAGAACAAAATAATAATATTTTATTCTTTCCTAATTTCACTTTTACCTTTTTCTCCAAAAAGGTCCTTTATGTATTTTTGACTTTTACATGTGGTCCTTTTCCTGTAGTCCAAAAGTACTTATGTATTTTTGACTTTCACTTGTGGTCCTTTTTTCTGTGGTAAAAAAATACTTATGTATTTTTGACTTTTACCTGTGGTCCTTTTCTTGCGGTCCAAAAGTCCTTATGTATTTTTGACTTTACCTGTGGTCCAAAAGTCCTTATGTATTTTTGACTTTTGCTTTTAGCCTTATTCCAAGAGCCCCTGTGGTCATTACCTGCGGTCTTTTGATTCCATTCAAAGTACATCATCATAAATCAAGAGAGTTACTAATGCTTTTATCTCACACTTTGTGTGACACCAAGATCAGGTACTAGGGTATCTTGACCAAGGCAAGCCTTGGAGAAGACCACGAGCCCATTGATCAAGGGTCAGAGTGTCACACATGCCTAGACCAAATCTAGGGCTTATAGTGCCTTCTTGGTAACCGACCAGGTGCCTCCATTCTCCAAGAGAATGGCTACTCATAACTAAGCTGAGTCTACGAGTACTAGACTGGTCCACATTGTGGTTCCAGACCAGATGTCTACCATTCAACAAAATGGTCACTCAACACTGAGTTGAGTGTACCCAGGACAGAGATGGGTCCATATCATGGTCAAGGACCAGATATCTACCATTCAACAGAATGGTCACTCAACACTGAGTTGAGTCTACCTAGGACAGAGTTGGGTCCATATCATGGTCAAGGACCAGATATCTACCATTCAACAGAATGGTCACTCAACACTAGGTTGAGTCCCCCCAGTGCTGGATTGGGTCCACATCCTGGTCCTGGACCAGATGTCTTCATTCTCTTGAGAGAATGACTCTCGATGCTGCTTAGAAAAATCAATAGATAGATACAACATCATATAACGTAGTGAAATGATACAAAGACATGCTACTTCAAATGTGGGCAAAGGGATCATCCGTCAAAGAGCACTCAAGAAGCTTGCTCCTCCAAGCAAGAAAATCACCATGTGCCAAAAGCACACAATCATGAAGATACCACTCAAATTTGATCCAATGACATAGGTGAGGGTCCCATGTCCCATAATGTTGCAAAAAAGAATAGGATGTATCAAGATGTCTCATCATGTGTTCTCTCATCCAAGCAATGGATGAAGAATCTCCATCAATCAAAGGAGCCTCCAAGTGGCTCAAAGAAGTGCATCCATGAATTGAAGTGACATAAAAAAATAACAATGGATGTAAATGTTGCTCGAAAGGAAATGGTGCACATAACATAGGATCATCATGAAGGGTAGGAGTCTTATACTCCTCATGTGGCACCAACAGTAAAAAAACACTTCACCCAAACTTCATTAGGATGAAAACTGAAAGAAGTAGCAGTGTAGGATGAACCAATTCTCTGCAACAATTATCCACCAAAGATGGGGATACATCAACTCCATCAAGGGCTAGTCTAATACTAAGGAGCTCTTCAGACTCTTCACTGCAGAGAGGACTCACTCCCTGAGAGAACTCAGTTTTGGTCTGGCAAGTGACATGTGCTTGGATCTCATCAAGCTCATCCATAGTCTCCTCAAGCGCATATGAAATAGAACATACCTCATGAGGTTCCTCCATACAATCAAGAGTGCAATCAACCATGTGAGGGTAGGAGGAACAATGTGATCTTGACAACTTCTCATGAAGCTGCTCAATCTGAATCTTAGATTCTTGAAGTGCACATTGAGTACTCTTCAAATATTCCTGGGTGGTCTCCGACTCAAGGGTGAGCTTGTCAACCTCTTCTGCATCCCTCAAAGATGCACCATGATACATCTCCACAAGATCAAGCAAATCATCTCTATCAGAAAGCAATTGCAAAAATTTACCTTTGATTGTAGACAATGCCTTCTGAATCCTTTCCATGGCTTCAAGTGAAGGTGGCTCCTCCAGTGAAGCAACTTTCCATCAAGACTATGTCACTGAAGCATGAATGTCATGGAGAACATGTAAGGCCTCCTTAATCTTCCTTTCGCTCATCTTGAGTGGCCTTTCAAAGGGAGAAGGGGGAGAGTGAACCTCCTCATCATCTATCAATGGATCAATCTCATGAAGCTCATGTGGTGATAGTGTGATCGATCCTGGGAACTCTTCCTGGACTGCAAGGATTTCATCTTCAGACTCAATGGAACTTGTACCTGGAGCAGTCTCATCAGGTGGGATCTCTATGTCACCAACATAGAGAGATGGACATCCATCAGTAGATGTCTCTCCAAAACTTAGGCACCCATCAGTAGGTACCTCATCATAGCATCCATTAGTAGATGCTTCTATAGAACTTGAGCAACTATCAATAGTTGCTCTTTGATCCATGTTCTCAGTGAGAGACGCCTCTGGATGATCCTCAGTAGAATAAGTGATGGCTTCATTATGCTGATAACCCTCATTAGTAGGGATTGTGATCTTCCCAACACTAGTAGTGGTCTCCTAATTTTGCTCCTCCTTTTCACCCAAACATATATGATTTTCTCTCCAAGGTCTTTTGCAAGAAGGGCATAGAACTTTCTTCACTAACTCCACATCTTCATTCTTGGGCTTATACCCAAACAAAGCATTCACAAAAAAATTTGAACGGAACTTATGGGGATGACTTCATCATAACACTATATGCTTGATATTGTTGGGACAAGGTCTTACGAGTTTCCCTCCACCATGCTATTTCCTTCAAAGGGTCTTTCCTTGGTGGTGTGGTCCCTCTGTCTGCATATTCATTGTACAAGTGGTCACAGGAGTAACCATCATCATTTTTGAATTTGAACTGGTTAGAGATACTGTAAGAGGGTTCTTCATCCACATAGCTGCCATCATACAACTCAAAATTATTTACCTCTGAGGCATAGAAAGAATATTCCTCCACATACTGCTCATACTCTGAATCTGAATAAGACATGGCTCCTATTCCTCTAGTTCCTACATCTGGCAAGGAACATGGCTTAAAGACTTACGACAAATAATTGTTTTCCAACTATTGTATCTGTTGTGCCCTCCTCACGTGAATAGAATAGGGCGTGACGTGCCCTCTTTAACACAGAGATGAAATATATAGGTGTTGGCTTGATTCTTTGACTACCTGTAGAATGCTTTATGTGGGCTATTGGGTGAGAACAATGATGACCATATCCTTCCCACTATTATGGTTACTAGTTTGGTTCAATGCTGCCAATTACATACCCACTGCTTGAACCTCAAACTGAACCACTGATCAACAATAATAGAGGATTGATATTTATAATAAGAAAGCACAAAGACAGGCCTGGGAATGTTTATTGGCAATTCTGAGACATATAACATCCTCAACTATAGAACTCCTTGCTGTAGCAGTCGCGCAATATAATAATAATAATGCTCACAGAGAATGTGTTTGCCCAGATTGACATAAAGATGCCCCAACACTGTGTTTACAAGCATATATTGGCAGATTGCATGATGTTTTTTAGATCTGGACTGTTGGTGTCGTGGCCACTTTGGTCAAGTCTGATTTAGCAGCATGTATATAGTTGTGAATGAAAACCAATGCTTAGCTGAAGGAGAAGTGAGAACTCCCTTAACAATGAAACTGGAACTCTTGATTGAGAACTTCCAACTCAAATCTGAATGTTTGTATTTATGGGTCGATGGTGCCTATTTTGATAAAACTCAGACTTGGAGCAATGGCATTCTGCAACATATTTTATTCAGCATGCCATAACTGACAAAATTCCATTTATGAAGCTCTATTTGAACATTGAGTGTAAAGTAAATATTTATCAGCAGTTTATAGTCATGAACCAATTTAGCTGACCTGGCTTTCAGTTGGGACTGAGCTTCCTCTTTGACAAATGCACAGACTTTAAGAGACACGTTGGAGCTGGCTTTCCAAACTTCAAGCAGCATGATAGTCAATAACTGAATAGTAGTACTTGACAGTCTCTCAAACATAGATATCCATCCAATAATAACTTGTAACAGATGGTATTTTTCCCAATAGATCCATGACTGGATGGATGAGGGTTCAGTGTTTATTAGTGTTTTGGATTAGCAAATGGAGAGAGAGATGATACCATGATTTTTTGCAAGGATAGTGCTCTCAACCACAGGGAGAACCTTCTCGAATTAGCCCACGAATTTCTAGAAGCAGCTCCCTCCACAAAGGCTTAGATGTGGACCATTCTCTACAATATATGAGAATGATGCAAACAAAGACTCTCAAGAGCTACGACTCTCTACTCCTTTTCTATGACGGCCTTAATGACCATGGTCCACGACGTCCAGCAAATGCCATGATATATATATATTTGGCCCTTGCTCGTTTTCCACGAAATCGTGCGAGGGAGGTTCGGCTGCCCTCTCGGCCTCCACGAACTTGCCAAAGAAGTGTTGCGACCCTTTGCTCTTGGTCTCTTCACGGCTTCTCCCCAAGGGTATCGTCCACAATAATCGTGGCTACTCTCTCCAAGAATCTCGCCTCGCTCTCGGCTCCCTTCCATGAAGAATTACGGCTTGATAACCTTTCCAACTCCGCGAATCAGTGAATTATGGGGTCGCCCCCCTTAACAACTCTTCAAATAAACTCAAAGGAGCTCAGATTCACGATGAAATTAGCTCGGCCTTTCCCTTACAACCCTCGCGGCCCCTACGGATTGGGTAATTCAGCCCGAATGGAGCCCTTCAGAATATTGGGGCGGTCCTCAAGATTTTTTTTCGTGGCCCTCTCAAAGGCTCACGGATCTCTTCATCGAGAATGCTTCTACCCTCTTACACGGTGATGATATCCAACAAATTGGGCCTGCAGTAGATAGATTCTTCTCATTTGAATTTGGATTCCCCCCTAGTAAGCTGGGATCTTTTCACTGATGACATGAACCACACGTACTTAATTGACAGTGAATTGTTGGGTGTAAACCAACCTTCATTTCTTCACAAAATTGCCTTCTCTCTACGACTGCTATCTCCAAGGAGTAACAGGACCTCAAAGACTTTTAGGGATTAGATGGAATCAATTTCTCCCAAATTAGTTTGCTCCTTCCACGTATTTACCTGCTAATTTGTCCATCCACTAACTCGAATTCACTGACCAATAATCTCTCATGGCGAGATCTATTTCCTCATAGTAGATGAAATTTTAACTGAAGAAGTTCAAATGGAAACCTTGATTGGACTTTCCCTTGTAAGATCTGAAATTTCTCCTCACCGATTTTCCCTTCAAGCTATCGGGAAAACCAGCTATGATACCACTCGTGGGGCCATGGTTATTTCAGAGTTTTGGTTGTTTTGGAGAAAGACAGATCAAATTGCTTCAAAAACAGTCAAGGATATAGTGCTAGATGATGTTTGGTGGGAGAGGGTAGATCTTACCATTAAGGGTCACAGACCCTATCATTTTTTTGTTGCGGTTTGCAGACATGGACCAACCCATTATAAGAGAGGTTTATGAGGGGTGGGACTCCATGATTGAGTTTGTGAAGAATGTTATTGTATAGATTGAGTGCCCCAAGTATGGGACATCATTGGAGATCCTTTTCACCACCATACAAGATATTCTTATCGCTAGGTGGGATAAGAATTTCACACCTTTGTATTGCTTGGCTCACTTGTTTAATCCCAAGTGCTATAGTTCTAGGTGGCTCAATGGTGGGTCTTCATGTAGATACCCTCCTCATAAGGGAAGAGAGATTTTCATAGGGGAGGAAAAGAACATTTAACATGATATATTAGGATAGAGCAACCCTTGATGAGGTGGAGGAGGGCTTCATAGAGTTTTCCATTGGCACTGCAAGATTTGTAGCCTATGATGTGCTCAGAGACTGGGGGCTGAATAAGCCCTATGCTTGGTGGGAACTCATGGGGCAATGTGTCCTATTCTATAGGATTTAGCCATGAGGCACCTTTCTCATGTTACTTCTTCCTCTTGTTGCGAGAGGAATTGGAGCACATATGGGAATTTGCACACTTTGAAGAAGAGTAAGCTTGAGCAGCCCATAGCATAGACAATGGTCTATGTGCACTCTAACCTTAGTCTTATTTACATGCAGAGAGATGAGTGATTGAAGGGAAAGACAAAGATGTGGGATGTAGTTTTCGACGGTATGGGTTTGCACCAATGTTGAAAAAGTAGACATCGGCAAAAGTCGGCAAACATTAAAAAATACAAAATACATTCATTTTTTTTCCAGAATATTAAACATATAAAGCAACAATAACATCAGATAAACACATTGGAACATAAATATGGAGAAAGCATTGATATATATCATCATCATGCAGTCATGCCAAATGCAAAATGATACATCAAAGTCGATACTGAATCCTGAAACATCATAGTTGTCCAATCAAGGACTCAAAAGTGGATAACCAATACAAAATGACATCACATATATAAATGTATCTGAGGAAAACTAACATCTAGCTATCTAATATCAATGCCCTCTTCTCGAGTTTCCTTTTTACTTATTACTTGTTTCTCATTTTCATTATATCTTTACTTCACAATTTATTCTATTTTCCATTCATACTTCATATTTTTCCCTACTCCAATGATTAAGTTTATATAAGGTTTTCATTAATGTCTTTATTTGTCCCTCCATCTTATGACTTAAACCTAATTTTTGGAAGGTATATTTTATTGATTTGGTTTCCAACCATTAAATGTATTTCTTATTTTGTATTGGTGATAAATCATAAATGTATTTTTCACTCCTCCCAAATTGAATTTTCGACATGCGCCTCACATTTAGCCCTAACTCATCTACCACTTGAAACATTGCTCTCTTTTTCCTACAATGTGCTTACGATGATCACTCAAAATATGTTTGGTCAAAAAATTCCCTAATAGTGAAAAAAAGAAATTCAATTACCATTGTGATCTTTGATAAATGGATACCTATTTTGGATAGCTTATCTTTGCATGGTTTGATCTTCAAATACAACAAAGTTTCGAAACATTTATATGGTAGAGGAAAGGTGTTAGTATACAACAAAATGGATAAAATAGCTATTTTTTGGAAAATTAGCCATTTTAGCCAAAATAGGGACTTGTTGGAAAAAGTCAGGACTTGCCATTTCAGCCAAAATGACGACTTTTTGGAAAAAGCAGCGTTTTTTTGGAAAAAGTCGTGACTTTTTGAAAAATTAAAAAATCACGATTTTTTCCAGCCGATTTTTCAGCTTAGGGAAAAAATCGCGACTTTTTAAAAAGTCGACTATTTTTCGGAGAGTTTTTCAACACCACTTTGCACAACAGTGTTGAGTTGGCATTAGCCAACTTGGATCTTAATGACCTAGTGTTAGAGCTAGTTACTTTTGACGATGGTGATCCTCTTGAGGGGTCATCCTCCACAACACTAGATGTAGATTTTGGATTGGATATAGAGGAGGAGAAGGAGGTGGATGGAGAGGACAACAATGGTAGTGGTGCAGATCTTGACAATGACGATGATTTCGTGGAGATGTACCGTTGATTACTCATGACTCATGAGCTTTGAGATCCTTCAATCTATGGTTCTAGTATCTATCCTTTGGTTGCTTTGCATTTTCCATTGACATTTCCACCTATAGTATCAAACTTCGATTATTCTGATTTATGTGTCCTGCATGTCTCGTGTCCTCATGTTAGGCAACTTATCCCCCTCTTAGTGACAAACCAATATCATAACACCATCATTAGGACGCTCCAAGAAAGATATGACACATGAAGTAGTAAGCATCCATATGTCAAGAGATTGATCTATCAGGAAAAGGCATGAAAGTAGCACGAACCACAAGTTGACCATCAACCATAGAGAAGTGAATCTCCTCCACAAAGTATCTCCATCAAGTAATCCACTCTCAAGAAGAGAAGAGGATCCATGAAGATTTATGTGCCCCCAAGTCCATCCAATGCTCTAAAGGAAACAACTGCAAACCCCATCAATGTGATGAAAATCACAATGTGAAACCTCATACAATATGAGGTGTAACAAAAAGTATTTGCAACCAAACTTCTGTGCTTTTTTACGGCAACATTGATGACATGATTCATCATCTCATCTATAAAGGCAATGGAGCCTAATGGACCCTCACAGTGCATATTGGTCCTCCACCTCTTGACAAGAATGGGTTGCTAACTTACTCTCCAACTATCAAGTGAAATACAATGGAAAGGAAGTCGATGATGGTTTTCCTTTACTAGTTTGAGGACATGGCGATGTTATTATTAGCAACACCAAGTTTGGAGAAGCTCTTCATGTTTTAGGGATTGGACCAAGTTTACTTTCTAATTACTATATTACTACTCAAAATAGCACCCATGACCAAGATCAAAGGTCACAGTGTGAAGAGTGGTAAGCATGGGAGGAGCTAGTGCCCAATGTCACCACAACCTAGCTCATAAACACTTTAGGTCAACTCCTAAGGCCAAGGTGGAGTCCCTAGATTTTGGTGAATGATAATTGCAATTACATAGGCAACACACAAACATCTTTCCCAACAAACCTCTTAGCTAAGACCAATGCTTTATGGAGTCAAAACAATGAAGCATAATTATCACTAGAAGAGAGGGAGGAGTTAATAGACTTTATCACGGATTTCAACAAAAATAACATGAATATGCTACGACTGTCATATGATTGCAGCACTGAATACACTTCAAAAAACTTGATAAAAATCAGTCAAAACCTATGTTACAGATAACGTGGGCCCCAACCCCATTTCCAGTGTTTCCCCGTTTTGAAACTCGGAAACATGTACCGTACGGCCTAGAAACGCGTTTCCGTACGGACGAAACATGTTTTAGAGATGGAAATGCGTTTCACCTATACGAAAACACGTTTTCGATATGGCTGCAGTTAATTAAGTCACGTTTCCAAAAAAAAAATGCTGCCATGGAGCAGTAGTTTTTGGTGATATTAATGGTAATGTTAAATTCTTAAAGTCAAAGTGACATTCTCTTTATCTTTTATTTTCCATCATTTTACTTAAATTTTTAACATTACCATTAATTGTTTCAGGATGTTTGAGAGTGGTTCCAATCTCATTGGACTTCATATGCAAAAAGTAGAATTTTAGATCCCATTCAAAATTTAGCAGACTTAATAGTTTTCAAGATTTCAGGATTGCAAAGTTTCCACTAGATTCTATCATGTATGAGGGTATGGAATTGGCATTTAATCAAGCAGATCAACCCCGATATGTATCTTGATGTTGGTGGTGTTGATTGTTGAACTCCTCTATCATGACATTAATAAAAATATACTCTTCACTCAAACAAAATCACTTATTAAGCATGGGAAGTTTTTTCTACCTTATTTTAATGACTGGATTAGGAAGTTCCATCAAAATTGTAGGGTGTTGAGCTGTTGACTAATGCCCTTGGAGGATCAAGATTAAAATTCGAGTTAGAGACAAAGGCTAGAGCCTAGAGGAGGGAGGTATAGGGTGTTATTGATGAATAGGATCTCAATATAGGCAATGATTTGTTGACATGTATGATTTATGATTTATATTTCACATTTATTTTTTAAAATAAAAAATGTTCTTGCTCATATATATATATATATCGCGTTTCCCCGTTTCCAAAATTTTGGGGGGTCATGTTTCCCCCGTTTCGTCCCTGTTTCCCCGTTTCGTGCAACTTAGGTCAAAACAATGTCAACCTTACCATTTGAGATGTACCTTGTATAGTAGGGCAAGGGGGGTGCACAATAGGGTGAAAAAGGGCCCTTAAATCAGATATGAAAATGTAAAATCAGATCTGGTATATGGCTTAGAACAACCCTCAAATAGATGGTGGTCCCTCTTATCATGTTCCCCAATGAACTTCCAACCCCCTAGGGGTCAATCTAGGCCCAAAACCTTGCTTGGATTTGCAATAAGCCGCCGAAGTTAGAACAAGTTAATTGTTTGTCATCAAGGTTTAGAAGTCCATGCAAGCCATTTTTGGCCCTTTTTTCAACTTTTGCATACATATGCCCTCGGGTAATTGTAACAAGTGTCGTAGCATGGCGAACTTTGTAAAAGACTTGGCTCTCTTAGGCTAGAGTGTTTTTTTACTTGTTAATTATATGTTGCTCTTCAACGACTTATAATTTTTGAGTTTTTCACTCAAACCTCCAAAGCTGGAGTAATTGTCTTGGTGGTTAGGCCATAGGAGGTTATTAAAGTCTAGGTGTCAATGTATAATACCATGCTAGTCACTATTTTTGAGTCATATGAACATGTAATAAGTCCCCCCTAGGATTTTTTTAATTTTTTGCTAATAAAAAATTTTCCCTACAAAATGAGCTTTTTTTAATATTTTTAATATAAACATAAAAAAGTCATAAAATGGTGTTAGGAGGTGGAATTTGCCACGGGGGTGCTTGTTTTCTAACTCAGAGTAACCACTGTACCCTCAAACCCACTTTGAGAATCAAATTAGTGATTATTTATCATTTGATTTGATTTTCTTTCGAAAATGGCCAAAAAAAGACAATAAAGTCAAAATCGACATCCCTAATTTCGAGGAAACATGCTGGGAATATATTTGCAGTGGTGGCAAGTTAATTACTAGTTGAGGTTGAGTTCTCTCAAGTCTGGATTTGCTAGTTGAGGCTCTCATCCAGATGTGGCGCATTGACTCAGAAAGAGGGGGCATTTCATGAGAGAGGGCACACCTCTTGATGTGACGTGCCTCTCCTTAAAAGGAAGGCGAGTTTGCTAGGTGAGAGGTGGCATCAATCATATCCACCTCACCTTCAGTTAACTCCAATGCCCTCCCCTTCTTCCTTAATCATCTCAATTTGCCCCAATGAGCTTCTAGTTAAGAAGTGCGCCCCTCTTAGCCCATCTGTGCCCTCTGTTTGCTATTTAAGCAAGGTCCCTCTCTCCATTTAGACTAGTTGGAGTTTGGAGCAGAGGCTTGCTGTTGTAATTGTTCATTATTTTTTTTGTTGAGAATAAGAAGACTTTGGAGGTCATACCTGTGTAATGATGTCTATCTGTGGATGAATTATCTCGGTGCATGGGGTAACTTGTATTTAGGTGCTTGTTCATTTGCTTATCTGAATCTGGCCTACTAAAGATTGCTATGAATTTGTAGGAAGGGTTAGTAAGTTTGTTTACTTAACTAATCTTTTATTTACATATGCTTAGAGATCTAAGAATAATATGCTTCATTAGTTTATATTCATATGTTCTTGATTTCTTGCATATGCATTTCCGGATTAAATGGGTTGTGTGCAAGTTTGTTTCTAGCTACATGTTCCTTGGCTTGAAGAGGTGAAGAGCTTGCTTGCATCTTCTCCTTTTTCAAGAATCTTTTGGCAGATATAGTCCCTTTATGTTCCACAACCAAGCTTCAAAGTCTTACTTTCTCAGATCCACGCTGCTGCTCTTCTCCCTCTCTCTACATTATTTTCACTATTTTCCTGGTTACTTTCAAGTGCATTTCTAGATCTATTGTTTAAATCTAAATCACAAGTAGATATGATGTGCATTTGCTCTCAAAATAGATCATACTTCATTTTATAAAGATCTCATCAATAGAAGCTAGATCTAGTATAAAGTTCTTTCATTTTATAAGTCATTGTATTGTTAGATTTAAAAAGGCTTGAATGAAAGTTTCTTTCTTTGGTCTTAGAAGTTAATTTATGCAACAACCACTTGGGTTCGTACAAAAAGTCTTGCTCTATTGGTTTGTAAACTCAAGAAATTTCTGTATGGCCGTAAGCAGGCAACTCATGCTTGGTATGAGAAGATTCACAGTTTCTTTATCATCTATGGCTTCACTCTATTTGAGGTTGAACATGATCTCTGTATTCACCATCACGATGGCAAGACATTTATCATTATGCTGTATGTGAATGATCTCCACTTGATTGATCATTCCATGTCCATGATCAATGATATGAAGCAACAACTTCCGGTTTCTCTTGAATTGATTGATTTAGGCCCACTTCGTTCTCTCTTGTGACTTTAGATTTTTCAAACCTTTGTTGGGAATTTTCTTTCTTAGCCTTAATACACCTTGGATCTCTTGCAACATTTTGGGTTAGAAGATTGCAAGCTATTTGGTACCTCTGTTGCTCTCAAGATGAAGTTTTAGGCCAAGTGTCCTTCACCCTTATTTGATGTAACACTTTATTGATCTCTGGTTAGTAATCTACTTCATCTTACCCATTCTTGGCCCAATATGTCCTTTGCAATCAATATGTGTTCTTGATATATCTAGGAACTTCGTGAGAGTCACTATTAGGCCACTACGTGCATTTTGTGCCATCTTTGGGGCACCATTCACATGGGCATTCTCTACTTAGTTTGTGTTGATATTTTTCTCCCTGGTTTTTGATGTTGATTGGGTTGGTGATCTTGATGAGTGGAAATCTACCTTTGGCTATTTGTTTTATCTTGGTTTTGGACTAGTTTCTTGGTGTTGCAAGTAGCAATAGGTTGTGGGACTGTCCTTCATTAAAGCCAAAATGTTAGTGTAGTTCATACTAGGAAGCATCTTGCATGGATATGGATGATGCTTGATCAACTAGGTCTTGCGCCATGGATTCCGCCCACCTTATTTGTGACAATTTCAGTACCATTGAGCTTATTGTCAATCCAATGAATCATTAGAAGAACAAACACATTGGGATTTGGATAAATTACATTCAACAACATCATGCTTAGGGACAACTTGTGCCAATCTTTG
Organism: Pseudotsuga menziesii; assembly: GCA_001517045.1. NCBI lineage: Eukaryota > Viridiplantae > Streptophyta > Pinopsida > Pinales > Pinaceae > Pseudotsuga > Pseudotsuga menziesii. The sequence goes on from LPNX010387822.1 coordinate 29,389, forward strand.
TTCCTTTTGTAGATCAGCTTCTAGATGCCTTCACCAAATCTCTTTTGGAGTCCACCTTCACTTGTTCATGGGCTCGTATCTATATAGGAGAGTTGCCATTAATGGGGGGAACATGATGTACTACAATATCTTCTCTCCATGGCCCTTTGTTTGGATCAAGGGGGGGTGTTGAGACTATGTGGTTAATCTTCACTTGAGCCCATGTGCTGACTTATTGTATTGATGTATTAAAGGCTTTATTGAGCCTATATGTGTAACTAACCCATTTCTTGTACTTTACTATTTTTGACTATTTTGGCTAAGGTTGACCTTGTTGCCTTCTTTGTGCTAGCTCCTTAAACCTAAAGGATGTGTGTAAATATGCAATACACTCATTTACAATTATCTTATTCAAGTGAACATATTATTTTTTATTTGCCTTAGGGCACTCCTAAAAAGTTTGCTCTGGTCATGGCTAATTTTTATTGGTTATGGTTGATTTCTGCTAATTGCACTACAGTATGATTACATCTCTCTTGTGATCTACATTAAGTGTTATAAATCTGCTGGGTTTACCTGACTGGATTAGGGTTTGTTGATGTTTTCGTTGTAGATCTATTATCTTCTTATGTTCTCAATATAGATAACATAGAAAAGCACAACAAATTATAATAGAAATCAAGCAATTAGAGGGAATACACAACACACTTATGTTGGGTATTGTATACCCTAAAAGAACTTCCCTTGTATTCACAAAGAATACGTTGCTCATCAACCACTAAGGTTCAACATGCATACATATAATATTGAAAGAAGCGAGTGATGAAAGATGGCTACAAAGAATGGCTTGCTTATCAACCGCTAAGGTTCAATGTGCATACAATTACATACATATTGGAAGAGGAGAGTTATCAAAGTTGATTATGTCAAGAATCATTTTTGACCATGCCTCCCAAAGAAATATCTGCCACTAATTACGTTGGACTTGATCGTTTATCAAAGTTGACCAAGTCTACTAAGTAATGGAATGTACAACTTTTTACCTTCCAAACCTGCATTTCTTGTGGTAAAGTCCTTAATCACAAATGCAACCTTGGAGGAACTCAAGAGAGCTGCCCATTGTCACCACAGGTCCACAACAGCCTTCTTTTCACTTTAGGCCAGCTCTGCTCCAGCACAAGGGGGTATCACTAAGATAGGATTGCTAAAGTTATCCAATGGAAACTCAAGGTGAAATGGAGTTGACTTGAGCAAAACATAATTTTGATATAGGTTTTTTATGAGGTGATGTGTGAACCAAGACTATTGTCAATCCATTGGGTAAGTGGAGTCGAGGATCAACGATGAAGTGCCGCAACTATTAGCTTCTTTTGAATGAAATTAGCAGTGAATGAAGCTGGGAGAAAGAAGCTACAAACAACCCTATCTTGCTGTTCACTATGACAGAAAATTAGTTGTGAAAACCCAAAATAAGGAGTAGTTCCAAATATGTGTGAGAGTACATTTGCCAACAGAAATTGTGAATGGCAGCCAACTTTTGATTAGGAGGAAAGATACACATTAACATCTTCATTCATAAACACAGTTTTTTATAAGGAGATAAACCACAATAAAACCTCTTCCAAACAAGGAACAAAATGTTACCAGGATTATTACCCTTCACAACATATTTGATGCAAATATTTGCAGATTTATTCTTCAGCAATATAAACCCAAGCAGATATGCCACAAGAAGAGAATTCTTTACTTGAGTGTCTTGAAGATATTTGAAATTAACATTAATGAAATTATCTAACACTTTGTGCATCACCGGAGCGGGAAACCATCAACTTAGGGTCTCCTTAAGTCTTAAAGAGTTAATAATTGCTCCTTGATGAAGTGTTGCTTATGGGATGTTTGACAACAAGTTTATTGATGTAATTAAGTGGGTTTGAGGTCTCCTAGCTAAAACACTCTAGGCGATAGTGGTGCATTTGACTCGTAGCACTTTCTCATGACACATCGATCACCCCTTGATGGAGTGCCCTAGCATTGTTGGGTTAATTTGGCATCTTGATGACATGGACCATCCCTTTTGATGGAGTGCTTGGCTTGTATGTTGATGACTTGATGATATTTGGAGGCTTTCTATTGGAGTGCTCTAGCTCATTTGATGTGATTCCCACTTGGGTATGGTTTGTTGTTGGTTTTCGTTGGAGCTCCCTCTCCTCTAGCACATATTTTGAGGCATAACACACATATTTGCTTGGGCACCCTTGCTTTTGGGCACTTGGATGGCATCTTGGCACCCCTTTTGAAGAAGGGGTTGTCCACTTCCTTCATGAGGTTTGTTGTGTATTGTGGGGACCTTGGTCTTGATTTGATGCCATTATTTTAATTGTTGGACTCTTTGTTTTGTGGATCTATCCTTTGCTCAGGTTTTGATGAGGTGGTATGTTGGATATCGAGCCTTTGGAGGTGAGTTCCTAGCTTGAAGGACTATTGTTGGCATGTGGACATTATCCTGAGCCTTTTGGAGGGGTGTCCTAGTTTTGGGAGCGATTCTCTTTTGATAGAGTGCGTAAAATTGTGCTAGCTCAACGTCATTGGATGTAGAGTGGTAGTGGGATTTTTGAAAAGTGGTTATAACAGAAAATCCAATAAATGTTGAGGATGTTGGCAATTTCGAAATATTGTTTAAACACATTGCGTTTAGACCACATGTGCGACTTGGAAGGTGCTTTTGGACACCAGTTACACTGAGAGGGGGGGGGGGTGAATCAGTGTGCACAACTTCTATTACTTTTTCACTTTTATTAACAATCATCAACTTATTCAATATTATGCATTATCAATTTATCACATTATCATTATATCATCAATCAACATTATTAACATCATCATATCATCAGATCAGAAGCATAGCATGAAAAAAAGAACTCCAGATTTTACGTGGAAACCCAAGTCCTGGGGGAAAAACCACAGAAGCCTTTATAATAGTTTTCTAGAAATAACTGGAAGGAGGCAACAACCCCCTTATTACAATGACTTGAGTTCTCCAGCTACAACTGGAAGGAGGCTACAACCCCCTGATTTACAGGCTACAACTTGAAGGAAGCTACAACTCCCTAGTTCTTCGGTTACAACCGGAAGGAGGCTACAACCCCCTTTCCTTGCCCTGTCTTGCCACCCTGATATGAACCATGACTGCACTGATCTTGCGGACCTGTTAACCAACACCTGTACTACACTGCATAATCTGTACCACGCTGGACAACCACTGCCACTACTAACCACTGCTTATCATCTTATCACTACTCGTCAACTGATCAGTGTCCATTGTATCACACTACTCATCAACCTGTACAATCAACATGTCCAATCAATCTGTTGCTCACATCAACTGACTCAGTCAATCTGAGTCTAACCAACTGCACACCAAACTCATTCCACCTGAGTCAAACCAACTGCTCATACACAACTCAACCAGTCTGAGTCAGACCAACTGCACATAGGGCACCCTGTGTCAATTCTTCTCAATTGAACCAACCTGTACCAAGTTGCTTGTGTACCTGTGTCAAATCAATCATATACTTGTGTTAATCTAATCAAGTGCTTTGACAGTCAACCAACCCTTCTTACTTGGCCTAGTTCATCAAGTAAGAGACACATTTGAGCAACAAAGAGACTTCACATACGGTCAACTAAACTTTGTCCAAACACCCTCAACTCAATGAAACCACAACCAACCTCAATCACAGTCAATGAATACTTGACAGGTAAACATGATAAACCTCAACCAAGAAGATAAGACTTAACCAACTATGCCAAACTCATCCAGTCTCATAAATTCTTAGACACAAAAGGATTTTTCACTCCACTCAAATCAAGTCAGCAAATCAATCAAATATCAAGCAAATAGTCAATTACAATACTGTCAGAGGTTGTCATTAACAGCCAATAACAGTCCATCTCCACTTAGGTCAAAGACACAATGATCAACACTTGTCAAGATAGTTTTCAAAGAAAACACTTAGGTTGATCAAACAACTCACTCACAAGATCTATTACTTGCATGTCAACTTCTCATTCAATACTACACTATACAACAGTCAAGATAAACACCAAAGTCTGTGCCAACAATATTCAAGATAATCATCAAGATTTATATCAAGATCACATTAAGATATATTCCAAGATAACCATCACCATAGTCTCCATAACATGTTCAATGACTTCAAGGATATATACCAATATATATCCTCACATACTAAGATCAAAGATGAACTCTATTCATGAAAGACGTGTGCCATCACAAGAGAAACCCATAAGCATGAGCCATACCTTTTTGAAGATCACAAGATGAAGAAAAAGTAGAAAAACCAAAAGAAACTCTAGATCATGTCATCATAAAGCCCTCGTAACAAGCTTTCCAACGAGCCAAGAATTTTGTAATTCCGATTCCGTATGAGAAAGTAATGCCAATTTTAGTGAAGATGCCCATAAATTTCTCCTCCCCAAAGGTTTGCACTTTTCTCCAAGAGTTGCGAAAATACTGGGAGAATTGATGATGAACAAATGAAATGTTTGATATTCTATTTATATAGGTTGTTGAGGAAAGTTATTACCTTGGGCCGACATGCAATTCAAAATTACAAATAATTAAATTCTCTTTTGTTTGGTTGGCTGACCAAAAAAGGTGGGGTGCACCAACTTCAAAAATTTATATCTCTTCAATTGTAAGGAGTTAGAAGATGCTCCACATATCAACAGAAATGGCTTGGCGAGGACTATCTCCCTATGATGGGTTTATTTGCAAATTCTTGGTCTGATACCCTTAAATTCTTCAATATGTCTAGGACATCAAAGACCCCACACATGAGGGTGCCAACGACCATACCACCAACTACAAGAGTTTCAAAGTCTTCTTCAAAGTCTTCTTCAACATATCAAGGCACTTTCGTGGGCTATACCTCCATCTACAACTCAATAGCTATATAACCACAAATAGGACCATACATCACCATGGTTCAAGACCCAAGGCACCACATGCAAGGGTTTCAGGGACTCTTTCAAAGATATCATATAATATTTAAACATGATACTTTCCATGGACTTCAAGCCCATCACATAGGACTCCATCACCAAGTGATGAGGGCATCATGACCAAAGATTCCATCATATCAAAGGCTCCAACAATCATGGGCTTACAAACCAACATATGTATGGATTGCAAGACCCAAATCATTTCCAAATGCACCATCAATGATCGTATAGCGTCCAAGGGTCATCACACCGCCATTTATGTGGGTGCCAGACCTTCTCATGCATAATGACCATCTCCAAGGGTGCCATGACCCCAACAAGGGCTACACGGGCATCAAGATCTTCATCAAGTCATTAATGACCACATCATCACCTTTAAGGGGACAAGGATCATTAAGCCATCAAATGTGGGTTCAAGGGTTTTTTCAGGGCTTCTTCATCAATCAAGGGGCTTCATAGGCTTCTTCAACCACCTCAACCACACCAGGAGACCTCCAAGGGTCAATATCCATCATGACATCACCTGTGGGGTTGCTAGACCTTCTCCTAGGGTACCATGAACTCAATAAACACAAATGACCACTGAAAGGGTCATTTGGACTCTTGCAACTTTTTCAACCCACCAAAGACACTTTTGTAGGGTACCGAGGCATAAGTTGTGGTACTGGGGAACCAGAGAAACAACTGGGGAACCGTAAAACATCTTTAGGGTGTTTAAGGCTTTTGCCATTGTCCCAAGGGCTCCAAGGGCTTCAAACTTGGGCCTTGACAAGATCAAAAGGTCTCCTTAGACACTGGCACTTACTTAACCCTCAGGGGCTCCTCAAGGGGCACCAAGACATGTTGGCATCAATGACTATACACTATTGGCATCGATGACAACTTAATCAATAGGTGCATTTTTGCTAGATGAGTCACACTTTCCTTTTGAGGATCTTATTTCTTGGAAACGTCCACCTTTGGATCTATTTTGCACATGTTTGATGGGATGCTTCTCTTGGAGAAGACACTTTTATTCATTGTTGACTTCATAACATGAGTTGGTTATGTACTTGCATTATTTTATTGTATTGCTTGGAGATAAGATAATATTAGATAAGATAATTTCATTAATGTCCAACAAATTACCACAAAAGTAGGTCATTGGAATTGTTAGGTACCAAGATGTCAATACAAAGTGGGAGCACTAAGTTGGCTCCTATAAAATGAAATGCAAAAAAGAAAAGCAAGACCAAAACCTAGATATCGAACTCCAAAGATGGAGAGCCAATCTAGGAGAGAGATGTATAGATATCTAGGGCCTATGAAACAAAAAGCATATGTTTGTCATGTTACGTGGGAGCCATGTCTCTTAACATCTGAGACCAACTGGAGGAAGCGCAAAATAGAACCTTGTCTAGAGGAAGAGCTGGAAGAGGAGGTGGAACGGGTAACATGTCTCTTCTTGGAGTGATGTGCTTGCCTTTGTGCCCTAGAAGAAATTGGTTGACAACTGATGCGATGTCGAGACTGTTTATGTCGTTGGGGTTGGATAGAAGGGGAGGAAATCCTTTGCATTTGAATAGGTCTGGAGTCAAAAGAATTGTCGTTGTCTATCTGCCTCTTGGTACCCCTTGAAGATGGGAGCACTGGAAAAAAGGAAGTGATCTGCTAGCTGTAGATTGCTCTAGTAGATGAATGTGACTAAAGGATGGGAGAGCAGAGTTGGAGGGATTCTTGCAAATACAAGGCCATGTATCTTTGGTCGTGGTATTGGAAGAACTTGTTCAAGGTCTAGATCTCCCTAAAAAGAAGCTCTCTAAAAAGAAAATGGAATCATCCATAGATCTCATAGTATACATGACAACGAAAGATGAAGTGCAACTCTATCTCAACCTCTCGAAGGTCGCAAACCTGGCAGATCTTGTCTGATCGATCAATATGGTGATTTGTCTCAATTCTAAGAAGGTGGGAGCCCACTCTGAATTGGCCTAAAGGAATACAAGGAGCATGTATCCAATGGTGAAATGTATAGTGTAGTCGAATATTGAGGATGCCCCTCAGATCCATGAAACGCTCAACATAAAAGGCCATCTTTGGATGTAACACACCTTAAGGATTGATCCATGTGACTTGCACATATTGGTTACAGATATCATACCAAATGATTTTGTTCAACTTTTGCTTGGTAGGAAAGAGGTGACTAGGTGCATCTAGAGAATATTGAAATGGGGAAGATGATCTATCGGAATACCAACCAACTCTAAAAGAGCCAAAACTCTTGCATACCAACATCAAGTGCGGCTTGGAGGGCTAGCAGAATCAGTAGACTCTAATGATCAATAGGCCAAGTACGTGTAGTTGTCTCGCCTTTGCGTCGAATCTGCTAAGCTTTGAATGTGGTGTAAGAATGAGACTAGGAAGAACATTGTCTCAAGCCGAAAGGGGTGTACGCCAAACTTTGGGAGAGAAATGTGGCTCTAACCACTTTTTGGAGAGTTTGTTGAGTAAATTGTGGATTTAGGAGAGGAAATCATTATTCTATTGTAAAGGAGGTCGAGATACACTCTATATAAGGAGTAGTCCTTCATTTATTTTCATGGTTTCTCTTCTTGGAGCTTAATGGATATAACTTTCTTGGGAGTGGGAAGCAGGAAACAAATTTTCAAAAAGCTTTCGAGAGTGGAGCATTTTTTATACAATAAATATTTTAATATATTTTGATGCATATATGTTTAGAAAACATGCATGATGCTAAATTAGCTGTAGAAAAACATGAAAAACATAGATCTAACCATTTAGTACACATAACATCATTCGTCTAGTAGCTATAACTTATAACATTGTCATCAAATGATCAATCACCAACATTAACCTTCAAGTTTCAACATTAGCAGTTGACATCATCAAACTCTAATAAATAACATCAACCACAAAATGAAACAAAGCATCATATCCATTACCAATGAATTGTAAGATGCAATCAATGATTCAAACTTCAAAGGTAGGTTCAAAGTTTAAAGTTCAAAGTTCAAATTGACCATCAAAAATATCCCTAGCTTGTGCCAAAATGTGACCATCAAGAATAGTGTCCACCTCTTGAAATTCATGTCTATCAAATGCGGATGCAACCCTGTCTTTCAAACCCTGCCATGAATCACTTAAGACCATACTAGCCAATTCCTATCTTACCTTCGAAAGGTTCTTGAAGGTGAGGCAGTAGCTAGCAAATATGGTCTTTGTAACCTTAAATAGCTCTAACCGAGAGTGATTGTGAAAAATGTAGTGGGCCATGCTATGATTGGTAATAAATTTTATCGTTTTCTTCCCCCTCGTACAATGCACCAATCCATTTATAATTAAGGTCCATCTTAATAATATCATGCTTCAAAAGGTTCAATGTGCGAGCCAAACACCTTTACCAAAATATGTTAAGGGTACATATCCTCAATGATTACCCATGTTGCCTTACAATTAGCAGCACTATCAGTGATGACTTAAATGATGTTGTATGGCCCAATCTCTTTAATGGTTTTAATTAAAGGTGTTGCAATATAAATACTAGTCTTGTAATGATTTGAGTAGTCATGTGTTGAAAGGAAGACCACACCAGTAGAAGGCACACCGAGGATATTTATCAATGGCTCGCATTAAACATTTGTCCAACCATCAAATACAATGGATACCCCATATTTGATCCAATCATTTGTAAGTCGTCCTAGAGCATTATGGATTTTGTCTCTTTCCCTCTCAAGTCCCATGGTTTTGGCTTTGTCATGGTCAGGGCTCGTGTATCCTTAAGGGGCACCATCAATGGTTTGTACCATTTCATGTCAATAGGGCTATCAAAGAACATTGAATGGTACACCACATGCATAGAGAAACTTGAAAAGATTTGCATCCATGTCATCCCCACAACCTTGGTCAAGGAAATCTGATATTTTTTTATGCATAGGAGAGAATCCACTACCATGGGGCAGGGGTGTGGATTGACAACCAAACATTTATGTGAACCTAAGGTCTCAGATTCAACCCTTGATTTCTTGGATTTGTTTTGTGTGGCCTCTTATTTCTTGTGTTTGTTTCTATCTCTCACTAGCACTTGGTCATAGGTTTTAACTCCTAGTCTTACCTTCATCCCATGGCATAATCCCAAGATGATTTTTCACACGGCTATATGAACTTGTGTAAGTTTTAGTACAATGGGGGCATATAAACTTTGTGGTTCCACCCCCTTTGCCTCCCCAAGCCTTCTCATATACTTCCACAAGGGTGTTGAAGTCTCTTTGTGTTTTTGTCCATCATCATTGTTAGCGTCATTATCATCATTTCCTTCAAATTCTTCCTTCTCTTCACAATATGTGCCACTCCGTATTTTCTCCTCACCAATGGTATTTCAACTTCCGAACACCACCATCATAATAGAAAATGGAACCAAGAGGAAAAAACACATACCCATCATGCTTCTTGACTCAAGATGAGAATAACTTGTTGCCTACAATTGAATGATGGAGAAGGAGAAATGTGTAATGAACAAAATATATATATGCATTAATAAATATTAATAATATTGATAAATCAATTAAATAATTAAATGAAAAGATAAATGAAGAGGCACCTTATGAAAGGTGGCGTCTCATCACCAAGGCAACCCTTGCATAGGTATTTATACAAGCATCATTTCTTGTGTAAATCGTCATTCATATTTATATTTACTCTTTATATAATTATCCAACATAGAACTATTTTCTATTGGACTATTCAATTGAGATAGATTTCAAGAATATTCGGATACAAATATTACATTGGTATCAGAGCGATCTGGCCCTTGGCCATTATTTACACCTTGTGTAATTTGGTTTTTAACCATTATCTTAGGGTTTCGTTGAAATTGTGGTCTTTGACCAAGAAGGAAAAAGAGAAGAGGTAAGACAATAATAATAAAAAAAGAAGAAACAAAAAAAGGAAAAGAAAAAAAGGTAAAAAAAAAAGTGAAAAAGAAAAAGAAAAAAGAAATCATTTTAAAGGAAAAGGACAAAAAAATAAGAAGTAAAGCCACACGATTTTTTCCAAAGTGTGGGATATAAAGTAACTCTTTAATAAAATCAAAGAGAGAAAGTTCAAAAGTTTATTAATTATATATAGATATTCTTTATCAAATTTTAATAATTGGTTATTCCATATTGGCATAATATTATTATTACTTTTAATAATAGTAATAATAATTATTGGGAAAAAATCAATTATTGAAGAGATGGTATACTATACAAGATAAAAGATGTCTTTCTTTGATATATCTTGGGATAAGAAATGTGATAAAATGGAGTCTCATGACGAAAAACAAGGAAGATTCCGATAAACTTTTGAAAAGTATGCAGATCCCATATTAAAAACTTATGGGCTTATTCAAGGAAATTCTGTTCGCATCGCTATTTGACCAACAACCAAGAAGAATTGCATAAATGTTGACCTAGCAAACCAAGTAATACTTTCAGAATCAGATATAATTGAAAATAACATGCTTCTTTCTGATGAGAAATATGACCTTAAAAACCTACAACTATTTGTTGATGATTACAAGGTCATATGTCAATTCAGTGTCGTTTCATTGGATCAAGACAAAGTTGATATAATTCTAAGGTCACCTTGGTTAGATACATTAGGTACCTTTGTGTTCAACCCAAGGAAAAATTTCTTGACATTTCCTTATAAAAAGAAGAAAATCACATTCTAGGATGTTACACTGAAGTCAAGTTCAAGAGTTGTGTCATCCGAAAACTTCAAAGACATCTCTAAGGTGCTTTCATAAGAAGATCATAAATCAATATCAAAGATGCAAAAAGAATTCGATAAAGTCACCATGGACAAAGAAGAAGAGCTCTCGTCTAAGAGATCATAATACAAAATTGCTTCTTCAAATCGAGAAAGTGAAGGGTAAAGCACAATACCATCAAAAGCTAGAAGAGGAAAATCGAGATATTTAGAATAAACTATTAGAAAATATCAAAGAGAATGGTCACCTTAAGAAGTATAAACAAGATCTAATGGATCAAATTTAAAAGCTTAAGGATGATGAGAAAACACAAGAAGAAATGATCAAGAATCTTAAGAATGATAACAATTCGTTGGAAAATAAGTTGGAGCAAATTCAGAAGAGGACATCAAATCTCTCGGACTCAAAAATTCAAGTTGAGGAAAAAGAAGCAAATACAAATCCAGTGATCGCCACAGTTCAAAATGAAGCCAATTTAATAAAAAAACAAACAACAAGAACTCCTTATCGACATCGAAACTATAAAAAATATTTTGACCAACGACAGGGTCAAAATGAACATAAATAGAGGAGTTATGATTTCAAAAAAGAAAAAACACAAAATCAACAAACAAAGCAAAAAACTAGAAGTTCCATCCAACAAAGCAATCAACAAACAACTCTAATTAAGATATATCACAGATGGACTACTTCACAAACAATGCAACATTTTTTCTTGGGAATTCAAAACCTATATGATGATCTCGTTTCGTTAAGTGCTGCAGTTCTAACGCAAAATATTGAGAGATGACATTACAAGAAAGAGATTAGACATGAGCATAAGCCTTGTCTTCAATAAGCTTTTAGGGAAACGATTCCCTCAAGGGGAAGACAGTGTTATATAAAAATATAACATAATACAATATATATAAATAAATAGTAATAATAATAATAACAACAAGAAGCAATAATAATATAATAATATAATAATAATTGGTGAAAATGTGTAACTCTTAATGAAGAGTTGTGTTAGAGGCCCTTTAAATGATTATATATACGGGATATTCTATCTTGTAAAATATTATATATCATAGTTTTATACATATATTCTTTTATCCAAATTGATTTTTATATATTATTCCAATTGTTTTGGTGATATTTGTGTGAGCGAACTTTTGTCTGGCTAAATAATTAAATGAAAAGGTAAATGAAGAGGCACCTTATGAAAGGTGGCATCTCATCACCAAGGCAACCCTTGCATGGGGATTTATACAAGCATAATTTCTTGTGTAAATCATCATTCATATTCATATTTACTCTTATATAATTATCCAACATGGAACTATTTTCTATTAGACTATTCAATTGAGATAGCTTTCGAGAATATTTAGATACAAATATTACCAAATGGGAAAGAGTAGGAGAAGAGAACATTCAAGATTCAACATAGTGGAAAAAAATTTAAAAACAAAGAGTGGGCTTTAAAGCCTACTTCTTTAGTTCTCCAATGGTGGTTGAATGTAATTATGATAGTGAAGAAATTTGATAAACAATCACAAAACCTTTTATTGGACTTTTATCAAACACTTTGATTGCAAATCTGATTTATTACTTTTCGGAACTAATAATTCTTAAAATGAATTTGTCTGATAGTTTAAGCATAAACACCAATGCACTCAATTTCAATTTGAAGATAAGTGTGACAACATAGAAATTCAGGGCCAAGCCTAGGGAAAACCCTTACCAAAGGAAGACCCAGAGAAATTTTTTTATTTATGAGAGAAAAAATCAGAAATTCAACAACTCAAAGTTTCTTCCACAACACCAAAACAATTTCAGAAACCCTCATTTATCTGTAAATCAGCATGTGCCAAATATACTCACAGTCATCTCACATGTGCGCACTGTACACAACAGGTTTTTCGAGATTTGTCCTAGGTGTTGTCGCCTTTCACACACCTAGGGGAGACGTGGCATAACCACTCGGTGTGTTCTTGGGGACAAGTCTCGAGTCAAGACTGTCACCTTGTTCTTGACTCCTCTGTTTAGGCCAACTCCTAATTGAAGCCAAGGGGGGTAGACCTTATTAGTTTCTAAGGCTATTAAGGCTAAGTGTGATGATGATTGAGTTATTTAGGAGTTTGATGAAAGTAAACACTTGAACAAGATATTGCAACAAAAAATGTTTAAAACACAACAACATATAGATCAACACATGATATATAAAGCACACAGAAACAAATGATTGTATAATGTAAATACCAGTGCCAAAAAATGGAGTCCAGAGATAAGAAAGTGCTATTGTATTGCTTGGAAAATATGTTGCAAGTGCTCTTGGTTAGTTTTAGATTAATGTTGCAAATGAATTGATTAACTTAAGGCGGGAGGGAACTCCAAATATACCTGAAGGTACGAGGAGTATGTCTAAAACCCTTATCTGATGCGGCTTCATGCAAGGAATATGTGGGCTGGGTCAGAGTTTCTGAGACGTGTCCAACACTACACCAACAAGAGTGTAGCTTGACGGTGTCTCGAGGTCACTACCTAGTTGTTCCCGCTTCCTTTGTGAATTTGTCCACCGCAACGGATCAAATCGAGGCGTTGGATTTTCTCCTGTGGAGGTTAATTGAGAATGTGAGACTAATTATACTAGTCACGCACGTTGCTTTTGATGCAGCCAACTGATTTGTCGAACCACAACGGTGCATAGCATACACAACGAAGCCTCCGTAAATTTTAAGGATTTTAAGATTGTAGCGTGTTTGGGTGTTTATTAAGTCCCTAAGAATCTCTTTCAGGCTAAAGCCCTATTCGGGAGAGCAAGGGGTGTAAATTTTAACATGCGAAGTAACATAAAATAAAAGTACTGGAAGAAAGACCAAATTGTCTAATTAATCCTACCACGCATCTCTTTCCCCTTTCGGGTAACTCGGGAAGTCGTGGGGTAAGTATTAGTGTTACTTTGATAAATAGAATATGGAATGATATAATCAGATTTACAACATCTATCAAAGTATACTATCCTGCACGAAAGAACTACACTAAAACAAAACAAAAAAATAAAAAAATGAAAAAATGAGACAAAGACACAGATTCCCCCTGGGCTTTGAAGAGCCTATCTGAGATCTTTTTATTAACTGTGGTTACAATCCTTATAAGAAGTGCTCTTTGGTCCTTGCTATATGGGATCCAAAGGCTTACAAAAAGTGAGAATCAGAAACCAGAAAGTAGGGGGAATCTCTGTGAAGCTCTGGATGGCCTAAAAGTGGAATTTTGGGCAGAGTTTCCTTCTCTTTTTTGGTGGACCTGTTAAAAACCAGCAAGCATATATTAGTGAAAAGTGCCCAAAAACACTTTGGAAGTGTCTTTGGACAACCCACAAAAATTTGGTAAAAAACTACTAAGTTAAACTACAAAAAAGAGTGATATAATCAGAGTTGCAAGGAATTGCTCCTCCCCCTGACGAATCGCTCCCGATGCGCGTTCTGGGAGGAATTGATGAGGAATCGCGATTCCTCATCGAATCCTCCAGGGAGCGATTTTCGGAATCGCGATTCCTACCCAAAAAAACGTTCCCTGACATTTAGGAATCGCTGAGGGAATCGATTCGGAATTGACGTTCCCAGAGCGATTCCTCAACAAAAAAAACGTTCCCGAAATCGTTCCCTAACCGATTCCACGTGATGGAAAAAAAATTTCTCATTTTTTTTTGGAAAAAAAATTGTTTTTTGATGGTTGCCTAGGGTTTAATTAGTGTTTATAAACACTATTGGCCTCTTTTTGGACTCATTCTATTCCTCATTTGCTTGTTTTCATTTTTCTTGCTAGGGCTTTGAGTGGCTTTGCTAGTTGTTTGAGAGCAAATTTGTAGGAGCTTGGAAGGGAGATTGGAGGGGAGATTGAAAGATTCTATTTGTGAGAGCTTGGAAGGAAGATTGAAGGCTTCCATAGAGACATTCAACAATCCTTGAAGAGCTAAAGAGGTAGGCTCTAAAAACCCAATCTTTGTTTGTTTTTGAAAAAAATATTTCACTATGTTAAAATTTTAAATCTTGTATGTGTTTTTTTCTTACCCTTTCCAATTTCTTCTTCTCCATCATTCTATTGTAGGCAAGAAGTGATTCTCATATTGAATCAACAAGCATGATGGGTATGTGGTTTTTGTGGTTGGTTTCGATTCTTCTCATGATGGTGGTGGTGGGAAGTAGATTTGGTGGTGGCAATGATGGGGATGAAGAGATAGGGAGCCGCACATACCATGGAGAGGAGGAGGAGGAGGAGATTGAGAGTGATGAGGGGCCAAAAAAAGACACAACACCTTTGTGGAAGTATGTGACAAGGCTTGGGGAAGGGAGAGGGGGTGGAACCACAAAGTTTACATGCCTCCATTGTAATAAAACTTACACAAGTTCACATACCCGTGTGAGAAAGCATTTGTGTGGGATTATGTGATCAAGGTAAGGCTACTGGAGTCAGGCTACTGGATTATGCCATGGTGAACTAAAGCTATGTAAATATTAAGTTATTAACGCTTGAATATAATATAAAATGGTCCAAGTTGGTGGTGGAGAGCATGAGAGTAGTTATGAGTCCAGTAGACTGTAGATCGAAATAGGAAAAGGGGGCCTAAGGGAAAGTAAATCCTCTATTGCCAAGTATCAACCTTAGTTCTCATCTCTTTTCTACCATGTGCCTTGAGTGAAGCTATCCACCTCCTTTGACTTATTAAAATCAATCATTGGATGCTTGTAAGAGTTTGGCGGGTAAGTCTTCTCACATAGTTTTGGAAGCAGAGGCTGAGTACAATCATCACGAGGAAATGTAAGAGTCCTACATTCCTCTTGTTAGTAGTTGTGTCAGCCACCATTTCCCTCAATTTTCTCAATGCCATTCACTCTAGCATTCATTTGATCACACTCATGTTCATACTGTAATCTGTTCATGCTGTATTCTCCATTGCTAATCATTAACTAGTTTGGAAATTGATTAAATCAACATTGTGAAGAGGAAATTGCAAACATTGGATAAAATATAGATGGCTTTAGGTGAGCATAGAGGCGTGTCAAGTTAGGAAACCATCATCATTGTTCTTTTTTTGCTCGTTTGAAGCTTGAGAACCAAATATTATTCTCACATGGAGGGAAGAATATATATAAGAGACAATTGAGCAAAGAAAGGGGAGAATATCTCTAAGGGACAATTGAGTAGAGAAAGGGAAGATCTTCCTTGTGTTGTGTTGGGGCAGTGGAAGAGAGTGCCATGGTTGTTTGATGGCTGGATGAGATGCCTAGAGGGCTCTATAATGAGAAGGTTGTCTGGGCATGAGAGCAAATGGGTAGGACAAAGAGAGATAGAACATGCTTCTATCATAGAAGCATGTGGTTTGATTCCTTTGCCCTTGTGGCCTTGGCTTGGGGGTGGGGTGGTATTTGCACTGGATACCTACGATACCTACGATTGGGTGGAAAACTGCTCACATGTAGCCAGTTTCTTGGATTGAATTCTGTTGAAAAATAAGTGCCTTATTGTTGTTTATGAGTATGCAAAAGTTATGTTATTTTTTTTCTATGAAAATCTATGCATCTTGCATGTTGTGTGATTATGCTCGATTCTTTCATGGGCATTTGGTTGCCATGAATATCTTGAATCATGCTTGTTATTTCTGCTGCATTTTAATTTTTGCACCTGCACGTGCATTTTATTAATTTTGGTCCTTTCAGGGAGGCTTATCTAGTTGTTATTGCGGGGATAATGCCTTTGAGGGTCCAAATTTGGAAGCTTGTATCGTGGCTACCCATCCCATGGCTATGTTTGCTAGGCGGGGATGCCATGGTGTGGTATTAGAACTTAACGTCAATGCTGGGCCAATTTGGGCTTCTTTATGAAAATATAACGACATGATTCACAACTAGTGTGTGATCGTTGACATTAATTAGGTGTTTGGAAAGTTGTGGCATAGATTTGGACTTGTTTAGTTTTATCCCTGCATGAATAAATCCACCCAATAATCTTTTGTTTGTAAAATGGTTGCACTGAAAGACAGTGGTTGAAGTTGGGAAGGCATAGTTGCACATTATGGCCACTGAATCATTGTTGACGTGGTTGGAGGCCAAGTGTCAATCCATGTGAATTGGGGGGAAATTCCAAATAGAGTCCATGATTGACATAGAAGGGTGGTAAGTAGTCTTGGGAATATCACTTCAGAGCCTCAAGCCTTGTATTGGCTATTGGGATATACGCTGCGGGGAATTGCTAGGGACCCCCTTGGATCGCTCTCGATTCGCGCTCCGGGAGGAATCGATGAGGAATCGCTCCCAGAATCGCAATTCCTCATCGATTCCTCTCGGGAGCGTTTTTGGGAATCGCGATTCCTGGGGAAAAAATGCTCCCTGCCCATCCTCGAAATTGTTGAGGGAGCGACGCTTTCAGAGCGATTCCTCATCGCTCCTTGAGCGATTCTGTGCGCCAGGGATTTTTTTTCCCAATTTTCTCATTTTTGCAAAAAAAAATGTTTTTTAGTGATTGGCTAGGGTTTAATTAGTCTTTATAAACACTATTAGACTCCATTTGGACTCATTCTATTCCTCATTTGCTTGTTTTCATTTATCTTGCTAGGGCTTTGAGTGGCTTTGCTAGTTGTTTGAGAGCAAATTTGTAGGAGCTTGGAAGGGAGATTGAAGGGGAGATTGAAAGCCTTCTATTTGTGAGATCTTGGAAGGAAGATTGAAGGCTTCCATAGAGACATTCAACCATCCTTGAAGAGCTAAAGAGCTAGGCTCTAAAAACCCAACCTTTCTTTGTTTTTGAAAAAAATATTTCACTATGTTAAAATTTTAAATCTTGTATGTGTTTTTTTCCTACTCTTTTCAATTTCTTCTTCTCCATCATTCTATTGTAGGCAAGAAGTGATTCTCACATTGAATCAACAAGCATGATGGGTATGCGGTTTTTGTTTTTGGTTCTGATTCTTCTCATGATGGTGGTGGTGGGAAGTAGATTTGGTGGTGGCAATGATGAGGATGAAGAGATAGGGGGTGGCACATACCATGGAGAGGAGGAGGAAGAGGGAGAGGATGAGGAGGAGGAGGAGATTGAGAGTGATGAGGGGCAAAAACAAAAAGACACAACACCTTTGTGGAAGTATGTGCCAAGGCTTGGAGGAGGGAGAGGGAGTGGAACCGCGAAGTTTACACGCCTGCATTGTAATAAAACTTACACAGGTTCATATACTCGTGTGAGAAAGCATTTGTGTCGGCTTATGGCATGTGATCAAGGTAAGGCTACTGGAGTTAAAACATGTGACAAAGTGTCAGCTAAAGAAAGAAACAAATATAGGATGGAAGAATTGGTCGCTCAAAACAATTCCAAGAGATCAAGGGTCGAATCTGAATCCCCACAGAGAATGTTAGTAGTGGATCTGGATCATCATCCACCCATGCTAGTGGATTCTCGCCTATGCGAAAAACATTCTCAGATTTCCTTGACCTTGGTTGCAGAGATGGTGTGGATTAAAAAATTTACAGGTTTCTCTATGCATGTGGTGTGCCATTCAATGTTCTTCACTCACCCTATTGGCATGAAATGGTACAAGCCATCAATGGTGCCCCTAAAGGATATAGGAGGCCTGGGTATGACAAAGCTAGAACCGTGGGACTTGACAGGGAAAGAGCCAAAGTTAATAGTGCTCTTGGAAAGTTTACAAACGATTGGTCCAACTATTGGGTGTGCATTGTATTTGATGGGTGGACAAATGTTAAAGGTAAGCCATTGATAAATATTTTTGGTGTGTCTGCTAGTGGTGTGGTCTTCCTTTCAGCTCATGACTACTCATATCGCTACAAGACTAGTATTAATATTGCACAACCTTTACTTGAAACCATTCAAACGATTGGGCCATACAATGTCATTCAAGTCATCACAGATAATGCTGCTAATTGTAAGGCAGCAGGAGCAACCATTGAGGATAAGTATCCCAACATATTTTGGTCAGGGTGTTTGGTTCACACATTGAACCTTTTGATGCATGATATTGTTAAGATGAAGGACCTTACTTACAGATGGATTGGTACCTTGTATAAGAGAGATAAGAAAATGATAAAATTTATCACCAATCATAGCATGGCCCACCACATTTTCGCAATCACTGTAGGTTGGAGTTATTGAAGATTGCGAAGACTAGATTTGCTAGCTACTACCTCACCTTCAGGAGGCTTTTGAAGGTAAGAGAGGCATCGGCTAGTATTGTCTCAAGTGATTCATGGCAAGGATTGAAAGACAGAGCTGCAAGCGCATCTGATAGACATGACTTTCAGGAGGCGGAGGACACCGTTCTTGATGGTCAGTTCTGGGCACAGGTTAAATATGTTCTACAGTTCACCAAGCTCGTTTATAATATGATTCGTTTTGCAGATACAGATCACCCGGTGACTGGGGAGGTGTATGAGCAAATAGATAGCATGCTTGGTCAAATCAAAGACATTGTTGAGCAAAGAGATGCAATCTTGTATGACCATATTTATAAACATGTGGTCAAAAGGTGGGATAATTTGAATGTTCCACTCCATGCCCTTGCATATGTCCTTACCCCAAAATATTATTCTCCATCTTGGTTGGCCCAACCTGCACCCGGCGGTGGAGTTAGGAAAAGACCACACATAGATCCAAAGGTGCAAAATGAGAATATGCTTGCATTAGACAAGTTGGTCCCTGATGAGGAGTGTGCTCAAGTACGGAGTGAATTGAGCCAATACATCAGTGAACATGGAGTCTTTGGTACCTTGCATGCAACCAAAGATCGAGAGAGGTTGGATCCTATCCGTTGGTGGAACATGTATGGCAGTGGTGCCACATATTTGCATAAATTGGCGGTGAGGGTGCTTTCACGGGTTGTCAATAGTTCTTCTGTAGAGAGGTGTTGGAGCACCTACAACTTCATCCACAACGTCAAGAGAAATAGTTTGAATACATAACGGGCTGAAAATTTGGTTTACGTGCATTACAACTTGAGGTTGTTGTCCCATTATTGTCAAGTGGCCAAGAATGATAGAACTTTTTTGACTTGGTACAACAATCCAGAGGAGGCTAATGTGGAGAATGGAGCCATTGCATTAGAGCGCTTGAAGGATGAACTATTGGGTGATCATGAGGGTGATCCTCATCCGATTCATACATTAGAGATGCCACCCCCAACCACCAACATGTTTATAGATGCAGGAGTTTTGCCTTTAGCTTCACAACGTTCGACAATCTGTGGGGGCCATTCATCTTCTTCTCGTGTTCCATGATCACTTCCACCAGCTCCTATTCCACCTAGAACACGAGAAAAAAAATTGGAAGTTTCTCGTGGCAATAGGAAAACTTAGTAGATAGTATCATAATACTTTGTATTTCATGTTTATTATGGCTTATTTTGTAAACATTATGGCCTACTTTGAAGTTTGAAGTTTGAGCTTTTAATTGTTGACTGCATCTTGATTCTTATCATCTTATGATGTTACAACTCTTTGGTATTGAATATGATATTAAGATGCTTTGTTTCATTTCATGGTTGATGTTATCTGTTAGAGTCCAGACTGTTAGAGTTTGTTGATGGCAAATCTTATTTTTTGTGATGTTGTTGATGATTGATCATTTGATGACAATGCTACAAGTCATAGCTCCTAGATGATTGATGTTATATGTGACTTGTGTATTAATGGTTATATCTATGTTTTCTATAGCTAATTTGGTATAATACATGTTTTTTTTTAAATATATATGCATCAAAATATATAAAAATATATATTATATAAAAAACGCTCCCGAAATGCTCCCAAATCAGAATCTTTTGAAGATTTCGCTTTTCGCTCTCGCTCTCGCTCCCAACAGCCTTGGATATAATAACCAAGGAAAGCAAACTTTCATTGGGATCTTTGCTTGCCTTTTGGGAAGCCAATACAATGTGCACTTTCTTTTGCAAGATTTAACTTTTAGATTTGAAGGAAAGACTGCATTTTAACAAGCTTTAGATCCACTTTATATGACTTATAAAAAATGAAAACCTTCATAAACTAGATCTAAGATGCTTATGAAAACTTTGAAAATATGAGATCTAACTTTTTGAATGCTTATAGATGAGATCTAACGAATTTTTTTGAATATGATAAATTAGAAACTCATGCATAAACACAATGACCAAGGAAACTTTGATTTTAAAGAAAAGAGGAAGAGGAGTGAAGGTTGGTTTGTTGCTGGAATGAAACAAGCCGAAGGGAGGCCCTTTTGTGGAGTGTTGAGGGACAGTGTCTTGAGCTTATTGGAAAAAGAATGGCGTCAATCTTGATCCACACCTCATCCGTTTTGGGAACCTTCAACTAGATCACAAAAAAATTGCACAAACCTTGTGAGACTTGGAGATATATGTATGAAAGAAAGGAAATAACATGCAAAAATAATCTTATTTAAGCATGCAACTTAGATTCTTGATAACTTAGATTCTTGAGCATACACAATATGAATAAACAAAGCAAGTAATCCTACTTTCCAAATTTAAACTCTTACTGATTCAACTGAATCCTTCGAATCTAGAACACAGCAACAAAAAATGAGAAAAAATTGCAGTTACCACATTTGCAGCATGATGCTGGGAATCCACACATCACAAGCACTACACGGTATAGCCTCCAAAGCTTCTTTATTCTCAGCAAATGAATGAAAAATAACAATATTACAATAGCCACCAACTCTTTATCCAACTCTAACTAGTTTGGAATAAGAGGGTTGGGCTTTATTTATAGCCAAAGAGGCCCAGAGGGGGTGCATCCATGACTGAGAGTGAGAGTTTGAGTTGATTTGAGTTAAACTGAGACAAAACTGAGCTTGAACTGAGTTAGAGATAGGTGGAACTGGAGAGATAGGTGAAACCTTCCTCACCAAACTCTACCATCCAATGAGCATGCGCCATGTCACCAACATGTGAGAGCTGGAGAGAGGGGTGCAACTTTGATTCATTGCGTGAGCTCTCTGATTCCCTCATTAACTGGGACATCTCACTTTTAGTATCAGTCTAACTTGTCTTCAGTACTGGGAGCCGATAAGACTGATTTCAATCTAATTTGACAAGATTCCATTAATTTAGGAATTTAGGGATTTTCTCCATTTATTAATTATTTCTATTTTTTAATTAATAATTTTGATTTTTGGAGGTTTTTGACTGAAGTGATAAATTTATCACGTAAAACTTAGGAAAAGTGGTTTTTTGGGTTAAACGGGTGCTCCGAGTTAGAAAATGAGCACCCCCATGGAAAAATCCGCTCCCTAACCACACTTTTATTACATTTATAATTTTTTCAATTAGACTATTAAAAAATAGCCTAAGTTTACGAAAACAATTATTTTCACCAAAACTTAAAAATAAACCTAGGGGGACCTAGCACATGTCCATATGACTCAATATTAATGCTTAGCATGTTTATATACATTGACAGATAGACTCTAATAACCTCCTTAGGCTTAAATACCAAGACGACTACCCCAACTTTGGAGGTATGGGTGAAAAACTCGGAAATTATTAGTCGTTTATTTAACAACAGATAATCACCAAGCGAAAAAACACTCTGGGCTAGTCAGATTGATATATAAGTCTAAGGGACCGAGTCTTTTACATACTCTACCATGCTGGAACATTTGATTACAACTCCCCCAAGGGGGTATGAACATGTGGTACAAGAAAATTTAAAATTTTTTCCCAGAAGAGGCCTGCTTGACTTCTGAACTTTGAAGAATGAACAATGAAGTTCGTTTGTCTCATCCGGCTCACTTGATACCACCAACTAAGTATGATATAGTGGGTAGCACCAGGTACAGACTGTACGGATTTTGCCCAACATTAAATGCAAAAAAAACTGTCTTGAAATTCGTTCTTGCAATCTGCCTTGATTTCTATGCTTGTACGACCTACAATAATGACTGTACTGTTTGGCTGTACCGTCCAATGAATGCTACAAAAATTTCTTGGGAATCGTGCCTTCAATTTGTCTTGATGGTCTGTCTCTTACAAATCAGAAATCAAGATTTATTTCTCTCTCTCTCACTTGTCTTCTCCTTCTTTTGATGTCTCTCTCTTTTCCCTAAACACTCTTTTATACTTTATCTATTGAAACCCTAATCCTAACTACCATAACTATCTAATCAAAGAATGAGATTGATTAGATCCTAGGATTCTCATTAATTGCACAATATAACTCACTTTTATTTAATAAAGTGCACATTAAATATTTGGGCCCCACAATTTAAATTTCACTTTAATGATAAAGTACAAATTCACTTTTAAAATATAAAGTCACTTTACAGTTAAAATGTTGCGTAGGAAAATACAACTTATTTCACCCCCATGTGACATCAAAATCATGGGGAAGGACCAACTGAGTTATAAAAACTAACAGGTAGCCTTCAATCTCCCTTCCAAGCTCTCACAAATTTGTTCATTAACAACTAGCAAGAAATCCACTCAAATCCCTAGCAAAGAGGAGTGAAATGAGAAATAGAATGAGAGCAAATGGAGTGAGTGAGTGTTTTAATCCACTAAATGAGCCCTAGCCATGCCTCAACCAATGATTTGAATCTTGTCTTAGTTACCGCAAGCAAGAGAAAAAAAACCACATTTAACCTATGGGAGCTAAGGGGGAGTGTTGAGAGAGGGTTTTTTTGGCTATTGGGACTTGGGAGCAACCTATTAACATTGAGCGAGCGGTGCTCCTTGTTTTGGAAGGGAGCATTTTTCCTCCCGGGTGCTTCTTGATTGCTCCCTCTAAGTGCACGCTTGGGGAGTGAATTGTTGGGGGGGATGGCCGCGTGCGCTCCCCATAATGTAGGTAAAGTTCTTCTCCTATGAATGTGAGGCTTATGTTTCTATTTCTAAATGGTATTAATGATATGTAGAATTGCTAGAACTTGTTCTTTTGGGGCCATATGAGAAGGGTATATCTAGAGTTGTTGCTTGTAATACTTCATTGTATAGGTCACACCCCATTTGCAATTTGTGGACGTGGCACCTTTTTGGGCCCTCCTAGTGTATTTTCTACATTCATTTTTCAACATGTTAGGGATTCATTATAGCATGTTTTAGTGGCCCTTGTTGTCTTAACTCTTAACCATTCACGAACCTGTCCTTTTGGATTCACCTCTTGACATCATTAGCCCTTGTGGACACCACTAATCTCTTGATCCTCCCATCGCCTTTCTTATACTAGAAAAAAACAAATTTTGCTAAAGCTACTATCTTATATCACCTTCTGCCTTATTATCTATTTTGGTAATCGTATTTCCTAGGGATACCCCCCTTGAGTTGGAGGAGAGCCAACCTAAAGTGTAGAGGATAGGTTGCGTAGGTGACAATGGTAATCATCCTAGTAGCTTCCTCCCGGGTTGCACCTTGTGATTTAGGGATTTTATCATTAAGTGTAGGTTGGAAATTTTCCAGGATAAATAGTTGTGTCAAATGTGTGATTGATTTCCTGTTTATTTCGTTGCATTGTTGGTTAAAGACATAAGTATTTACTATTTTTGTTTATAATTTCTGAGTATAAAAATTAGTGAGAATAGAAATCATATTTGGTATGGACACGTTATCACCAAACTTGTAGTTGCCTCTATGAGGTGGATCCAGGATGGACGGTAGAGGGATGGGCAACTAAAGAGGTGGAACCAAGATAGCCTCGACTCCCAAATGGGTGGTTGTCACGCTAATTGAGGCAATCTTCACTTGATGTTGTCTTAGCCCAAGACAACAATGGGGGAGACCCATATCTACCCTCGAGAGGAGAGATCAGATCAAAACACCAGATCAAATCAAATGAAGTTGAAGTACGTAAGGTGTAAGGTGAAGTAAACCCTAGATTTATGGATGAAGTCACAAGGTGAGTTAGGTTTTGGATCAGGGGTTTATGAGGTGTGAAATTGATCCAAGTTTGGAATACAAGTGATTTATGAGCCCTTCTACTAGATCCAAAATCAAGGTACTAGATAATGATGACAATATCTACTGCCTTGGGAAACGTGACCAATGCAGGGAGGGTAAGAATAGGATTGGGGCTATCTAGTACCACGGGATAGACTCAAAGGAAGGTATAATAGTATCAAAGTACCCGAGCCTCAAGGATAAGATCAAATCGCAAGAGAAAATGGCCAAATGAAGGGTTGTGCTAAGGTTTAGAGAGCAGTGCCTTGGGATTTGGGCCCAATAGAGTCACCTAAGCAAAACGTCTAGGAAGACCCACTTAGGGTTTGACCCGATCTACAAAACCCAGAAATGGTTTTCCAAAAGATCAAGCGGTTTGATCTATAATATTTTTTGATTTTTTAATATTTAGGGTTTTGACATGAAAATGAAGATGCCAATGGATTGAGATCAAGAAAAGAAGAACGAACTTGTAGATCTTACCTGGATAACATTGTAGATGCCTTGATGATGATGATGATGATCTATGCCGTCCCGATCAATTTGAGAAGATTTGGAGGAAGCCTCTATGTAAAACGATTTTCCCAAGGAAGCCAATGCACCTTATCTCCTGCACAACAAACGTCAACCATATCAGATTTGATGCATCAAGAGAAATGGACAAATGCTACAGAAAAATAACAAGATGAAATCATAGATCACAATGATACTAATGAAAACCCCCTGATACAAGTGATGCCAAACAAGCGAGTTGAGGAAGCCCTGCAAAAACGCTCAAGTGAAGTCGCCCTCGTGTAGACAAAACAATGTTTCCAAAAAAAATATAGATCTCACAACAAATACTCAAATGCTACAAAGCAATAGACTTTCCAATCACCATTGAAGAACACCAGATGCAAAGGAGATCCAAGAATTTCCACAAAAATAGTTTTTCTATTATCCAAATTTAAGAGCCAAAGACCCCTTTACAATGAGAAGCTCTCTCCTTTAAATGGGAATGAGAGATACCAAAATCATAACCACCTTTCAAATGGATGGCTAAGATTAAAAGATCAAAATGTTCTAATCAACGGTTGAGATGAGCTCAACATAATGTACATGGATCAATAGTAAATACAACAATATAATATATCAATGGACCAAATCGCCCTAGGAGAGGGGATCCCGCTCAATAAAAATGAATAAAGCTCATGGTGGGTCCAGGGGGTATTAACTAACGCCCTAGTGTGTCCTCATGGCACAACATAAATAAAGTATATGTTTAAATGCAAAATAGTGCCTCTTTGTGGAAATTGTGAGCCTCCAAAAGCTCTAGAAAATCATAAAATATGCCGGAGAGATGGATGTGGGTCCATTAAAATGCGGAAACTGCTAGAGAAGGAGTGGAAGACATCACACTCATCATTAAAAATCATCCCATACCATTTCCTTGCCTTAGTAGCCCAAATCGAATTCTTCAGTAGCCATTTTTGTCATTTTCTATTTGCCTCAGGAAACGTGACACTGCCCAAACTGCCTCCTGGAGTGCCTGTGTTGTCAAACTGAGCCCATCGAGCTCTCTGGGAGGGGGGTAAAATGGTAAAAACAAGTGGCTAGACCACCCCCTCCTCATATAGCGCCCTAGGTGAACCAATCAAATCACCTTTCTGCTCTGACAGGCAATCCAACATGGCAAAACTGCATCAAAATGGTATACTGAGACAAATCATCACTGTAACTGCTCGAAATTGAAAATAAGTTGTTTCATTGGACTCAGGGAGCCCAAATCCATCTAAGGTGAATACTCATACACCATATAGGTCTCTACATGATCATCTATAATATCCAATATACCTAGATAGATAAAATAATAATTTGTAAATGACCCAATAATATGACCAGGCTAACATCAATTTGCTGTAAGTGTTTAGAGGCTAAGGCATGCTCTACAAATCATTCAAATAACAATTATAACAAGTAGTAATCATTTCACTGGCGAACTACCAACCAAATACATAGAGTTTTGTTAATTAATTATAATTTAGACCAAACTTTCAAGACCATATTCACTTCATAGTTGTAATCAATTTGCTAGTGAAGGGTGAAGGTTAAAAATCAAAAGGCTAGGCTAAAGGGTGACTACCAACTTGACACTGTGACACTTTAGATATGGAAAGGGGATACTCACTCTAGCATATGCCGGACAAGCAATAACATATGGGATGGCAGTGTCTCACAAATGGGTAAGTTACGTTTAGAGGTGCTTATTCACCTTGACAAATGCTCACATTGCAAATCAAATACAAGTGAGGCCATCAATCTTTTAGATATAACTTTTAAAAACCATTGCTTTTTGGGCCTTCAATTTTCCATAGCCTTGATCCATTTGTTACACGGATTTTTTATTTATTAAGGTTTCATGCATTCATGTATGTTTAAAAACACTACTTTTCATGAATGGGCTTTTACAAGATATTCATTACTTTTAGAGCCAATTTCATTAGGCTTGCCTGGCATTCATGTATGTTTAGAAACACTTCTTTTCATGAATGGGATTTTCATAAGATATTCATTTCATTTCTAAATACATTGTATTGATGGCAGCGCTACTTGCTTCAGTTTTAGCCAACACAACCTAGGCAACTCAGAGCCGAGACACAAATAAACAAAGAAGCTTGTCCAACAAAGAGACTCTAGTGGGGAAAGGTCCTCCATGCCACAAGTCAAGTAGTAGGTCGGGATATAAAAATAGCTGGAAGGTAATGGATGGATGTAGATAGTGAAGAATGAAGCCAACACTAGCAAGCCAAAGTATGGTGGGAATGATCACCTCTATTCTCCCTAAGGAGCGCACAAACCAATGAGTACGAGTCAAGAATTTCTAGGTTTAAGTAGAGACATACATACATATCATCAATACAACCAAGTCCACATATCTATATGATCGCCAGATCATGACACGAAATGCTAAGACATGCCCACAAGAATGTGTATAAAAGCAGTAATAACCATAACACAAGATAATATTTGCTGAATCATATACACATGTAAATCACGAATCTGACCCAATATCTGTCCACTGAGAAACTGCTGCTGCAGCTCCGGGCAATACTAACTGCTCTGTAAATGGCTAATTGGCTACATCAGTCCTCAGGTTTGAGTGTCCTAACTTCTAAGACTCGGTCATGGCATGGGAAAGTACTATAGTCCATCATCAAATAATGATCCATCATAGATGCTCATCTCAACATCTCATATGTAAGGGAACTAGCTGAAAAAGTGTACTGAAATCTGAAAAATAGAATATGGTAGCCCGGCTACGATATATGTGATAACAGGACAAAAATTAACAATCCCATGAAGCACTGGACACCAACTTAGGGCACAAATGACCCAACATGATTGGGGGGACTTTGCCCATTAAGGGGCAGTCAGCAATGCCACTAAGCCAACACTTCTTGGAATGAAAATCAAGAGGACCTGCCATGACCAGACCAAGGGTCTTGAGCCCAGCTAGGCCAATACTTACAAAAACAAGCCCAGACTTGGCCTTTTACAATGGGAAAATATCTCTTCAGTCTGGTTTATCCTGAAAGGCATGCTGCAGATGATCTGGGGCGTAGCAGTCACAACCCTTTAGTATTTTAGATTTGTCAATACTCACCTAAAAATCAAACAATTTCATTTAAAGTAATGTTGGGATTTTTACTGTCAATTATCAGAAATTTTGATGTTGATAAGGCATGCATTTGCTGAAGAAATGAATTCATTCTGTTTCATGTGCTCACTGCTACTATGAAGAAAAATTCATTTGGGCATGCTGTATTCAAATTGCTACTGTTATTCTAACTTTCAACATAAAACATCCTAAAATAAGAAAACCAGAATTGCAGATTTGCTCTAATCACTGAAAAGAAAATTCTGAAACAAAACAAACCCAAAACTATATGGTGAGAGGAACTGGGAGGACTATCCAATGTCACTATGGTGGCCCATTCAATTGACAATCCAAACAGATGCTCTGGTTCCAAGATAACTGATCCTCACACACTGCACACAAATAAGTTGTAGCTAAGATAAGATTATTTTATTAATGCCCAAGTTCCAACAAATGACCACAAAAGTATGTCAATGGGACTAAAAGATACATCCTGTGTGAATACTGTGTGGGAGTGAGAAATCAACACCTATATAATGCTGACATGAGAGGGGTTAATAGTGAAAAATAGAGTCATGTCTTACACCATATCTTTAGATTGATGCCTTTTAATTAATCCTAACTAGCTGCAACATTAACTCAAGGTCAACTAACCACTACTTAACTCCATCTTCATTTTTGGAAAAAGTGAAGGGGAGAGTATATAAACTATAAAAAGCCTAAATAATTAATGGATTGAAATACATGCTGTTCTCATAAAAGCCAATGTTGTGCATCAAAATGGAGCCCTAAAACTTCATGAAGATGCAAAACAAAATAGCAGCCCATGATGGGCCCTTTCAGGACCTCATCAGTAATTATGCTCTTTCTTGTATCATATCAGTCTTTTGCAATAGTAATGCTGTTTTTTCATAATTGTTTCTTAACAACTATTTTCTCTCATATACTTCTGGTCAGTGTTGCAAAATATCTCTGATTTCTCATGATATTTCTGATTTTTTCCTAGTTTTTCAAGCTGCTGATGTTTCTGATATTTTCTGAATTTTTCAAGTCCAAGTTTATGCTTGTTGATATTTTCCAGTAATTTCTGATATTTTCCCTGGTATTTCCAATCATTTTTTTTTTCCTGGACGTTTGGCGATATATTCCCTGAGAAAATGTTTGTAACATTGCTTCTGGTATACATACCAAAGATTTCATTTCTTGGTTTGGTCTTTTCTATGGATAATTTTATGAATATGATGACTCCTTGTTAGAGGTCTCAATTTATTGATGTGCTTATATTGTTTATTTAACAGTTGTTTCTCGATATGCACAAGGGACGGTTACAAGATTTTTAATTCTGAAAGCGGCAGTTTGTGCTATGAAAAGTGTAAGTATATATAAATGAGTCAATCATAAAAAACTCTTTGGATTATCAATGCTTATCTTGAATATTGAGATGTTTAAACTTTACTCTTACAAATAGCATGGACAACATAATCTTGACTTTTTGCCTTGTTGCAGGAGTCATACTAAAAATACAAGGTGTGAGAAAAAACAATTTTCTTGAACTTTTCTATATATTCATTTAAAGAGATAAACTCCATCGTATTTAATATTATTGGATTAAATATGTTACTTCTTGCTTGGTTAAAGATATGTTTTAAGCTTCCCTCTAGGGTCATCATTTCTTTTCGACCTTCGTTTAATGTTCTCTCAAAATACTTGCCCCTATTGTAAGGAGTCTTGCACACTTATTCATGCATTTTGATGAGGGCACTAGCTTTATGGAGTGGTTGATTGGTGAAAACCCTAGGGTTTTGGATTTGCACTTACTTATTGACTATATCTATTGGAGTGTTCCTCTTTTTGTCCACTTAGCACATCTATTCATGCATTTGGATGAGGTTGTTACATCTATTTAATGGTTGATTGGTCAAAACCCTAGGATTTTTGGCCTAGCCTTTATGATTTTGATTGCTTCCTCTAGAGCGCTCCACTCATCGGAGATGTATTTCATTTCATGTGTTATTCCTCACTCATTCTAGTGGTGCACCCCCCTCACATGGTCAACACAATTAGGGTTTTGGTATTTTGACCATGACATGAGGATATTTTATTAATTTCTCTTGGGGATTTAGTCTCTCATCCTGTATAAGAGACACTCCTTTCATTGTATTTTTTTGCTAAAACTTGGAGAATAACCATATCTTTTGCTATTTGTTTAGTTGTCATTGTGTTAGAGTATTGGGTTTAGGACCAAGCAGGTCTTGCAGGTGTATTCCTAGTCAGTTAACCAGGTGGATCTTGGTCTGTTAACCAAGATGATGATGTGTGATGCCCTCCTCTCCTAAGATTTTTGAGCTAGGTTGTTTCTTCAAGGAACTGGCCACCCCTTGATGGTATCACTAGCACTTGACCTTTAGGAGCAGTTAGGAGGACCAGAGGATCACATCATCCAGTTTGGACCTTCCTTATATGGTGATGATAAAACTTACAATCATTGTATGTAACAATTGTGGACCACATACATTGAGAGAGAGAGATAGAAGTTTGGTCGCTTTTCCTTATGGGTAAAGGGGTTGTCTTTGTTGAATTTTCAGCATTAGCATAAACTTTAAAAATTTGCAGATAAACATAAATAGATCAGCAGTGCAATAAAAGCACATTCATCACATCACCACACATGGACACAATATTTTTCACTGGGGAAACCTTCAATGGACAAAAACCCCAAAAGCATTAATAGCTCATCTCGTAAATGAGATGGATTAAGAAATTCTTCAAAAAGTTCCTCAAATCCAGATCTGGATTTTGACCACAGTAATTGTAAAATTCATCAGTAAAAATCAGACTGATAATTTTACCCACAATTTCCAGAATTATAGAAAATTATCAATTTAGGGCTTTCTCAGAAAAACTGAGATTTTCTCTCTCCTGCCCAAAAATATCCCAGACTGCTGAAAACTGCCTGAAAATATTAGACTGCTGAAAACTGCCCGAAAATATCAGAATGTCTGAAAACTCCTCAAAAATATCTCACTGCTGAAAACTGCCCAAAAATATCAGATTGCTGAAAACTGCCTAAAAATATCAGATTGCTGAAAACTGCCCAAAAATATCAGACTGCTGAAAACTGCCCAAAAAATGGAATGCTGAAGATAGCTGTGCAAAAATGTTGAAGATGGACTTTGCTGATAAAACCCTAGCTGAGGGTTTGAACGTAAGATAGTCTTCTTCATCTGTGAGAGCAAAATTGTGTAACAAATGAGAAGGCTTGATCTTCTTTTCTAGCCTTTGTTCACCTGTAAGTGGACAAGTTTAGGAAAAATAAAAATAATAATTTTTTTATTCTTTTCCTAATTTCACTTTCATTTTTACCAAAAAGGTACTTTTATTTTTTCCTTTGACTTTTATAAGAAGTCCTTTAATAAAAATAATAATATTTTTATTCTTTTCATAATTTCACTTTCACTTTTACCAAAGAGGTACTTTTATTTTTTGCTTTGACTTTTATAAGAAGTCCTTTAATTTTGTTTTCCACCCGTGGTCCTTTTAGGTGGACAAGATTATGAAAGATAAAAATAATAATATTTTTATTCTTTTCCTAATTTCACTTTCACTTTTACCAAAAATGTACTTTTATTTTTTTTCTTTGACTTTTGACTTTGGCCTTTTACCAAGTGCCCATGTGGTCATTACCTGTGGTACTTTTTTATTTCAAAAGTACATCATCATAAACCAAGAGAGTTATTAATGCTTTTATCTCACACACTGTGTGACACCTAGATCTGGTACTAGGGTAACTTAACCAAGGGTAGCTAATCCTTGGAGAAGCACACCAAGCCCATAGAACAAAGGTCAAAGTGCCACACACATGCCCAGACCCAGTCTAGGGCTTACAGTGTCTTCATTCTCCCAGAGAATGGCTACTCAGAACTAAGTTGAGTCTACCAGTCCCAGACTGGTCTTGACCAGATGTCTACTCAACACAAGGTTGAGTCTACCTAGGGCAGATCTGGGTTTATATCATGGTCCCAGACCAGATATCTACCATTTAAAAGAATGGTCACTCAACACTGGGTTGAGTCTTCACCATGGTCTCGAACCAGGTGGTCCCATTCTCCGAAGAGAAGGGCTCTCGATGCTACTCAGAAAATCAACAGTCCTTCCACTCTTTTGTTACACCCTTGGTCTTGTGGGTAAAGGGGGTGTCTTGTGGCACCGCTTGTTGACCTATGGTTAACCTTGTGTTTGGTTGGTCTTGTGTTGACCTCTCCTTTGTTGTGCTAGTGACCCCTTTTGAATGTGGTACCTTAACCCTTGTTATGATTAATCTATGTTTTATAATTGGTAACCCTCCTATTGTTATGACATCTTGACCCTTTGTAAAGTAACCCTAAGTCAATAAAATATTAGAAGGAGGATCCTTCTAGAAGTCTTTAAGAGGTTATAAATACAAATCTAATTCTTCATTGTGTGAGCATCTTGAAGTGGCATTTTAGATTTAATTTTCAGTAAAACTTATCTAGGGTTTTTATCAGTGTTACACGGGGACTCGCCCCCGAGGGTCGGGGGCACCCCCCCCTCGCCCCCTGTGCCCTGGGGGCTCCTGGGGAAACGTTTCCCAACGTCCCCAAAATCAGGAAACTCTCGAAAACTCACAAGGGGGTGCGTCCCCCTGTTCTGCAGCGCGCTCCGGTTAAGGGGGGCTCCCACATGCCCCCTCCAGAAACTGAGGGGCTCCTAGATGCCCCCCATGATTTTCCCAATTTTAGTTTTAAATT
Organism: Pseudotsuga menziesii; assembly: GCA_001517045.1. NCBI lineage: Eukaryota > Viridiplantae > Streptophyta > Pinopsida > Pinales > Pinaceae > Pseudotsuga > Pseudotsuga menziesii. The sequence continues at coordinate 62,466 of LPNX010387822.1, forward strand.
TTTTTTTTTAATTTTAATTGTTGTATAGTCTCTATTTCAGGCTTAGTCTTTAGTAATTTACTATTTCACTATTTTAGCATGCAATATCATTGATTCAAGTTTTCAATTACGATGATTGAAATTAGAAATATGAATATCAAGATTCAAATGACAAATTTGAAAATTATCATGATGAATTGTCTAATGTGTTTGTATTATTATTTTGCTATATTCTGATTAAATTTGCACAGTTATAAACTTAGTATTTACTATTTATTATTTACTTTTAGTAGTTTACTTGGGATGAATCATTGAATTGTTATTGCTGGCATTTAATAATTTATAGTATTAATTTTTATTAAGACCTGGACATTCCCCCGCCCCCTTGCCCCCCACAAATTTTGCTAAAATTTGGGGGTGGACTCCACACGTCCCCAATGTGCATTTCCCCGCTCCCACGCTCCCGCGTCCCGAAAACTTGGGGGAATATTGGCTTTTACAACAACTTTGTGTGTGATGTCTAGGGTTTCTATCCTCTCCTTGCTTGGGCACTCTCTTGTTTTATGATCTACTACACCTAGTTGTCTCTCTTGAAGGTTGAGTCTTCTTCCTCCTCCACACATGTGAGTTGTACTTTGTTTAATGCTGTTGTACCTTGTCTGAAGTAGCTGCTGCCTTGTGTGGGCTGTTAGAGAGGGCCACTGTTGTTTGTGGGCTGCTAGAGTAGGGACATTGCTTGTTTGATTGTGTTGGAGGATTGCTACGTTGTTGGACTGATTCTTGTGTGGGCCGCTACCTTGCTGGACTGTTTTTGGGTTGCTACCTTGTTGGACTGTTACTTGGACTGTTTTGTGTTGGCCTTGGCCTTGTGTGGGCTGGTTAGAGCAGGCCTCTTCCCATTGCGGGTTGGTTTAGCAGGCCGCTTCCTTGTGTGGGATGGTTAGAGCAGGCCGCTGCCCCTTGTGGGTTGTTTGAGCAGGCTGTTCCCCTGTGTGGGAAGTTTGAGCAGGCCATTGCCCTGTGTTGGGTTGTTTGAGATGGTCTCTACTTGTGTGTGGGTTGTTTGACTGGGCCATTGGTTGTGTAGTCTGTTATGTGACTGCCCTAGATTGTTTTTTTTTGTGTTGAACACTTGTCGGTTGTCCTGGTTAACATCTTGAGGTTGATCTTGGATGTCTTGACTGCTGTACCTTCTACTGTACTTGTCTAAACCCATCCTACAAGACTCATCTCTCTCTCTCAGGTGTGTCCACACCCTCAGGTAAGGGCTAGACTTGTTCCATTTAGTGACTTGACTTTGAGAGACAAGGTTTGGTCTAAAAGTAAATTCTGAGTATAGGTAAGGTCCAACTCAATCCAATTCATCATATAAGTTTTCAGATCTATTTGTTTTGATAGTTAGATTAATTTACTGTTGTTCATGATTTTATAAGTGTTGTTTTACTAATGTACTTTTATAGTGTATTTATGCAGCTGCTATATTTTGATTTAGTTCCTAACTTTAACACAGTGATCTTAGGGAGTGTTAAAGTTGAAAGAGATGAAAATTATATTTTAATTGGCTAGACGCTTACTACTGTTGTACTTCTATTTTAAATTTGCATTAAAGTACAAGTTTGTTAAATTTTATTAAAACCCTAAAACTTCAACATGGTATCGGAGCTTAGGGTTTGTAGCTAACTCAGTTTTTGCAGCCTATCAGAGTCTACATAGATCTTAAGGTAAGGGTTTGAACATGAGGAACAACATACTAATCAGAGTTGGATGGCTACATACAAAGGTGTGTTTATTACAGCCCTAGTGGTTATGCTAGTTTATGCCCTAAATATGACATCAAAAAAGGGATGATGGAATTAGCAGGTTGTGGACTTGGTATTTTAAAGAGGTATGTCAAGTATGACTAGCATTCCTAGAAGGTTTGACTTAGGTATGTATTTCTAAGTTGAGCAAGAACTCTAAGTAACTCTTCATGTGTTTAGATCTTGACTTAATCATGACACCTTCTAGCTTTTTTATTTTTACTGTGTAAAGAGCTTTGTGATTTTTTGATCAATATGATCAGAAAGTGTAAAGAAGTTAGTTACCTGAGTAGCTATAGTAGAGTTCAATCATAATTTCTCATATCTAGGGTTCAAATTCTAAAATTTCCCAACCCGGTTTTAGTTCCAGTGCTGCATATGGTTTAATGCCCAAACCCCATCATGCATGTACATTTAAAAATTAAATTTTTGATTGAAAATATGAAACACATGAGATTTCTTTTCAACTTTTTAACTCTGAAAATTTATAACAGCTCTAATCTCTTACTCAGAAATATTAAACTCAGGAAACACACATGAAAATAAACACTCAGATCTTTGACCAAAATTGGTCTAGGAAAAAAACCCCGAAGGGAACACCTGTTCTTCAGAGAGATTTTTATTTCTTCAGGTAAACTAAATAAAAATCACGGCTGTACTTATCTCAACCAAATCGCCTTGGAATTTGTGCCAAACAATCATTGAATGACCTGCTGAAATTTTTCAACTTTCATCTCGAAATGTGTGCCCAAAAACTGCTGTATGGTCCACATCGTGAACAACTGTGCGACTGCAATAAATGCACAATACGGTCTGAAATAAATGTTGTACGTCGAAATTCGTGCCAAACACTGCATGTACGGTCTGCAATAAATGCAGCACCAGGCTGCCTCGAAAATCGTGCTTGACCCTATTTGATGTTGTACCTGCTATTGTATGGTCGCCTCGAAATTTGTGTTGTACGACCTCATTTAATGCTGCTGTAGGGAATTACTTCACACCTTGGGAATCATGCCCTGCTGAACCTTCTCAATTTCTGTGCAATGGTTTGTTTTCTTTCTCTCTCAGAGAAATGATTTCTCTCTCTCTCTTCTCTCTTCTCTCCAAAAATTCTCTGTTTGGAATTGTCAATAATGAATTCAATTTTCCTTTCCCAAGCCCTTTTTTATTGAGTAACTTTCACTTCTAGATCAATGGCTTAGATTAAAAGCCAACTAGATGAGATCTAGGGCACAGCTCATTTTCTCATTAAAAACCACTTTTAATAATAAATGAGAATTTAATGCACACCCACATTTAAAACTCATAAAGTCACTTTTAAAATGTAATAACTCACACTCACATTAAAAATGTCACTTTATAATAAAGTCACTCTCACCTTTTTAAATATTCTAGGTACCACTTATTAAATTGTCCTTGTCCACCCCAAGGCATGAGTGGAAAAACACTTCCTAGGTAAAAATTCAACAGAAAATAGTGCAACTGTGAAAGCCATTCTTTGAATGGAACCCTAGTTAGTTAACTAGGGTTCCTGTTCAGTTAACCAGGGAGAGTAAGTCCCTAGAAGGTACCCTAGGGCTCCTAGCCGTTACTGGGGTTCTTGGTTTGGGACCAAGCAGGTTAGAGCCATGGAAAAGTCCTTAGCATGGGGCTAGTGCTCCTATTTGACTCTAGGGAATTATGGTCAGGGACCAAACAATTTCTTGGTCATGAAGACCAAGCATATCCTGCAGGAAAAGACAAAGATATCCTGATTTGGGACTAGGCAAATTCTTGGTCTAGGACCAAGCAGGTTCTACAGGTGTATTCTTGGTCAGTTAACTAGGTGGATATTGGTTAGTTAACCAAGATGATGACGTGTGATGCCCTTTCTCCTAAGATGGTTGAGATAGGTTGTTTCTTCAAGGGACTGGCCACCCCTTGATGATATCACTAGCACTTGACCTTCAGGAGCAGTCAGGAGGACCAGGGGATCACATCATCCGGGTTGGACCTTCCTTATATGGTGATGATAAAACTTCCAGTCATTGTATGGAAAAATTGTGGAACACATACATTGAGAGAGAGAGAGAAAAGTTTGGTCGATTTTCTTTGTGGGTAAAGGGTCTTGTGGGTAAAGGGGTTGTCTTCCCACCTTGTTGTGGCACCGCTTGTTGACTTATGGTTAACCTTGTGTTTGGTTGGTCGTGTTGACCTCTCCTTTGTTGTGCTAGTGCCCCCTTTTGAATGTGGTACCTTAACCCTTGCTATGATTAATTTATGTTTTATATCTGGTAACCCTTCTATTATGGCATCTTGACCCTTTGTAAAGTAACCCTAATTCAATGAAGAATTAGGAGGATCCTTCTAGAAAACTTTAAGAGGTTATAAATACAAAACTAATTCCTCATTGTGTGAGCATCTTGAAGTCATTTCAGATTTGATTTTTTGTGAAATTGATCTAGGGTTTTTATAGCAACTTTGTGTGTGACATCTAGGTTTCTATCCTCTCCTTGCTTGGCAGCTCTCTTGTTTTATGATCTACTACACCTAGCCATCCCTCTTGAAGGTTGATTCTTCTTCCTCCTCCACACGTGTGAGTTGTACTCTATTTAAAATTGCTGTACCTAGATGTCGTACCTTGTCTGAAGTAGCTGTTGCCTTATGTGGGATGTTAGAGAGGGCTACTACTGTTTGTGGGCTGCTAGAGTAGAGCCACTGCTTGTTTGACTGTGTTGGAGGGCTACTACCTTGTTGGATTGATTCTTGTGTAGGCCGCTACCTTGCTGGACTGTTTTTGGGTTGCTACCCTGTTGGACTGTTACTTGGACTGTCTTATGTTGGCCTTTTGCTTGTGTGGGCTGGTTAGGGCAGGCCGCTGCTCCTTGTGGGTTGTTTGAGCATGCCACTACCTTGTGTGGGTTGGTTAGACCGGGTCGCTACCCCTTGTGGGTTATTTGAGCAGGTCGTTTCCCTGTGTGGGCTGTTTGAGCAGGCTGTTGCCCTATGATGGGATGTTTGAGATGGTCTCTACCTGTATATGGGTTGTTTAACTAGGCCACTCGTTGTGTAGTTTGTTATGTGACTTCCCACGACTATTTTTCTGGGTTGAACACTTGTTGGTTGTCCTAATTAACATCTTGAGGTTGATCTTGGATGTCTTGACTGCTGTACTAGTTGGAGTTTGTGCAACTTCAGAAGCTATTCTTATTGTCCTCCTTCGGGAGTTGAACTTGTTGTAATTACTCATCTAAACCCTAGAAAGAATGATGTAATCCTTGGGGAGAAAAGCCAGCAATAAAAGAATAAATAAAATAATAAAATTTAAAATTATTTATTGCACCCCCAAGTGAAGTCGGCCCCAATTATTTTCTGGGTAGCAAAATAGTATAAATAGAAGGTGCCCCTCCTCGTTTCAGCACACAATGACAGTGCAACAACTACACATCAGTTCGCAGTTTTATGGGAAAGACAGCAGCTACACAATAGCTCAGAAGTAGACTGATTTTCAGGGTTTCATATTTGGAAGGCATTTCCATATTTTTCTTTTTCTTTCTTCATTATACTTTGATGTCAGAATTATCATCTCTAGACAAAGGCTGCTGGGTTTTTCCCAATTGGGTTTCCCAGGTGAAAATACTTGTGTTATTGTTCTGTGCTTTGTCTCTTTGTCTATCTTCTAGTGATCCCATTGATAAATGCAATTAAGATATACTGCTATAATCTTTAAGAAAATCTAACATGGTATCAGTGCAGTACTAGAAGAAGCCATTGTCGGAACTCTGTCGGCAACCTGTTGAAACCAGGGTTTCATTTTTCAAGGTCTTCACTCAACCTTTTCGCAGAAAAAGAGCCTTGGGAATTTCGCTCTAAGGAAGGTGCATCTTTTTGTCGAAACAGAATTGGATTTTGAGCATTTTCAGTTTTGGCCTGTCACTATTGCGGGAAATTAGGGCTTTTCACAAAAGTGGAATTTTTGAGTGAGACCAGCATAGGATTGTTCTCCTCCTCAAAATCAAAATTTAGAGACCAAGATCGAAATTTTTGGTTGGATAAAACTCTAGGAAAGTCAAACCCTAATTTGACCCCCAACCAGAAAACCAACACTACAGAAGATTAACTCTAGATCCAGATCTGCAGTCAAGATAATCAGCATGAAGAATGAAGATCATACACAATTCTTCTTCATATCAGCTTTATCAGGTACGATTCCCACCACTAGTGATACTTGGCTCATAGATAGTGGTGCATCTAGACACATGACAGGATATAAAGAAAATCTTTCAGAAGTAGTTGAGAAATATTCCCATCTCCGTGTTGTACTTGGAGATGATGCCAACTACACTGTAAAGGGATCTGGAGCTACCTCCCTTTAGCTAGAGACTAATGATACTCTACACTCAAGTGATGTGCTCTATGTACCTGGTATGAAAAGAAATCTTGTTTCCATCTCAGCCTTAGAAGACAAAGGATATAAAGTAGCATTTTCAGATGGAAAAGTACTTGCTTGGCAGAAGAACTCAAGCATGGATACAACCAAAGTAATTGGCATGAGAAAGGAGAGCTTGTATCGATTGAACACTCTACCAGTCCAAGCCCTAGTCCATGACTCTGCAAGTATGGGTGAGCTATGGCACAGAAGACTAGCTCATCTAAATTACAGAGCTCGCGCAGCAGTGAAGAACATAGTTATGGGTATACCAGTGCTGCAGGTAGACCATGATGGAACATGTAGAGAATGTGCACTTGGCAAGAATGCTAAGAAATCCTTCCCTGATAGTGAGAGCAAATCCAAAGAAATCTTGGATCTAGTGCACTCCGACTTTTGTGGCCCAATGACAGTTGCCTCATTGGGAGGATATCATTACTATGTGATCTTCATTGATGACTACTCACGGAAGACTTGGATCTACTTTCTTAAGACCAAGGAATCCGAGGAAGTACTTAGTAAATTCAAGGAGTTCAAAGCACAAGTCAAGAATGTCAGGGAAGAGGATCAAGATTCTAAGATTAGATAATGGTGGCGAATATACCTCTACAGAATTCAATGATTTCTGCAAAGAAGCAGGAATTAAGAGGGAGCTTACAGTTCCCTACAACCCCCAGCAAAACGAGGTTGCTGAAAGAAAGAACAAAACGATTGTGGAGGCGGCTTAAGCCATGATTCATGACCAGAGTTTACCCATGTTTTTATGGGCAAAAGCATCCATAACAACTGTATATGTACAGAACAAGTGCCCACATAAGATAATGAAGAACAAGACTCCTGAAGAAGCTTTTATAGTAGTAAAGCCAAAAGTAGGTCACCTCCAAATTTTTGGCTGTCCAGTCTACATGCATGTGCCCAAGGAGAAAAGGACGAAGTTAGAACCTTCAGGCAAGAAGGGAACCTTCGTGGGATACAGTGAACCGTCAAAGGCCTACAAAATCTATATCCCAGGATCCAGACAGATCGAAGTTAGTAGGGATGTGACCTTTGAAGAAGAAATGACTGTCAGGAAAGGCAGAGGATCAGGCATAGAGATCGATGATGAGGAATTGGAGATGAGATCATCCTCCTCTCCAGTCCAGAACGAGTTAGCAGGAAAAGATGAACCCATCGATCCCATTGATCCAGTCATGACAGTTGATATTTCTGAAGATGTGATAGTAGGTTGTGTTGCCGCCTAATTGAGAGAGCTCGTTGGGGTTTACAATAAATCAGAAAAATTGAGAGAGAGAGTTGAGGGTTTGAACCCCTTTTGAACCGGTTGAAGGTTGAGGGAATCCTGAGCCTAGTGAGCAGCAAGTGTCAGATTTCTCTAAGTATAGAGGAATAACTTACCAAGAAATGGTAAGAAAAATTAGAGTCAAGAAAAGACTCCAACCAACATTCCTAAGCAGAACTTATGAAGATCCCTTCTCAAAAGGGGAAATTACTCAAAGCTATAGAAGAACCTTGTCAGAATGATGTTGATAAAGCCATAGCCTATAATGATGCACTTGTTATTCTTTAGAGTATGGACAAAGGAAATGAAAAGAACCAGCCTTTCTTCCTCTTGTTGTTAGTAAACAATCATCTTCTACACAACTGCATGTTAGATTCAGGGTCTAGTTCAAATGTAATGACTAAAACAGTTATGGAACAATTAAATCTAAGGATCTCAAGGCCTTATCATAACATTTGTGCAATGGACAGTAAGAAGATTGAAGTGTGTGGTTTAATTAAAGGCTTACAAGTACACTTAGCAGCTTTTCCAGACATTCAAATAGAAATGGACATAGTAGTGATAGATGTCCCAGATGCTTGGGGTATGTTACTCTCAAGAAAAACTGGAGCAGACTTAGGAGGAAATATTCAAATGGACTTAACTTATGCCACCATTCCAACTTCTGATGGAAGTTTTGTTAGATTGAATCGAGAGTTGGAGATGAGACACCATGTAGAAGACCCAAGAAATCCAAGCAATGAATTAAAGTATAAAAAATATGACTTGGGAAATTATGCAATTTTGGCTAATTTTTTAGGACCTATTGAAGAATCAACTGAAGATGAAAGAGTTAATCAAATTTGGCATATGCATTTTGATGGTGCCTTCTCTAGAGCTGGTAAAGGTGTAGGCATAGTTATTGAATCCCCTTCTCATAAGGAATTCAATTATTCCTACAGGCTAGAATTTAATGCCACCAATAATGTGGCTGAGTATGAAGCCTTGCTCCTTGGTTTAGAGGTGTGTAAAGATAAGGGTATCAAGAAATTAGAGGTTAAAGGTGATTCAGATTTGATCATTTCACAAGTTAATAAACTGTTTGCCTGCAAATCAGAAAGGTTAAGAAGATATAGGGATGCAATTTTGGATCTTGTTCAATGTTTTGATCATATAGAATTTATTGCGATTCCAAGAGAACTTCATGCCAAGGCGGATAGACTTGCAGTTGCTGCTTCCACCCTTCAGAGACCGATAGAGTTAGTAGATGAAGAAGTTAAAATGGAAGTTATCTTCAGGCCTTCAGTTCCAGATAATGTAGATAATTGGCAGGTTTTTGATGATGATAAACAAGTGATTAAGTTTTTGAATAATATAGGAGAATTTTCTGACTTTCACATTAGTGAAGAGGAAGAAGGTTGTTATTATGTAGAAGAAAGTCAAAAGCTTAATCCAGCCCCTCGAAAAGTTGTGTCTTTAGAAAGGGCTTTTGATAGAGAAGATGGCCATAAACCTAAAGAAGAATCAGGTACAAAGCCAAGTGATTACTTAGAAGTGAACATATGAACTAATGAGGAACCTAGAATGGTTAAAATTGGCAAAAGGACACCTAGAGAAGAAAGAGAACAGATTATTAACTTGCTAAGGGAATATAGGGATGTTTTGGCCTTCACATATGATGAACTTAAAGTCTATAAGGAAGATGTAATTCAGCATACTATTCCACTTAAAGAAGAAGCCAAACCTTTTAGACAGAAACTTAGGCAAATAAATCCTTAGCTGGCTCCCTTAGTACAACAAGAACTTCAAAAAATGTTGAAAGCTGGAATAATAGCCCACACTAGACACTCTTCTTGGTGCTCCAATTTGGTAGTGGTTAGGAAGAAGAATGGTCAAATTAGGTTATGTGTGGACTTCAGAAATCTAAATATAGTATGCAAAAAAGATAATTATCCCCTCCCTAAAATGGAAACTTTATTGCAAAGAGTAACAGGATCTGGTATGATTTCAATGCTTGACGGTTTTTCTGGTTATAACCAAGTCAGAGTTAAAGAAGAGGATAGGCATAAAACAACATTTACTACTCCATGGGGAACATTTGAATATATCAGGATGCCTTTTGGTTTATCTAATGCTGGAGCTACATTTCAAAGAGCTATGGATTATGCTTTCAGAGGTTTAATTGGAAAAATTATTGAAATTTATCAAGATGATCTCATATGCTATTGTTATGCTGTCGGAAATTTCTTCTTACTATCTATTATCTTGCTATACTTTGTATTGAAGCTTTGCCCTAGTTGAGCAATTTAATAAAAATTTCTTTGTAGGGACACTATGCTGCAAACTCTTTGATGATCCAAATACGTGTGAGGTAATCTGTATATTTTTCTAGTTTGCATTTTATATTATTCTAGTTAGCTCTCCACAAAGTGTTTTGTGGAGAGATTAGAGAGTAAAAGTGCTTTTGCTTTCTTTTGTGAATGATCTAACGTCTTCTTCAAAGTATTTTGCAGGAACTGTTAGATATTCATCTCTAGGATTACTATTTTTGCAGGCATAGATTTATTTGCAGGTTGTCCAAGCAAGGAGATCTCTCCAAAAATCTCATTCTGGCAAATTTTAAATTCGGCCATCTACTTTCAGCCTTCCTGAAAAGGGGTTTTATTCACTGTATAGTGAATATAACCCTTGTTTTAGGGCCCCAACCTATTATATGTTAGTTAGGGCTTATATTTCTGCTGTTTAAACACTGTTTAGGTGGCTGGAAACTCATTTTCCAGCCCTCTAAATCTCTTATTTCTGCAATATTTCACATTCAGATTTTTTATGTAGATTTGTAAATTTTTGTACTAATGTTTTAACAACAAAATTTTAGTGTTTTCTGTGATTTCCAGCGAATAATACCTTTGCTGGTTTATGACAGGTTATGCACCAGTGAAGGAGAGTTGCTGCTCGAATAGGCCCAGGATTCCCTCAACCTTCAACCGGTTCAAAAGGGGTTCAAACCCTCAACTCTCTCTCTCAATTTTTCTGATTTATTGTAAACCCCAACGAGAGTCTCTTGGGGTATTCTGTAAAGTTTTGTAACCATTTGTAATCCATAAGTAGATAGATTAGGAAGTAGAGTAGGAAGTAGGATAATAGTTGTTTCATATTTCTGTTTATGCAAATTTCATTTTTGTTTAAAAGTAATCATACAACCCATTAAACCTGTGTATCCTCTATCCGCTTGTCATCTCCCTTTAGGGACTTCAAGCTGGATATGAAAAACAGGGGAAGTGGGGGCTTAGGTAATTAAAATAACTTTCTTTCTTGTACTACAATCAAACATTTTTATTTTCCAAGTCCAAGATCAAATACCGGCACCTCCCACAAGGGATACAGCTTGGTTGATCTTGTTGATCGTTTTAAAATAAACCTTGCATGCTAATCACCCAGATAAAATTAAATCTTAAAACTTACCAACAACAACTTCCCACATCCTGCTCCTCTACTCGGTTATCACCCTTCGGGGTACTTCGAGATACGACCAGGGGACAGGGAAGTCTTAGTTTAATAGGCATCCATCTATCCCTTTTTCTGTCAACTAAAAAACAGTGACCTTAGGAAGCTAGAAGGGGTAGTAGACCGTGGGTGGTCTCTAGGCGCTTCGACATCCTCCTTGTTGAGCACCGGGGCATTGGGGATTGACCTGCGAGCTACGGGTGGGCTTTGTTCCCACTTTGTTGAGCGCAACAGCATTCCTTCTTTGACTGGAGAAGTTCTAGATCGGGGTAGTCACACCACCGATTCTGAAACTTAAATCCAAGAAGAACAACTTTAATTAAATCAACTAAAATAAACCAAGAGACATTTCAAAACCGGTTCTACAACACTCTCCTATTTCAAGCACTCTTTCACTCCAACATTGCACTACAATTTTTACTTCCAGCACTTTACTTTTCAGTTACATTTATTTACTTTCGATTATGCAAATGGTCTTGTGGTGAACTTTTAACTGCTTAAGGTCTTTTCATACTTCTAATTTACTGCTGGGTTAATAATCTTCACTCATAACATTTTTCTGTTTTTTTTGTAAATCTGATTCATTGTCCATATTGGTAAATCATCTATACATTGTTTAATGTTTTATTTCCTCACTGATTATAATTATATCGTTTATTCATTTATTGCATTGTTATAGTTTAATCACAGATTAAATCTCAATTTTATTTGTAAAATTCATAAAGACGTAATCTATCTTTTGACTCCATTATTTAGGCACTGGTTTAGAGAAAAGGGTTGATTGTCATTTAAATCTTACATATTGCATCTGATTGTCATCTCTCAGAACCTTAGCCTCATTTCTTATTAAACGATCCCTTTAATTAATCTGTAATTAATTAATAAACCTGGAACTTAGTTTTCCCTTAGGGACTACCCCCCTTGGCTCTGTTGGGATCTTGCCTAAACGGAGGAGTTGTGGACTGTGGTGACAGTGGTCCCCAGCTCTCACTTGCCCCCAAGGACACACATAGCAGGTTGTGACTTTCCTGCATCTTAAAGTGTGAATTAGGCGGCAACAGGTTGTAAAAGACCTAGATGGACACAACAGACCTTACAGGATGCAGAGGGGCATGAAGCTCCACATGTTACTTTCCGAGAAAGCAAAATACCTCAGAGGTCCTCCAGTTATGTTGCACTGATGAGTCATATCATTGACTCAGAACCCACCACTTATGAAGATGCATCTAGGCATCAAGTTTGGAAGGATGCCATGGTGGAAGAATATCAATCTATCATGAAGAATGATGTGTGGGAGATTGTATCGAGACCTGAGGGGAAGTCAGTTGTAACTTCAAGATGGTTATACAAAATCAAACATGGAGCAGATGGGAGTGTTGAAAAATACAAGGCTAGATTTGTTGCCAGAGGATTCTCTCAGAAAGAGGGAGTCGATTATGATGAGACATTTTCTCCTGTGGCTTGATACACTTACATCAGATTGATCATTGCTATTGCTTCAGCTATGGGATGGAAGTTGCATCAAATGGATGTCAAGACTGCCTTTCTCAATGGCATTATTGAGGAAGAAGTGTATATTGAACAACCAGAAAGGTTTGTTGTCCATGGAAAGGAGTCTCACGTATGCAAGCTGAAAAGGGCGTTATATGGACTCAAGTAAGCACCTTGTGCTTGGTATGGACGGATAGACGGATTCCTGGTGAATCTAGGATTCACCAAGAGTGATGTAGACCCCAACCTATATTACAAGGTTGTGGATAATGAGCCACTGATTTTGGTACTATATGTTGATGACTTTGTTTCTTATCGGAAATGAGAAACTCATCTTATGGTGTAAGAAGAAACTCGCCTCTGAGTTCGAAATGAAGGATCTTGGATTGATGCACTACTTCTTGGGATTAGAAGTAGGGCAAAGGCAGAAAGAGATTTTCCTAGGACAAGAAAAATACACCATAGATATACTGAAGATATTCATAATGTTGGACTGCAAGTCCATAGCTATTCCGATGGATGCAAATTTGAAGAAGCTGAGGGATTCTGCTTTAGATTCAAATTTGATTGATCCCACCATGTATCGCCAGTTGATTGGGTCCTTGATGTATCTGATAAACACTAGACCAGACATTTGTTTTGCTGTGAATGATCTCAGTCAGTTCATGTGCGAACCGAGGCAGATTCACTGGATTGCTACAAAACATGTACTCAGATACTTACGTGGCACTGTGGGATATGGTCTACGGTATGATTCAGAATGTGACTTAAAATTGCAAGGGTTTACAGACTCAGATTGCGCCGAATGCACTACAGATAGGAAGAGCACTTCATGATGTTGTTTCAGTCTGGGTTCTGCAGTTATTTGTTGGTGCAGTAGGAAGCAGAACTCTGTGGCTCTTAGTACTGCAGAGGCCGAGTATAAGGCTGCTAGATCAGCAGCCCGAGAAGCAGTTTGGCTTTGTAAACTCCTTGCAGGGTTGTTTGGCTAGATTCTAGAGCCAACCGTGATTCACTGTTATAACCAGAGTTGTGTGCAAATGTTAGTGAATCTTGTATTTCATGACAAGTCGAAGCAGATAGAGATTCGTTATCACTTCATACGTGATATGGTGGAGAAAGGTGCAGTCGAGCTACAGTATATTTCGACCGATGACCAAACTGCAGATTTTCTCACCAAACCTCTTCCCAAGGTGAAATTTGAATACTTTCGCGGAAGACTTGGAGCAGAAGAGAATGTATCCCTCCTTGAGAGGGAGAGATCACTGAGAGACATTTACCATACTTTCACCCAAGTACCTCTACTCATCCAGGTTCTCAGCTAGGTATGGTAGAAATCCCATTGGCAGATGAGACAGATAGGTACAACGCACATGTGAGGTTGTACAACAGACTGGACACTGTTTGCACAAAAATCAAGGTAATTTGCTGTTGAAGTGATTTTGGGTATTTTGCCTGTGAGGGTTGGAAGAAATTTTTTTCTGTGTTGTTGGAAAAACTTATGAGATTCTCCTTTAATGATAATTTTCTCTTTCTAGGGTTTTTCCCAGGAGTTGGGGTTTTGCTCGGTCTTTGACCAAAAATTCTAGTGTATTCATGTGTGAATGATTTGCTTCAGTGTTGGAAAGTTCTTGAGTTGGTGGTTTATATTTCAAATTTAAGAAGTAAATTTTTAATCATAAACCCTAGTTTCTCAAGTGTTTGACATAATATGTAAATGAAAAGTTCCATATTAAGTCATTGAATTTCTTCATGGTGTCCGAGCCAAGTTGAAGTAGTATTCAAAGTTGTGAATCACAGAAGAGTTGTATTTTCTATCGAGTTTAAGATTTGTTGTAAGTTTTTTTCCAGATGATGAGCATTAGGTATGAAGATAGGTTGGATGGCATATCCAACTATCTACCTTGGAAAGTTAGAATAATTGCGATGCTCAAAGAATGGAAGATATGGAGCTTTGCAAACACCAAAATGATGAAGCCCATTGACAAGGATGAATTAGAAGAAAATGAAGCCCTTGAATCTAGAGCCCAGAGATATCCTAGACGGGGTAAAGGATCATCTTATCCTGCATTTGGCAGAGAAAAAGATTGCTAATGACATGTGGGACACCCTGAAGCATTTGGTCGAGGCAAAGAACGAGAACTGGAAGATGGTGTTGAAGGACAAGTTACACATTGCGAATATGACCAAAGATGAAAGTGTAACCCCCTACCTAACTCGAGTGGCTCAGGTCAAAGATGAGTTAGCAACGGTGAGAGAGACTATCTCAGATTCAAAACTCGTGAGGGTAGCCCTCAAGGGATTCACCAAGAAATGGGAAGTTTTTGTCAAATGTATTGTTGGTAGAGAGAAACTTTCAGACTGTTCTAGGCTTTGGGATGATTTTACCCAAGAGGAGATTCGAGAGGGAGCTCTAGGTGGTCAAGTCAGCGAGGAGGTGGAGCATAATGTAGCCCTTGCAACAAAGACAAACAAGAAGAAGAAATACCTTAGTCAAATCAGGTGCCACCATTGTGGGCAGATGGGACACTATTCTTCGAAATGTCATGAGAAAAAGAATGTGAAAGAGAAGACTGAAAGAGATATGGCAGCCTTTGTAGCAGTAGAAGATTATGCCATGAAATTTGAGAAAGAGTTTCTTTTGTCTCAATTGATTCTAGTGTAGGAAGTTCATCCTTTGAGAATGTGTGGGTTGTTTACAGTGGTGCAACCAGACATATGACAGGAGTCTATGATTCCTTTCAGATGATCACAATGTTGGGGCCGAGACATTTCATCCAGACAGATATTGATAGTCCTCAGATATCCATACGAGGAGTTGGAACTATCAGGTTTCAATTAGATCTCAGAGAGATCCTGGAAATACACGGGATATTGTTTGTACCTAGGATGAGAGTCAACAAACCCTCAGTGTCATCTTTTGAGGATGAAGGCTATGGAATGATGGTTAGGTTTGGTCATGTCTTCCTGTATCGGAGAGATGAGCCAGTTCGGACCACTATTTTATTGGGAGATCGCAGGGATAGACTATATGTCCTGAGAGGGCATATTGTACAACCAGGAGTAGGAGCAGGAGGGTGGTTATCAGAGTCAGAGGATGAGGATGTTGTTGCATTTGATAGATATGGTCCTCAAGAGGAGAGTGACTCTCTCAGAGCACTGACAGGAGGCTCAGCCTGTCAACTGATGGTACATATGAGCAGTTGGATGAGGCTCAGGTTGAGTCTCAGGCTTCAAAGCAGTGTTACAAACATGGCCAATATATCGGCAACATCGTGATATATTCCGATGTTAACTCACTGGCGATATATCGACAATTAATCGCCCCGATATTTTCCCTGATTTTTTCGCGATATTTGCTGATTGTTTCGCGATATTTGCTGATTTTATGGCGATATTTGCCGATTTTTTCAAATGCATTGTGATTTTTTGTATTTTTTATTTTGCCGATGTATTGTCGATGTTTGCCGACATTTTCGTCGATAAATTCGATAATTTCTTTTTGGACCCACGGCGATATATTCGACGACACGATATTTGTAACATTGCTTCAGAGTTTCGGTTCGAGGTAGAGCATCTGTTTTCGAGATTGATTCCAGAGCAGGAGGAAGCGGTTGCAAGAATCAGAGATGAAGATAGTGCTGGTGACCTTCCTCGTTAAGAGGGAGTGTTAGAAAATTAACTCTGAAGGTCCTCTTTATAGTTTTGGTGTGGTGTGATGAAGAGGACATGTAATTTGTTCTTTGTGTGTATTTATGTATAAAGTGGAATTATATATAAATAAATGATGTTTTGTACTTTATTGTATTGAGTCTCACTTAAATGATATTTAATAATTAAAGTGAGTTATTATTAAATAAGGGTGCATTTAATGATGGCCCTAGATTTTGTAAAAGCATCTCAACCATAGATTAGTTGGTTAGATGAGTAGTTACAGAATTTAAAGTATAAAACTAGGGTTAAAGGACAAATTGGATACCAACATCAGTGAGGAGAGAGAGAGAGAGGAGATTGAGACTGAAGGAGAGAGAAAACCCTAGAAGATGGGCATGATTCCCAATGCAAGTACACCAACATTAATTACCTATCAGATCTGTACAGCAGCACGTGTGGGGGCACAAATACTGAGGTAGATTCATACAACAGTTTGACAAGGATGTACAACATTAATTGCTGGCAGGCAGGATTCTTGAGGCATCATTAAATTGCAGAAAAGTATAGTCCGTACAACCACATGGCAGAAAGTACAGTTTTGTACAACGCACGTGTGAGGTCGTACAATAGACTGTACAACACTGTTTGCACAAAAATCGAGGTTATTTGCTGTTGAAGTGATTTTGGGTATTTTTCCTGTGAGGGTTGGAATAATTTTTTTTTGTGTTGTTGGAAATTTTTTTGAGATTCTCCTTCAATGATAATTCTCTTTCTAGGGTTTTCCTCAAGAGTTGGGGTTTTACCCGGTCTTTGACCAAAATTTCATGTGTGAATGATTTGCATCAGTCTAGGAAAGTTCTTAAGTTGGTGGTTTATATTTCAAATTTAAGAAGTAAATTTTTAATCATAAACCCTAGTTTCTCAAGTGTTTGACATAATGTGTAAATGAAAAGTTCCATATTAAGTCATTGAATTTCTTCAGCCATTGCCTTGCATTCAAGCATTTCGGATCTCTTCATAATCTCCACGGCATACTTTCCTCCATGCCTAGAAGTAGTGCATCATCCCTAGGTCTTTCATCTCAAACTCAGTAGCAAGCTTCCTGTTTTCATCTATAATGAGTTCCTCCTCTCCCGTCAGAAACGGTTCATCAACATATAGCAGGAGCATCACCGGTCTTTCCCTTGAAGTAAAGGTTGGATTTCACTTTACTTTTAGTAAAGCCTAAGATCATCAAGAAGATGTCCATCCTACTGTACCATGTTAAGATTCTTGAACTCGGAGATCTTCTGCAGTCACTCCTTTTGAAGTGGAGCATCATCCTCTCTCTGCATTTTGTACCCTATGTATCAGAACATTCTGTACTGGAGTGACAGTTAACTTCCCCTCCTACTGATCTTCTATGTATCCATCGATGTCATCTCTTAAGGTCATTGGATACCAAGATCCTCTATCTTGAACTTTGTTGAAAGTTTCTCTTGCACCCATTTGTGAGCATGTCGTCCTCTGTAGGCTTCCATCTTCAACCTTGTTAAAAAGGTTGAGATCTCCATCACTCTGGGTGATCTTCAAGCTCCTCATGCAATTGTATGTACTTATCCATGGGTGCCTTCTGAGCTCGTACAAAGCCTTCCTTGCACATGCGGTTCTCTGCTCGATATACACTTCTACTTCACTTGGAGAAGTGTGTCTGGTCAATGGAGCATGTCTTGCCATGATCTACTCCCTCTTTCCGAGAGAAACCACGAACCTTGCTTTGTACTTCTTGATGCTGCCATCTGCTGCATGCTTGATCTTGTAGATCCACATGGAAGACACTACGGACTTCCCTTTGGGTCTCAAAACTGCATCCTGGAAATCATTCTTTTTTATTATAGTCTCCTTCCATTTCTTCTCGGCTTCTTCTTCATTGCTTGGAAGGGTTTGTATCAATGATGTCACTCAACAATGCCACATAATTGGAGTGTGTCTCAGGCCTCTTACTTTCTTTGGAAGTCCTGTCATACTTTTCTTCATCTTGGATGATCTCTCGTTCCCAAGATGGTCTTCATCTCTCGAAGTAGATCTACCGCTTTCTGTGATTTGGTTATATCATGATTGTTCTGAAGCTCTTTATTTCGCCACGAAGTCTCTGACCCTGGGAAGTTCAGATTCCTCTTCATGTATGCTTGTTGAAGTGAATCTTCTAGCTGAACTGTTGTCACTTGTTCTTCGGAACAAGTCTCATCCTCCTTTTCTTGTAGGTGATTGTACAAGCTCTTTCCTTACATGTCAAATTCAGTTGCATGATTAGAAACATTTCATATTTTCCAAAACATATTAATAGTGACAGTTTCTAATGTCTAAAGATATATGTCACATAGTCATGCAACTATCTAAGCCAATGCTACAACATTCATCCATATCCCGTATACATACGGTAAGTTTCTAGATGCCTTCCATCTCTACCATAACATTTATTAAGAGTGTGCACTACTCCCAATATGTCAGCAAAGAGGTTTCATTCTAGATAAGTAGCAATAGAACGTTGTACAACAACATAGGCTACTTACCCAACATATACAATTCAATAGTATACTGTTCATAAATGCAAACACACAATCATGCATAATATATCAACTGAATCTAAATATGTACACAACTAAACAATATCATTTAAGTAAGTAGATATACAGGAAATGACAATTAAATACTTATCTTTGTTTGTTTGGTGGGTGGACTCTCTCTTGATCCTTATGCCCTTGCAAGAATAATTGGAGTCTTTGACAGTGTGCTTTACTTCATCACTTGATTCTGGGAACCTGTGTTTGTATTACTCTAAGTGTCACTTCTTCAGACACAACTACATTCCTTCTTATCCAAATATTGAGATGGATAAGAGTATGACCTTCGTCTTCATCGGTAAAATTCTTCTGGATCAAAGTACATATTCCTCATCACTTGAGGAATCTTCCTTTTCTTCTCTGTATGTTTTATTAGTTGGTTCATCATCTTTAGCAGCGTGAGCATGCTGTCTTTTCTTGTTTGACTACCTGTTGGAGGAGCCTCTGTTTCTGGGACACATTACTGGGACAGTTTATGGAGTATTGTCCTTTCTCATCACAAGTGTAGCATCGAATATTGGAAGGATCTTTTTTGAACATCTTTTGTCTTTTATGATGATGGTCCTCCTTCTTTCTGTGATTTCTTTTGGTGTGAACTATGAGAGTTTGATCTTCAGTTGCTCCCATCTTCTCTTCTCTTGTTATGAGTTGAGCTTCTTCTTGTGTGCACTCTTCCCAAAGTCTGCTGAAGGTGATTAGGTTCCTTTTGGCACATATCCCTTGAATGAATGAATCCCATGATCTCGCGAGACCATTCAAGGTGGTCATAACAATCTCTCTTTCTTCTACATTCTCTTCGATTGCTTCAAGTTGTTCCTTGAATTGAGCAACCCTTGTGAAGTAGGATTGTATAGTCTCTGAGTTTTGTATCTTCACATTCTTCAGCGGGTTCCTCAATGTCATTTTTCAATTAATGTTCTTTCTTTCGAACGAATTCTTCAAAGCATCGAACACTTCCTTAGGTGTCTTCAAGGATGACACATGAGGGATGAGATGATCCTTAATAGAATCTGCAATGATTCTCTTGGCCATGACCGAGTTCTTCTTATGGATAGCCTTAGCCTCATCTCCCTCTGGATTTGGAACTTCCTTACTAATATGCTGATCCAAATCATTTTCTTCAAGGATCAGGGAGATCCTATGTTTCCATGCTCGAAAGTTTTCAACTCCACTAAGCTTATCATCAAGTTGGGTGCAATGTTATCGGAACCGGGCTGGTCATCGAATCGACGAAACCCAAAATGTGAACCGGGCTGGAAACTGAACCAGAATCGGCAAAAAACTGGGTAAAAAACTGGCTGACTAAAAAATACATAAAATATTCATATTTTGTAAAAAAACTTAAATATTCATGTGCATACATATGAATCCAAACATTAATGCACAAATAGTGTTAGGATAGGCTTAGGGTTAGGTTAGAAACATAGGTTAGGTTTTAGTTTGCGTTTTAAAAAAAAAAAATTGAATTTCGTGAGTCCCCAGTCTGCGGCCTTACGACAGAGTACGGATTGGTCGGTTTCGTACCCGGTTTGATGAATTTTTTTTGCTGACCGGACCGGCCAACCCTGTAAACCGGTTAGACCGGCCGGTTTTGCCGGTTCCGATAACACTAGTTGGGTGTGATGAGTCATTTTGAAATGAGAACCTAAAAAAAGCATATAGATCTTACCGATTTGACTTAGACTCATGTGGACTTAGACCCACCTTTTTTATTTGAGCATATAGATCTTACAGATTTGAGGTGTCCAACTTGGTTCTGGAGCTGGTCGATCTAGGGTCTGTTAGAGAAACCCTAATTTTCCAAACTTGGAATTTCAAACATCTGATTGGACAGGAAGATGCGCCTCTTCAAGGCGAGTTGTCCAATGTACTCCTTTTTCTAAAAACTGTGGTGGGAAGCGCCCGGAATAGGAAGCCTTAGTTTCTCCAATTTCTTCTCCAGAATTGTCTGATATTGATTCTGTTTTATCTCCAAAATTTTTGCTCCTCAAGGTTTGAAACTTCATCTTGAGGTAGCATGATCTGTCTTCTTTCCAACCCAACAGGTTAGAGTAGAATTGGATTCACCAAGTGGAACTTATGCCAAGTTTCCCAAAGTGACTTGTTTGAGGATTGGTTCAGCATATCGAACTTGTATGGACTGCGTTGTGTCATTGTTTCACCATCGGGGTCTAAAACTACGACCACAGAAACTACAGTCCGTGCCCTATCTGCAACTTTTTGCAAAATTTGATTTGGACCTTCCTAGCTCGAGATATAACAATTCTCCCTAGGTCACATGTTTAAGATTGGATTCTAGAGGTCGCTGGAACCCTGATTTGGAGAAATCATATCTCCTAAAGTATAGCGAATTTGAGGCTGAAACTCGCACACATGGTACAACAAGATTTCATCTTCGGCCTGTCCAAGTTTCAGCTCCTAAGCCTTCTCCAATGTCGAGTTATAGCAAAAGTCCCAAGATGACTAGATTTTGTCTTCTAGGGTTTTCAAGCATGATTCCTAATCTTCAGTAGCTACTATTGTAGCACTATTTCGGCTGCACAATGCCATTTTTCAGAGTGGCTCTGATACCATGTTAGTTTTTCTACTTTAATTTGATTAGGAGATTTATATGAAAGAATAACAAGCACAATAATATATCCAAGATACATAAGAGACACAAGACACATATTTTCATCGGGGAAACCATAAAGGAGGAAACCCCACAAACTTCCTCAGACTAGTTTCGTCACTAAGACAATATCACAAGATGGAAAAATCCAAGACCAAGATGTCTTCCGCAGCTCTCTCTTTTTCCTCGTCCTCTTTCTCCTAATGCGCCAATGAGAGGGTGAGTGAGTGTATCCAAATAGGGAGGGCACCTCCCTATTTATATCCTTTCGTTGAGTGACTTACTCAACTCACTAGGTCGTCCAAGACACCTTATTGGGGTCGACCTACCTAGGAATACTCATAAGTACATTTTACTTTATTTATCTTGGGGACTATTGCCCCGACTTACAGCAGAGGGTTTACCTCAATGGCCATATACAATAATGACATCTCGAAAGGAGAGAAACACATCTTCGATGGGGGTACAATAATATACATCATAATATCTTCTGAAGTTACAAATACAACAACAGTAGATTTGATTTACAATTTCTCTTCAAGTTTTAAATTGGTTCCCTTAACAACTTCACATTTTTTATGATTTAATTTTTTTTTTCATTGCTGGTTATTTTAGTCTATTCTATTCATCATATGCTATAACAACAATGCCGTCTAGGTCATCAATGATTAATGAGAGACACTTCACGTTTCATTTGACATTAAGACTCATTTAATATCTTTTGATCTAGTTCTTTGGCAACAAGTTGTTTATCATTGGCAAATTATTTTTCACACGAGTTTATATTGATTGCATAATATTTTCAAGGTTAAATTATGAATAAGCATTGTGGTTCTTTCTGATTTTTAAATCTTAGATTTCTCTTCCAACACTTGTTTAGAATCTAGATTCCAGTTTTTAATAGTCTTTCTAATTCACAACCATAATCCATCCATTATTAACTCTTGCAACCCAATGCAATTGCATCAAGACACTTAGTTGGTTTTAGGGTGTCTTCCCCCCTTGTGATTGTATCATTAAAGTGAAGGGAAGTGTTTGCCAAGGTGACAGTGGCATTACTTCCATAGTTGCACGTAGCTACACCTTAGTGACGACCTTGTACCTTAGGTGTTAGTTTTTATGGCAATAGGTTACATGAGAACTATTTTTGTATTATTTCCCTTGGAGAGAAAAATGGATCTTACCACTGGTTTGCTATTCTTAGAAAAAATTGTTGAGCAAATAGTGGATCTATAAAGGGAAATTATTGTACAAGGAAGATGAGCTAAAACCCTATGCAAGTGTTTGTTCTCTTCACTGGAGAGGAGTATGCTTTTGGAGAGAGATTCTCTACCTATTGTAAATATTTTGTTTCTTGTGGAGAATAATGAAGATTATTCTATGGTGCTTTCATGCTGGAATAATTCTTGAGTAGCCTTCATTGTGATGGATGCATGCTTGGAGTAGCTCTTGTTATGGTAAAGTTTTCCAATTGAATTTGTTAAGCAGGAAATATGGTTCCTCTTGAACTTCATGTATTTAATGTACACATTTTCTTATCAGTTTCATTGATGATAAAAGTTGCAATAGGGTTTCCTTCTTGTAATGTATCCTTGTTGTAAGAGATCCTTTTATAGCCACTTGATCAAGCTGTCTAGAACTTTAGTAGGAATATTAGACCATATAAATTGTACAAGGGTGTATGTCTCTCTCTTGTTGCAAGTGCATCCTTTGCTGTCCTTCATTTTTGACCTTGTTACCCCCCATTTTGCATGGGTGTCCTACACTTGTAATTGATCACAATTTTCATTGAAAGCAACATGTTGATGATGCTTTCAATGCTAGCCCATAGTTGATCCTGAGATTTTATGCCTTGTGTTCTTATTGGTTGATGATGGTTTGAATAGTATATTTATGATCTTCATGGTGGTATAGAACTCTTGGCATTGGATCATGTTTTGTACTTGGTTTTTATGCTTTTTTTGGGTTGAATTGTGCATAACAGGACCTTGTTTTCAAACCGTTGGTTCTCCAATTCCCTAGCTTAGATGGGGGCATATGATATATGGTTGTAGTCTTTTTCCGAGCCCTTTCCCATGGTGTAGAACGCTCAACCAAATTCCTAAGGGCATTGGAACCATGTAATCATCTTTCAGCCCCCTTTTTCACTCTTTTGGAGCCATTTTCATCACTTCGGTGTCATTAGAGCCTCCATGCTAGCTCATATGGACTTAGACCCACCTTTTTTCTTTAAGCATTTAATCCTTTCATGGTCTAGATGGCATATTGGTCCAAAAGTGTATCCAAAACAATTGAAAGCTCCTCTCTTTTCTCTTGGCATGTGTGTATATTTGTGGATGGGGCCATCCCCTTCTACATGGGTTTGAT
Organism: Pseudotsuga menziesii; assembly: GCA_001517045.1. Lineage (NCBI taxonomy): Eukaryota > Viridiplantae > Streptophyta > Pinopsida > Pinales > Pinaceae > Pseudotsuga > Pseudotsuga menziesii. Next base: position 86,140 of record LPNX010387822.1, read on the forward strand.
TGTCAATTGTGACACTTGGTCTTGGGATCGATGGTTTTGTTATGGATTTGACTATATATGGGGTCAAACTGGAAGATAGCACCCTAGTTATTTAGCCAAATCACACATTTATTTTTGCATTTTATGAGGAGTGTACGGTTTGGAGGAAGGCTATCTTTCACTTGTGATGCTATCCTCCACTACGGAGAAGTTAGATGCTCATTTATTGGAGGTTGTTGGAAATTTGAGTGGATCTAGGAGGTTCCAAGCCCTAGATCCAAGGTTGTTCATTGTTGTTTTGACCATATCTATCTGAGTGATACACTTGGATCCTTTAGAGGTCGCTTCATTATGATTTGACTTGTCTAGACTTTATTCTCTCATCTATGGAGGCTTTGGCCTCCATTATTATATTGTATTTATTAGAGTAGTGGAGCATCTTTGCACTTCACCCTAGATTAGATCTGGAATTATATTCATATTTTATTGTGAGGAAAATGAGTTGAAAGCTATATAAGGTTTTGCTCTGTTCTTCATTCTTCATGGTTGGATTTTGAGAGCTCTCTCTCTTTTGGGGCCTAATAGACATATCTTTAATGGTGCAAATTGAAGGGTTTCTTCTCCATTTAAGATGTGGCATCTTTATTCCTATTTCTAATGTTAATAGTGAATAGTAGAATTTGTTGTTTAGGGCCAATCATAAGGGTAAAATTGCCTTCAAATTGACACCCCCCTCACCCCTCCCCTCCCCTCCCCATTTCTTGGGTTCATCTCGGACCAATAATCTCTTTGCTGAGGGAGACCCCGACACCTTTACTTCCACGCTTTGTTAGATGTTCTCTTTTGTGTCTCGATTCGCTTCCCTCGATTTTTTCTTTCTTCTATTAATTGGGAGGATTCCCTTCAAACTTACCCCCACTCCATTTGATCCACCCCGCTTCCCCTAAAGCCTAGGTCCTACCCCATGAACCAGTGGTATGAAGATAACTTCAAGCACCTACATGCCCAACTTCAACATGCCTTTAACCATGGTCACCCCTCCTAAGCAACTCTCAATGCCTCCTATCGTCGTCTCCTTTGCCACAAGAAACGGCTCTTCATCTCTCATAGGAGACGAGAGTTGAGTGCTTCCCTAATTCATTCCCCTAAACATTTCTGGTGTATCATCTTTCCTTGCCACTCTCATCTTTCGCTAATCTTGATCCAAAAGCCATGTTCTCCCACACCTCTTCCCTTTATGACATTTAGGGGTATCCCTATCTAGGATACCTCCCCCCCCCTTCTTGTCTCTTATTCACTCCCCATAATTTTCGGGAGGCTTTTGGGCCATGAATTCTCGCAGAGCAGTGAATGAGGAAGGGTTCCAAGTTGAACTCTTTAAACATAGCGTTTGAGCACTTGATTGTCACTTGGCTGATTGTTTAACCACTTAGTATGTATTGGATTCCTTGAATTATGGTCACTTCATATTATTCACTTGATCCATAAATCAGGCCCCAATACCGATCCCAACAACTACATGACTATCATGGTTGGCCACACTTTCTCCAAACTATATGCTACAGTTCTCCATAAGCAACGTTCTGGGGAACTTGAGAGGAGACAACTTAGAGCTAGAGGACAAGTAGGATTCAAACTAGCACATTAAACCATTGATCACATTCTTATGCTCCAGGCCATCGTTTAGGAGGCACGTCAACACTCTTTGAAAGTGTATTGTTGCTTTGTAGGCTTTCGAAGGCATTCGTGTCTGTCCCTAGAGTAGCATTCTTCCAAAGGCTCTGAGACATTGGCATCTCCGAGACTCTTATAGTTCCCATTATGAGATTATATGAGTCAGTTCTTGGTCGCCTTTATACACGGCATAGGATTTCAAATTTCATCAGGAGTACCATCTAGGTCAAGCAGGGAGAGTCCTCTCTCCTTCACTCTATTTGAGATTTACATCAATGAGCTAGATTCTTTCTTACAGGAGGACATTCGAGACGATGATGGGTGCTTTCTCCACCAACTCCTAATTTCTATTCTACTCTTTGTTGACGTGGTCCTCTTGGCCTCATCTCTAGAGGGATTACAAAGGAAGTTAGATGCCTTGGCCCTCTTTTGTGATCTTCGTTATTTGACGGTCAACTTGGGTAAAAAAAAGGTCATGATCTTCAAAGGATCGAAGAGGCTACTCATTGATCATCATTTCTTCTTTAGAGGGGAGGATATTGAGATCACTAGCACCTATACCTACTTGGGGGTTTAGTTCGCATGACCTCGTTTTAGTCTGCGTCATGCTCTTCAACCCCGAGTTAATAAAGGATACGGATCCCTAGCCCTTCTTGAGAGACAATGCTCCATACACCACTTTTATGACATCTCATCCAATATGTCTCATGGATACTCTCATCCTACCCACAGTCCTCTATGGATCTAAGGTATAGGGACCATGCTTACTTGATAGTGATTGGGTCTCAACAGAGAGAGTACAGATCATCCTCGTTCATTGCATCATCAAATGCAAACAGACAATACCTCAACCCATTATACTCGTAGAGTTTGGTGCTTGACCTTTATGGCTTGAGGTTGTCTTTAACTTTGTCACTCTCTTTCATCGCCTTTGGAGCTTTGTCGACTTAGTGAAGGGGCGTGATCAGTACCCTTACTTGGCCTATCCCTCTTCAACAACCATTGCCTCAGCTAGCCTTCTAGGTCGCTCTAAATGTTAGTTTACAAGTTGTTGTCACCAACCTTGTAGTTTCCTGTGTGAGGTGGATCCAGGATGGATGGTAGAGGGGCAAGCAACTAAGGAGGTGGAACCAAGACTGCCTAGACTCCCAAATGGTTGGTTGTCATGCTAATCAAATCAGTCTTCACTTTATGTTATCTAAGTCCAAGACAACAACGGGGGAGACCCAGATCTACTCCCGACAGGAGGGATCAAACCTAGACTCCAGATCATATCAATTATGGCTTGAGGTACTTAAGGTGTAAGGTAATTAGAAACTCTAGATCTATGGATGGTAGTAGTAAGTGGACTAGGGCTTTGGATGAGAGCTTCAGTCGTACGAGGGTTGATCCAAAGTGAGCTGTAGGGGTAATACTAGATCTAGGGTTAAGGTACTAGCAACTGATTAAGATAACCACTGTCTTGGGAAACATAACTGAGACAGGGTGAGTAAGGATAGAGTTGGGACTGTCAGTACCAAAGAGATAGACTTAGTGAGAGATATGAAAATGCAAGGTTACCTAAGTTCTCAAGGAGCGGTAAAAAATTCAGGGAAAGAAGTCAACAAGGGGCTAGCGCTATGCTTGGAGATTAGTGCCTATTCAGCCTGGGGTAATGGAGTCAGTATTAGCACAACGTTTAAGTGAATCCAACTGGGATATGCCTTGATCTATGGACCCAGAAAAGGATTTGGCTCGGAAGATTCAAGTTACGGGGAAATCAGCAGAAGGAGGGCTAGCGCTAGGGTTTGGAGAGGCATATCTGCAGATCTAGAGCCACCAGGAGACTATCAGCTCAGCGTTGGAGTGGAAATGAGATCAAGATGGCCCGATCTACAAACCCAAGTTAGAAAATTTCAGGAAAAATTAGATCTGGAAAAAGTCAAAATCTGATGAGGGAGCCTAGGAGGCTGAAAGTCAGTTTTTCAGATCTAGGGCTACCTGGAAGGAACTAGCTCAGCGTTGGGGGTGTTCTGGGATGAAGAAGACTTAATCTACAAACCCATGTAATTATTTTCTGGAAAAAGTCAACTCTGGAAAAGGTCATATTTTTAGTGGGGCGCTGGGGTTTGAACAGTCAGAAAGTCAGATCTAGGGAAAACTAGTCACAATTAGGGCAACGTTGAGGATGATTCAGTGAGGGGGAGGCCCGATCTACAAAACCCAGAAATGGTTTGGTTAAAGATCAAGCGGTTCCTCGATTAAATATTTTTTGGATTTTTATTATCTAGGAGTTTTACAGAAAAATTGAAGAAGAGAAGGTACAATGGATTGAGATCTGAAGAGAAGAGACTTACTTGTTAGATCTTACCTGGAAATGCTTGTAGATGCCTTAATGATGATGATCCCTGCCATCCCGATCAATTTGAGAAGATTGAAGCAAGCTCTATGTCCAATGTTTGCCCGAGGAAGTCAATGCGCCCTCTCTCCTGCACAACAAATGTCAACCATATCAGATTTGTTGTGTCATGAGAAAGAAGCTATATGCTGTAGAAAAATAGCAAGAAGAAATCATAGGTCACCACAACACTAATGAAAACTCCTTGATAAAAAACGAAGACAATCTTAAGCGAGTTCAGCCCCCCCTGCCAAAATGGCCAAGCTGAAGTCGTCCTCCTGTAGACAAGACAACGATCCCCCCCAAAAAATATAGATCTCATAACAATTTCCTGAATGCTAGGAAGCAAAAGACTTTCCAATCACCATCGAAGAACATCAGATGCAAAGCAGATTCCGAAAATATCCACAAAATCTTTCTATTAATCAGATCCAAGAGCCAAAGACCCTTTACAAATGAGAAGCTCTCTCCTTTAAATAGAAATGAGACAACCAAAATCCTAACCACTTTCAAAACGAGTGGCTAAGATTAAAAGATACAATATTCTAATCAATGGTTGAAATGAGCTCAACATATAATACATGGATCAATATAACCATAAAGTACCAAAGTGGACTAAATCGCCCATAAAGAGGGTACCCCACTCAACAAGAAATAAATGAAGCACATGGTGGGTCCATGGAGTGTTAGCTAACTCCTTATGGGTGCCCCATGGCACAATAAAATAATATAATATTTTAATTCTTTGACTTTGTGCCTCGAGGAAATCGTGAGCCTCCCAAAAGCTCCAGAAAATAATAATAAAATGCCCAAAAATAGGTGTGGGCCCAATCAGGTGCTGCAACTGCTGGAGAACGTGCGGAGGACATCACTCTCATCATCATGACTCATCCCATGTCATTTCCTTGCCTCAGTAGCCCAAATCGATTTCTTCAATAGCCATTTAATCATTTTTTAATCTACCTCAGGAAATGTGAACCTGCCAAAACAACATTCTAGGGTGCCTGTGTTGTCCAACTGAGCCCACCAGGCTCTCTGGGACGGGGGTACTATGGTACAACCAAGTGGTTGCACCCCCTATGCGCCATACAACGCCCTAGGAGATCTAAATAAAACATCTCCCTGCTTAGACACATCATCCTGTGAAGCAAAATTGCATCAGAAAGGTAAAATGAGCCTGATCATCTCTGTGAGTGCCTGGAATTGAAAATAAACTATCTCATTAGACTCAGAGAGTCCAAATCCATCCATGGTATATACTCATACCCTTTGTAGGTCTCTGCCCGATCATCAACAATATCCAATAGACAATATAATCACCTGTAAATGACTAGATACCAATAATATAACTCAGACTATCATCCATCTGCTGCAAGTGCTATAAGGCTAAGACATGCTCTACAAATCATTTAAGCAACAATCACAACAAGTAGCAGTCATTTCACTGGCGGTACATCAACCAAATACATATACAGGGTTTTTATTTATTATTACTCAGACTAGACTTTCAGGACTATACTCACTTCATAGTTGTAGTCAATTTGCTAGTGAATGATGAAGGCTGAAATTGATAAGGCTAGGGCAAAGGGTGACTTCCTACTTAACCTCATGACACTATGGATATGGAAGGGAAATACTCACTATAACCACATGTCGGACAAACAACAACACAGGGAATGGCAGTGCCTCACAAATGGTTGAGTTGTTCAGAGAGTGCTTATTCAACTTAGGCATCATGTATACATCAAGTTTGATCCAAGTTCATTAGGACCATCAATTTTATTTCCATGGCCTTTTTGGCCTATATGACCCTTTGGGATTTCACCAGTGCTTAAAAGCACAACTAATCGCAGCTTTCATTCGAGACATATTTTTATAGTCAACAATATTTGGATATAGCATATATTTAACCATTGCTCTTTTGGACCTTTTCTTATACCCTTTAAGGGGTATTTTTAGCATTTCATTGCTCTTGCCCTTTTTCACATATGTTAAGAAACACAATTTATCATTTTTATTTTCCATGGGCGCATATATAACATTTTCCAATACAAGTAGTACATGAGCTTTCAGTTTTAGCCAACAACATCTCAAGTGACCAGGGGGAGTTCTGCACAATGCCAAACATCGAGACAACCGACCAGAATGATTTAGGCATACAATCCAACTCACCAAAGGCAAGTTTTGTCACCAACTCAAAGCCGAGACACAATATAAACAGTGAAGCTTGTCCAACAAAGGTTCTAGCGGGGAAAGGCCCTCCAGGCCACAATTCAAGTAGTAAGTCGGGTTAAAACAAAGCTGGAAGGTAATTGATGGGTGGAGACAGTGAATGATGAAGCCAACATTAGCAAGCCAAAACAATGGTGGGAATGACTACCTCTATTCTCCCTAAGGAGGGTAAAACCAATGAGTATAGATCAGGAACTTCCAAGCCTAAGTAGGGACATCAATACATAATACAAAATACATCCAAGTCCATATAATTATGACCGCCAGATCATGACACTACATGTTAATACATGTCACAAAGATGAATATAAGAGCAATGATAACCATAACACAAATAAAAGCCGAGTCATAATCATGCATATAATCCATCTGAACCATCATCTGTCCAATGAGAAAGTACTGATATGAATCTGGGCATCAATAACTGCTCTGTAAATGACTAAATGGCTACATTTGTCCTCAAATCTGAGTGTCTTGAGACTCAGTTTTGACATGGGAGAGTACAATAGTGCACGAATAAAATAATGATCCGACAAAACTGCTCATCTCAACATCTCATATGTAAGAGATCTGGCTGAAAAATGTACTGTATCTGAAAAATAGAATATGGTAGCCTGGCTACTATATATGTGATAACACAAGTGTTGCAGGCCTTTTGTCACTTTTAGCATTTGTTGGTATTGCGATGGACCGACTTCCCTCTTTTAGGTACTCCTTGGATGCGTCTGGTTTTATCCTACCTACCAAGTAGCAGTTGAACATAATCACTAGAGATGACATTTATATACAATTTGTGCAGGATATTGGATTAATCCTCGGGGGATTATGTCCCATGATGACCTTCTATGCTATGCACTTGGATGTGAGGGATGGTCTCATTGTTTGGCCCCCTTACACATTCCACCATTGGGTACACACTCTTTGTATTCCTTTAGGCCAGTTTAAAGTGGGCTCTCATCCTTTCTGGGTAGAGACAAATCACCAGCACGACCGATCAGATAGGATTCGCGAAGTATGTCACCTTCGAGAGGTTGAGATCGAGGAGAACTTGATCTTTCACTGTCCTATTTACTACGAGATCTGTGGGTGATTACATTGTCTTTTCAGGGACCTTATTCTCACATAATTTCATACTTTGACTAGATTCTTCAGATACCCTTGTTGCCACCTAATTCTCACCTCGGGTAACGTGGCAAAAATCTTCAAGCCATTGGGTGCGACCTTGGGGGAAAGCTCGAGCCAAGTGCTGTCACCTGATACTCGGTTCCTCCGTCTAGGCCAACTCCTAGCGAAGCGAAGGGGGGTGGTCCCTATGATAATTAAAATCTAAGGTTTTTACTCTACGAAAGAAATGATTGATTCTAGGAGTTAATGTGAAATGAATTAAGACCTTAGCAATGAGTTACCGCAATTGAATTATAACAACAACAACATTGATAATTCAAACACCATTCATGACAATATGTGAAAAATTGATTAAACCATTAAAATGCGAAAGACCAGTGCTAATTGAATATTGAGTGCTTGTGTATAAGGGTTGCTGCTGTGGTCTCAATGAAAGTATTGCAGTGTCTCGTTGGTAAGTTTTAAGATTTATTAGATGAGTTGATTAAGGAGTGGGTTAATTGCTGGTCGATTTTATTAATCTGGTAATGATCTAGATTATTAGCAGGGAGGGGGGATTCCCGATATACCACGAAGGTACAGGGAATATGTCCAGACTCACCCAATGTGGTAGCACACAAGGAAATGTGGGTTGAATGGAGTCACGGGGGGGTGTTCAACACTACACCAACAAGGATGTAGACTAACGGGGCCCTGGGGTCGCTTCTCAGTAGTTCTCGCTTCCTCTGTACAATTTCCCCACACGTAGCAATACACAACACTGGATTTTCGTTGTTTAGGGAGATTAATTAAAAGTTAGGTTAATTACTAGTCACCTAAATCCTTTTCTGATACTACCAGTTGATCAGACAAAATTGCAGTGGAAGTAGAGCATACGAGGAACTAAGTTTTATGATTAAAAGAGTAAATCCCAAGAGCCTCTTTCCAGATTCATTACTCAGGCAAGTCCTTATCCATGAACCTGTAGTCGGGAAAGCAAGGGGGTTTATTTTAAACTCAATAGTGCATAAAAATTAAAGTTCTCTAATTACTACACTGCTCAAATCTTTTCCCTTTCGATACTTCGGTATAGTGCAGTGGGTAAGTATTCAGATTACTTTGCAAATAAAAACTTAAATAAACATTGAAATAGTGAAGGAAAACAACAAACTATGCTAACAACACAAAAACCACGAAAATGGACACTGACGCGAATCCCCTCGTGGGGGATGGGGACCGGGCTTTGATGAGCCTCCACGAGACTTATTTGATTTATTTTTTTACAACATAGAAGAAACGTGCTTTGGTCCTTATATTTTGGATCCAAAGGCTTACAATTTATTGAAAAATTAACTTTTTTTGCAAGAAGGGTCTTTGTGGGTCTTCCTTTTGCTCACTTTTGCGAAAATTTGCTAGAGTTTCCTCCTCTTTTCTTGTAAACCTGCAAAACACAGTGATGAAAGGAGAGTGAAAGACACCCACAGACACTTTAAGAGTGTCTTGGGAAAATCTACAAAAAAAGGTCTGAAAAAAATCTAACTAAAACTAGAAGAAAATGACTAAGTGACGCAAGCTAGGAAGCTTTCCTTCTTAAGATCTTTGCTTGCCTCTTGAAGAGAATAGCAAGCAAATCTCAAGCACTCAAATGCTAGATAAGAATTTAAAACGCACAAAACTCCTTCAACAAGCTTTTTAATTTTTAAAATTTCAAACTTGCGGAAAAGGGAAAAGTAACCAGATCTAGAATTTTAGATTGTAATGTCCTCTTCCTTTTAGGCCCTGAGGCCCATACCGCTAACCTATGTGATTCCGATGGGTTCGAGCGGTTACTGATAGCTAGGGAATCAGATCAGGACTGATGCCATCCATAGAAGATCTACGGCATCCTCACTTGGTCAAGAAGGGCCACCTGGGCCAAAGGCCACCTTCATGCATGACCATGCTCTTTGCATGACCATGCTCTTTTCCATGCTCCATGCATGACCATGCTCTTTGCATGCAAGTCAACGACAAATTAGAAGATAAAGTGACCTAATCAGGTCAAAGATTAGGTTTTGTGCAGTTGAACTTTATAAATAGAGGGTAAAGCAAGAGGAGACGACACTTATGATTATTGATTATTTTGGGAGCACTTGGATAGCAGCACAGCAGTTGGGGTTGGAGACGGAGTCTTCAGCTAACAGGATTTCGGCAGTGAAACATCTGTCCTAGTCTTATTCTGGGTAAGCCATACTGGTTCACCACTTGTTCTTCATTTCATTCATGAGTTATATCGCATAGGGTATAGATTGTTGCAGAGGCACGGTGCAGCCGTAAGAGGGGGTTTTCCACCAAAAAGCCCTAATCAGCTATTGGGCCTTCAGATCTCAGTTTCCTTCCGAAACTCAGGCATCATTCTCACCAGCAGCTTCATACTCCGGTACCCAGTGACTATCAGCTCCATCTGAGCTCATCCGAAGGAGTTATCAGCATTTCCAGACCACCAGGGGCGTGAGCAGCTGCCTCAGAGAACCAAAACGTTTTCATACTTAGAGGGTTCAGAATTGCAGTATATTCCAGCCAATCTCTCCGGCACAGCAAGGCTATCAGCCCTGCAAATCGGCGGGTCCATCGGGCACCTCCTCCCTTGAGGGCGTCACCTTTTTCTCTGATTGGGTGTCTTATTGCTGGAGCATTCACCGGAGACAACAGAGATCAGTTCCTCTCCGATCCAGATCTCAGTACTTGCAGACTTTATCTGCAGCAGTTCAGCCAGTTATCAGTGGTAAGTGTGCATTCTATCTCACAAACCCTAACCCTAATTTTTCCTATAAAATAGGGATTTTTTCCTGGCAGTTTGTAAGCCCAGTTGTATCCGCATAATTGTTTAGAAATAGAAAATATCGGTATTTGGGATATTACAGTGGTATCAGAGCATAATCTTGGCCAGCTGTGGGCACATAGCAATTGAATAAAAGTGCATGTCAGAATAAAGGTTTTTCTCTGCCAGCTTGTGAGAACATGAGGACAATGAGAAGGATCTTGACTGGAAATGGGAAGAGGTTAGCAGTACTTCAATACTTGCCTCGATATCAAGAGTATCTAGCCTTGGGTGATGAGGTATGTGCGGCATTGTCCTTTCAAGATTATTACACCATCAAGTTCGGGATCCAGCCCAAGGATTTGGATGAAGATCTCCTTAAAGACATAGTTGGGAGAGGGAAGAAAGATGAGCATGAAGTACAGGTTGTTGGTGAGATACATTTGGAGCCACCTTCAAGTCTTTCTTCTATCCATGTGGCTACAGAATCTAGAGGGACTGAATCAGCTGATAATCTAGACAGTAGTAATCATTTTGATAATGTTGCGAATACTGTATCATCCAGAAGTGGTAGTATTGCCCAGACAGCTCATGCCTCCACTGTGGAAGCACTGAGCGAAAATCTTGATGTTACACCATTTACTAATGCTGTAGATGTGTCTGCAAGCACTGGTCCTGTTCAGGCATATGACGCTCTGCTGGACCGTTCATCCTCTTTTGCATTCTCGAATTTTGAATTATCTGATGTTTCTCCTAATGCTATACCTTCTGGACGATGTGACAGTGCAGATGCATTGTTTAGATTTGTCACTCCGGAGTTATCCATTATGTACGGTGATGTAAAATTTGAATTGCCAATTCTAACTGAAAAACTTCTTGCCACAAAGGAGCCATCAGCAGGGGTAATTGATGTTAAATTACAAACATGCTCTTCTAACTGTGAAATACTTGACAATTCACACCTCTCTGTTATATCCAGAGATTCAAACAGAATGGAGTCAATACCAGCTTCTGATCCTTCTGAGTTTGCTTCTGGAAGCCTTGATGTTCAAAAGCAAAATGAACATAAATGTAGTGATGAAATGGAACATCTTTTCCCTTTGATATCTTCACACTCTAAAAAAATTGAACTGGCAGCTGTATCTGATGCTTCTGAGTTAGCTTCTAGTTCTGATGATGCACTGATACAAGATGAGAGTTCATGTGTTGAGTTAAATGCTGATTATGCAGAAAGTGAAATCCCAGGTGACTCTGATTTCTGTGAAAAGGAATTTTCTGAGCATGAAAATCCATCAATGACATCAGCTGGATGTATCTCTGTGCAATTGGAGGTTGAGGTTCTATACAACGAGTCTCCTACTGGAAATTTACATTGCCAACCTTTTATCCAGCCATGTGAAGACCTGCTCTCAGATTCAACGAATGCTAAAGTGCTTAGATCTGGTATGAATATTGAACCAGTCAACAAACATATAGATGCTGTTATACTTTCTAGCGATGCATTTGGATTAAAATCAGTTCAGATGAATGAAAAGACAGCAGATCCTAAACAGGTTGAATTGCCTCTGGACTTGCAGAATGTTCAAGTGCCTGTAGGTTATGCAGGTGGTTCATTACCTGAAAATCTAAGTAAACAAATTTTTGTTGATGTATTAGATGATCAGTTAATTTATTGGTCTGACAGCTCAAAAGGTGTTGGGGCCATCCTTGAAGAAGATTTGAATCCTAACATTTTCATGAAAGG
>LPNX010387822.1:100754-143241 GCA_001517045.1 Pseudotsuga menziesii
TTTTGCGCAGTTGAACTTTATAAATAGAGGGTAAAGCAAGAGGAGACGGCACTTATGATTATTGATTATTTTGGGATATACATATATCAATTAGACGGCACTTTATAATAAGAATCACCTTTTATCTTTACAAAAATACCATTTTCTTCTGAAAGCAAGTTAATCCCAAACATATGCAAGCATGAAAACAAATACAGGTTACCTCACTAATGTAGAGTAAACTCCATCGAAACATCCATAGATCCCACACAGAAATTGCCTCCAAAGCCTTTTATTAATAATACTCAAGAAAATTATTACAATGTTTACAAGCAGAGGTTCCACCTTTCGATCTTTTACAATGGAGAAGAGACATGCTTAAATAGAAACCCAGTCTGGGGGGTTGCACCAAATGACTGAAGATGAGGTCGAGATAGTTTGAGCAAATTTAGGATCGATCACGAGCTGAGTGAAGTGTTTATTATGGAGGAGGCGCCACCTCCCATAAGGTAGGTGACCTCTCTCCAATAGTCGCCACATCTCATTCAATCAAAACGCCAATCAAAGCGTGGGCCACATATCTCGTGAAGCTTTGAGGTTGGCGCATCTCTTAACACATGATGACTATTGACCTTCACAAAAACTCCAAAAGTGACGCCCCATTTAATTGGTTAATCCGCCATTTGCTTGATTGGTTTCATAACGCGTCCACTTCACTTGCCACAAGGGACAATTTGTTAACCATGAAAGTGCTTTCACCAACATGTGAAGATTCGCTAGTGTCCAAAATTACTCTTAAAATGGCGCTTTTAAGTTTAGATGGGGTCTCCTTCATGGGGAACAAACTTGCCATGTCACCCAAAGTCTAATTTTGACTTTTTAAATTTTGTCTTATTACCAATCTGGCGCATTATTAGCATTAAAATGCCATTTTGATGCTCTTTTAGCGAAAAACTAGGTTGCACGAAACAGGGAAACGAGGATGAAACGGGGAAATGTGGGAAACGCGACCCTCCAAAATTTAGGAAACAGGGAAACGCGATATATATATATATTATATAACATTTAATTTTTTTAAAAGAACTGATTGTGAAACATAAATGATAAAATTATTAATCATAACTCCTAAAGGATTACATAATGCAACTAGTAATCTCCAAAAAAAGCCTTTATAAATGAGGCTAGTACATTTATTTCCAAAATCAACCTTTATATATGAGGCTGGAAGTACAATGCAACATAGAAATAAAGACTCAATAGTAAAATTGAAGACTAATAGTCTTCAAGTTCAACCTCATCATCATAATCCTCCTAAAAAATAGAGTAAGAAGCACGCTGAGTTTCAGTACGTGTATTGGAGGAAGGAAGCCCAATTCCACTTCTAGGTTCCTCATCTACATTCAGGGAAGCAAAAGAGATCTCCAAGTCAAGACATTCTGGATCCACATCCCATTCTTTAGAAGGCCCACTATTATATTCTGGACCATTATGGGATGCAAGGAAAAGGTTCGAGTTCACTTAAACAAGATCCTCAGGTTTCTACGAACCCAACCTGTTGCGCTTCACAGAATGAATAAAGCCATAGGTGCTCTAGTTTGTCTCTGCTAATGAAGAGCTTGCCACCTGTGAAAGAATGCGAATGGCAATGTTTTGCAAATGTACACCATTTGTTCCATGACAAATCCACCACCTAACTGGACTCATGGTGCTTCTCTCTTCCAAAGCTACAACATCTGAATACTCATTGAATCCTCCAGCAAAACTGTCAAATTTTTCCTTCACCTCCCTCTGTAGATCAACTGGAAACATTCTCATAAGGGCTCCTTTAGCTCCATTGACCACCTCTCTATCCCTATGTGGTGCCTTCCTCTTCCCATTGCTTTGAGCAATGAGCTCTTCATCATAGAATTTTGGGTTTAGGGCATGTGCTAAAGTATGCAATGGGGTGTTGAAACTGTTCCACCTGTCAACCATAATGTGCTGCACCAAATCAGCAAAATCAACATCAACAAATAATAGCTGGGGAGACTCTTGTGAAATGATTTCCATAGTTTTCTCAAACATGGTATCCATGCCATCATAAACCTCTCCCAAGAAAGGTTGGTTTGTGTCAACATTTCTAAGAAGCTCAAATGCAGGGGCTGTGAATTTGAGCAAGAAATCTATCTTGCCCCACCAGTCCTCATCAAGGCACAACCTACGCACCATAGACCCCTGCTCTCAATCTGCCTGCCTCCACTCAACCCAAAGTTGGCTCACCGCCATAGAAACTAATGACTGCTTAACCTCAACAAGGCGACACAACATTATGAAATTGGAGGCATATCTTGTCTCGGCAACTTTCAACAACTCCAATTTGGAGTTCTGTCGAAATATTACTCGAGACTAGTGGTGGTTAGTGATGAATTTGATAATTTCCCTCGCATCCCCTGTGAGTTCCTTTATCCATGGAACTTTATTGCCAATATCTTCTAAGATCAAATTCAAGTTATGGACAATGCATGGTGTCCAAAGAATGTGTTCATACCTGCTCTCAATAATTAAACCTGCAGCTTTGCAGACTGGTGCATTATCCGTGATAACCTGAACCACCTTATTTGGCCCTATTTGATCAATAGCTGTGGCTAAAACATTGTCAATGAACTGAGCATCTTTCAGCTCCTCTGAACAGTCTCTGACCTTTATGAACATTGCTCCTTTTGGTGAAGTGGCAATGATATTTATCAATGGCCTATGCTTAGTATCTGTCCATCCATCAGAGACAATGCTGACCCTAGAGCTATGCCATGAAGAACGAATCGGTGCCAAAACATCCTCCACAAGCTCCTTCACCTTCTTAAGTAGAACAATTCGGATTTTTTCATAGTTGGGCCCCTTGAACCTTTGAGGAGTTGTGTTAATTTCTCTCACCATATCTTTCCAATAAGGAAACTGAACCACATTGAAAGGGATACCACAGGTATAGAGGGCCCTAGCCACTCTTGTTTCAGCTTCTTCTCTCCCTTGAGTATTATGAAGTTTAGCTATTTTGCTATCTCTGATGGAAGGAGACGTTGATGATCTTGTACCAACAATTTTTGAGGCTACTTCTTGGATTTGTTGAGGCCCCCTCCTCTTCCTCGCTTCTTGCACAATTCTTAGGTCATTGGTTGGAGTTGGAGGTGCAACATTAGAAAGCATATCATGTCTTCTTTTGGTTTTGTTAGCCTCATCTTGCTCAGCGTGATACTTCCTCCTCTCAACTGGGTCTCTTGTTACAGGGAAAGAATCAACACCCTTTCCGGTTTCATGTAACAAATGGGCCTTCACTCTTGGGTAAGAGCCCTTAAACAAACCATTACAATGAGTGCATTTCCATTCCCATGAACCACCACCTCCACATCTAGCTACCTTTCGCACATGCCTCCAAAAAGGATAATACTTAGCCCTCTTGTTGGGCTTAGGGGCTGAATCAAGGGAAGCCATTATTGCTGCAATAAAAAACAAAAACATATCTGCAATAAATAAAATGAAAAATGGAAGCAAAACCTCAATGAAAAAAATAAAAAAGTTGAATGCAACTCTAATAAAGCGTGCTGCTCACTAATGAAAGATGCCTGTAGATGCCCTTGCTCAAATCTAGAAGACTCTCTTGTACAAATCGCCCTCTCCAAATTTCCAAATCGGCTGCTCTCCAAATTGGTCGCTCTCCGTTTGTGTGAGGGAGGAATGAACCCAACAACAATTTATAACCATTTTCCTTCCTAACCTTCTAGACTCTTCCTCTCATAATTAGAAACACTAATTAAAAAAAAATCAATTTTGAGGGGCCCACAGGCTAGCCGTACGGACACGGCCGTACTGGAAACACGTTTCCGTATGGCCAAAACATGTTTCCCCTACTGG
The DNA here is from genome assembly GCA_001517045.1 of Pseudotsuga menziesii. Classification (NCBI taxonomy): domain Eukaryota; kingdom Viridiplantae; phylum Streptophyta; class Pinopsida; order Pinales; family Pinaceae; genus Pseudotsuga; species Pseudotsuga menziesii. Next base: position 104,619 of record LPNX010387822.1, read on the forward strand.
GTACGAATTCGACTGTATGGGGACGCGTTTCGCGGCTGTACGACACGCGTTTCTGCGTTTCGATACGCTAAAACGCTGAGGACGGGTGTGAGCCCCACGTTTCTTGCAACTTAGGCGAAAAATGACCCTAAGTGACTTTTTAATCATCTGGAATGTATGAAAGTGGGTCTCGGGGTAAATATTATGCTCTGAGCATTAAAATGAGCATCCCCATGCCAAAACGGACTCCGAACCCAATTTTTATGCCACTTACAAGCTTTTTAATTAAACCATTAAAAAATGGCTTAAAAAACGGATTTTTTTCTCGGAATTGGACAAAACTCTAGTGGGACCTAGAACATGTCCATACGATTCAATTCGAATGCCTAGCATGTTTATAAACATTGACACGGAGGCTCTAATAACCTCCTAAGGCCTAACCACCAAGACGACTACCCCAACTTTGGAGGTGTGAGTGAAAAACTCAGAAATTATTAGTCGTTTGTTCAACAACCAATAATTACCGAGGGAAAAAACACTCTGGGCTAGTCAGCTTAATGCTTAAGTCTGGGAAGCCGAGCCTTTTATAAAAATTGATCATGCTAGCACGTTTTTTTACAATTTCCCCAAGGGGGTATGAACATGTGTTACAAAATTTTTCGAACAGACTCCCAGAAAAAGCCTGGCAGACTTCTGAACTTTGATCATGAACAAGTGTATTTGTTCTACTTTGTCGGCTCGCTTGAAAAATACACGAAGTACAACTTAGCTGGTAACAACCTTGATCAGAGATGTTTGGCCTTATACTTGCAGGATGCCCTTTGGGTTCGCTCTTTCACCCTCTAGTGACATCTATAGTTGGGACCAGTCTCTACTTATTAGGCCAACAAATTTTATTGAACTTTCCACAGTGTTTCTCTACTTATTAGGCCAACAAACTTTATTGAACTTTCCACAGTGTTTCTCTTTCAACCTTGGATGTTAGGAGTACCAGACCTTCTTGGTCCTATTTGCTCCAGGATCTTCTCCGCCAGGGCACTTCCGTCCCATGGATGGGCTCCGGTTGTGTGGCCGTGACCGAAACTCTATCATACATCAGCTCATCTCGATCGGCTTATTACCTTCTGCACTGTATTTCTTTCTTTATTTTCTCTTTAAGGGAGACTGTTTGGTCCTCCCGCTCTATACGAACATCATTGTAACCTACAGTCCCGTTGACCTACTTTGTGGTCATTAGTCGGACATTAGTAAAATTATCTTATCCTATCTTGTCTACTTCGAATATCACCTCCTTTTTGATGCTTCCTTCCTCTAGAGGCATCGAGAGACAGACAAATGGGGGCACTAACCTTGATTGCTCAGTTAGGACACGATAGCCCACTTCCACCTTCGCCCAACACCAGCAGTAGGGACAGTCTCGGTCCCATCTTGGCAGTTGGATGACTTCATCTAGGATACGATAGAAAGCTCCCTCCTCCAGATAGCGATGCACTACCCATTGTAGTTCCTCTTCTAGCTCTTCTAGCTCTTCCTCTAGACAGAGTACTCTTATGAGCTTCCTCTAGTTGGCCTCAGATGGTAGGAGAGATACTCCTGATGCTTCCACTGTTTCCAGTGCCCCATGATAGTGGTAGTTTCACCATTTTCGCATCACAGCCCTCGGATCCACTCCCTTTATACATTTTCCTATCTTGGATCAACTCTCTTCATATCTCTCTTTGCTTATTATTCTACAAGAATGACTCTCCATTTATAGAGTTAGAGTTAGGTTTGAGTTATGCTTTTAATGTTTTATAGGAGCTACCTTTGGGCTCCCAATTTGTATTGTTATCATTGTACCGCATAGTCCCATTGAGCTACTTTTGTGGTCATTTGTTGGACATTAATACAATTCTCTTATCTTATTTTAGCTATCCGATCCCTAGGGAAGCCCTCTTGAGTTGGAGAAGAGCCAACATGAAGAATTGAGAGGTGGTTACTGGGGTGACAGTGGGTAACACCTCTAAGTTGCGTTTGTGCTATCATTGCTCTTTTGGGCTTTAATCACACATGTTAGTTCAAGATGTAATAGACCCCATGTACCCAATGGTTTCTAGGCACTAGTCTTCATCCTAGCATTCCCATCTCCTATTTACAACGTCATTTGTTACTCATTTTTCTAAAGAACTTTTCTCCTTTAGATTTCACTCTAAACCTTTAGCAATCCTAGCCTTGGGATACAGGAAGCCTCCCTTGTGCTAGAGGAGAACTAGCACTAAAACTGGAAGAGGGTGGTGAGGTGATAGTGGGCCCCTTTGAGTTCAACCTAGGTTCACACTTATGCTTTGAGGCTTTATCACAAGAGGTGTGAATTTTAGTTGTAACATAGCCAAAGTCGAGCAACTGCACACCAATCACTAGATTTCTCTTTTGCTTTTTAAATAACGTTAGGAAAGCTTTGATTGGCCACCTTCAAGCTCCTCCCATGATGACCCAGACAGGCCCTCTCAGCCCCTGGCACTCCCTATAGGACATTATCAAGTGCTGAATTGGTACCTCAACAATCAATGATGCAAATGGAGATGTTTTTCCCCCCTGTATCTAAGTCAATTTCTAATGTGGTGTTCTGGCTCATTCTCCTTTCTAGGTTTTACCCTCTAGGCTTCCTCACTCCGTTTTCTGTTATTTTCATTGGTATCTCTTTATCCTTTTGCTTTCAGGAATAGCTGTTGCTATCCCACATAATGTTTGTAATTGATTGTATTTTCAAGTCCCGTTGATCTATTCTTTTGGTCATCTGTGGACATGTAATTATCTCATCCTATCTGAATTGTCAATCAATGTACATAAACAATTTCTTTTGTTGCTCTATTTGTGCATTGAAGATCAGCCAAATAGTGAAATTTGAAAAGTGGGTTGGTCCATACTTTATATGGCTATTTGGTTATTTGTTCCCAGTTCCACAGTGTTGTTTGCATGCTTATTAATGAACTGAAGCTGGTAGAGCCTTTAAGGCATCGGAACTAGTTCACCATGTATGGATAAATTTAATTATGGATTATAAGCTGTCGTCAACTTGTGTGGAAATGATTCATGAATACCCAACTGCCAACTATCAAGTACTCGGCATAGTCAGTTGTGTAGATCAATTTTGCTCCATCATGGATGTGTCGATGCTGTATTGGCTTTGCTAAAACACAGGTTCACTAGTCAGAAATAAACTAGTCATCACAGATGGGTTTTACCTCTAATGATTTCATGCATTTACAGCTTAAGTTGGTTTTAATTTCATTTCTATTATGTTAACAGCTGATGGGGCTTTAAGCATTGTTGAAATGCTCTATAGTACAAGTCTTCTTGCCATAGTTGGAGCAGGGGAGCAGGTGAGAGAAAATCTTATCTTCCATGTGTAGATCTCTTTTGACTCTTGCAGGTTAAGTCTATGGGGTATTTCATTCCCTTTTTAAATACATCCGAGTACAATGGTAGGGTATAGCTGCCAGATTCATGTTTCTCAGAAATGATTTCATGTAGTTTATGCACACATGACACCATTTTCATTGTATTTTTAACTTATGGCAGCCTGCATTATCTCCTCGTCGGCTGCTTTTATTCAACACTGAAACAGGAACAGCTGTAAAGGAGTTGAATTTTGTTACAGCCATTCTTGCTGTTCGCCTAAATAGGAAAAGGTACAAATGTTTCCAGACAGCACTAAAAAATGCAGCACTACTTTTTGCAAAGCTTATTTGTGATTTGGGAACTTTGTACAGAAACTATGGCTTGGTCTTTACATTCTCTTACACTTTCAGAATTGTCTTTTTAGCTGTTAACATTCCTAATTACAGGTCACTAACTTCTATATTTGTTTTCATCATTAGATGTGCATGTTACTTTTATATCTGTAATTTTTATTCAATCACTAGATATTATGAATTATAACCAATTTTTGTGTGTTAGTACCCTATAAGGGATTAGTATTAGGCCTTTACGTATAAGCTGTGTTGTATGTCACAGTTGCTGAGCAAGGCTTGCCTTTTCTGCAAAGGGGTGATTACTAGGGAATCTCAAGAATGATATGGCGTCCCTTGAAAATCTTTGCAACATTCACTTGTTCTAAATGATTTTTTCTTGACTTCATGCTTTTTTCATATTGAAAATCAACATTTACTTTGAAATGTTTGCTCTACCCAAGGATTGATTTGATATCAAATCTCACTAAAACGATCTAACTACTTTTTGCATAGGTATAGTTCTAACTTCAAAAACCATAGACAAATCAACAACACAGATATATAAGAAAAAGGTTTTGCAACTACCGATTCAGTAAATTTTATAGGGAAGCTTGAAAAGTTTTGCTAAGCTTGGCCACATGGGTTGACAATTTTTTTATTGGCTTTCCTTCATCTAGATGACCTGCATCTGATTCAGTAGACTCTTGCTGTGGCACTTGCTTTTGACTATTTCAAGGGCTGTTGGTAAGGAAACCAAGTGTAAAAATGAATGCCTTATGTGCACATCACTATTTGATGGCATTCTCTTATTGTTGCTGCCAAGATCCCTTGAGCTCTTGAGTCATGGGAGATATATTAATCTATTTTTAATTAAAAACCAATTACCGTTTAAAGTATGAATTTTCACTAATGGCCAAAGTTAGCCAATGGGACTGTAAAAGGTAATATAAGTGAACATTACAAGTGCTGAAGCATTTTCTAGTAAAAGAGGAATACAAATAAAGGTGTACGTAGGTTAGGGAGTGCCAAAGAGAGCTCTCGGAAACAGTGGGAAGAAAGTGAGAGAACAAAATAAAGGTAACTGTGTATTCATAAAATATTGGTATAGACTTAAGACAACCAAGTTTATCCAACTTATTTGGATATCTTGGAATGTTTGAGAAATCCAGTGGATCAAGGAGTCCCATATCTTCTTCTTTTTTATAGCTACGGTTGCTTTCTTTGAATTGCACTTCTTTAACTTGTTTTCTTCAGTGGAGTTGCTAGATAAGACCTGCAAGGTTATCCCTTAACCAAAATCTTATCGAAGGACAAAGCAAAGCTTACCTCTTGGTGCTGTCCTTGTAGAGTACCTCTTTTAATTTTTTTCAGTGGGAGTCGCCAAGAGAGACCTGTTTAGAACCAACAAATCTCACCAAAGTACAAAAACAAGAGTGTACCTGAGATGAAAGGAGAATGTCTGGGAATCCTTCTTGAATGAGGTATTTTCTATTGGAGTCGCCATATAAGATCTGCAGGGTTAGTCCTTAATAATAAATATTTTTAAATATCAAGCAAGGACTCACCTCAATTTCTTATCGAATGTTGTTCTTTTCAAGGATGTGGAGAATATGCCTGAGTCAACCACTTCAAGCGTCTTGAAATGTCCTTGACAACGATGCCAAAAATGTTACTATTCAAACTAGCAGTCTAGGTTTCGTTGCACAAATTTGAAGTATAGGCTAGTGAATGGTAAGCATGGGAGGGATTGAAGCCCAATGTCACTTCAGCTCAATCTCTCAACTACTTTGGGAACCCCTCAACCTAGGGGAGAGCCCTAATGAGGTACTTGTCAATACAAACACAGATATCTTCCAACAACCTTTATGACATAGATCAATGCCTTATATGGAGTCAACCAATGAATAATAAAGACAACTAGATCTATAGAGGAGTTAACATGACCTAATACCTCTCCAGCTCAATAGATAACAAAGATATGCAACATAATATTACGTATGCCAATGAATTTAACATAAGCCCAAGGACACCTTAGAAAAGTGCGCCCTCAGTAGAAGGAAACGAGGTCAAGGCAAGGTCACAGATGACCTCATATAGAAAATGCTACCTAGGGTTTTGAAAATATGATGATTTCATGTTTCCCAGTGCAAGTGCTCAAATCGGGATGCCCGTCAAGATTTGTGGATAAATCCACTAGGTTGAAATTGATGGGTGGACCAGATTTAGCAAATTCCAAATATTTGTAGATTTTTGAATTTATGTAACTTTTTAGGGCCCTTTTGACAATATATGATTTTTAGGGTTTTTTATACATAACATAAGGATTCCTTTCAATATCTGTGGATAAATCCATGAGGCCAAATTTATAGGGAGGACCAAAATTACAAACTCACGACTATTTTTTGGAGATATGAATTTTTTAATTTTTAGAGTTTTTGGAATTTTTCAGATTTTTAGGTCTCGTTTGCATAAATTGCAACAATAAATATAGTACAATAAATGCTAAAAAATAGAGTAAAAATGACAAGTGAGGGGATATGATGATTGTCTCAATCCCTAGGGCATTGAGTGATCATGGCTAGTGTCCCTTTGTTGAAATGTCCCTCTAACACTGGCAAGCTAGGGCATCACCTAGTAACCTCCAGGGTTCGTTAGGTGAGCCTAACTAAGGAAAATGGAGAAGTGTAAGGCCCCAAAAACAATAGGAAACCCTTATGCAAGACGTTTCTTTCACTCAAAGTTGATAGAATATTGGTAAAAAGTGCTAATTCAAAGAAAATGCAGCATTAAACTACCGTTCAATCCACATAGTAACATTATTCACCAACATTCAACAAGAGATGAGCAAAGAAGAAACCTTTAGGTCAAACTTGTGCATGTGTTATTCCAAAAAGTCTAGCATCAACCATAGCATGTGCAAGAAAGAAGCCCTAGATCATTCATCCATCCACCATAAATCAAAGAGAATCATCCGAAGAGAAGTTCACATCACCAAGAAGACTCAAAGAGTAGGAGAAAAATAAATAATTTCATATTAGAACCCTTGTCTTGTAATTTTTACAATGAGAGGAGGATGTCTATTTATACTATTTCATCCTCAAATATTTAATTTTGAGCCTACAAGTCCTAAAACTAAAATAATAATATTTTTAGGGTAAATTCTGCACAATTAAGGAATTTTATCCCAAAATAGACAAAAGGCTTCACTAGATGAAGTAGTGAGCAAAGGGGGGATGCCATGCTCCATCTAACCCAAAAATGATGCTAGTCTCTCAATGCCCTCCCTTCTAGGGCTTGTAGGCTCATCTATTGGAAGGATGACGTCATAGGCTAGGAGCACTAGAGTAGGGGTTTCTGGAAGTCTGAAAGGTCGAAGTGGATGCAAAAGGTGTGCTAATAGGAGATAACAAACCTTTACAAAGTGTAGTGATCTTTGCAAATCCGACAACCAAGATGGGCATGTGCCCCATTGGGTCAGCCCCAGAAGCCCCAGAGAACCAACCCATGGGCATAAAACCCTGCATGGTGGAGACATCATCACACTGAAGGGGCAGTCAGCAAAGGCACTAAGCCATGTACTTGTAAGAGTGAAACCAAAGTGACTAGCCATGTCCAATCCAGAGGGTAAACAACCCCCAAACCAAATCCATACAATAAATCCTACCTTGGCTTGTACAATAAATTTTTTTGAACCCTTACTCTAGCCTTAGCCTTGTTGGAACATTGAAGTAGCTCTAGTGTGTAACACTTTGAAGCATTTTATCTATTTGTAGTCCTTTAGTTGGCTAATGACTGAAAGGTATTGACCCTGGATTGCCTTTTGGGGACTAGTTATGACACAGTCTTACCTCCATTGCTAGCCATCACGAATAGGTGCGACGAGGTTGCCATAGTAATGCCTTCTCAGAGAAAGTGGTTTAACCTCTTAATTCAAGGAGTACCTACCCTCCCAGTTACTAACTAATTTCAAGGATGGGAAGATGTTTTTCAAGACTCAGGGGTACACTTTTGGTGACGAGACCACCTAGGCTCAGAACCCAACATCGGTAGTTCTTCCAATATGAAATGTAAGGCTTTGGACAGTCTTGTCACACACATCAGAGCCGAGACGCCAAGGAAACATGGAGGGCATCCTATCTAAAAGGTCACAGAGGGGACGGTCCTTGAGTCTGTTGTCTGCCGATTGCACACCAGCAGCAGAAATCTTCCGAAAGCTGTCTCCTCACTTGAGAAAGTGGGAGAGGTGTGACCTTGGGGGCAAGCACAGAGCTAGGTACTGTCACCTACTCCTAGCTCCTCCGTTTAGGCTAACTCCTAACGAAGCCAAGGGGGGTAGTCCCTAACAAAGAGTTTTCTATGGCTCAATGTTTAAGTTAAATTTTAGGTGTTTTTGGATGCGGATGGGTGTTTAGGAGTTAATGTGATTTCAAATGATTTAATATTAAAAGATTTTGTCTGCCGATTGCACACCAGCAGCAGAAATCTTCCGAAGCTGTCTCCTCACTTGAGAAAGTGGGAGAGGTGTGACCTTGGGGGCAAGCACAGAGCTAGGTACTGTCACCTACTCCTAGCTCCTCCGTTTAGGCTAACTCCTAACGAAGCCAAGGGGGGTAGTCCCTAACAAAGAGTTTTCTATGGCTCAATGTTTAAGTTAAATTTTAGGTGTTTTTGGATGCAGATGGGTGTTGTTTAGGAGTTAATGTGATTTCAAATGATTTAATATTATGAATATTAAACACAAGACAAAGCAATGCACGTTGCTATCACCAGAATTAAAAGATAGACAATAATTTGAGAACTCATGAAATGATAAAGCATTCACAGATATAACCTATAATCAAAACATCCAATGGACAAATGGCCCAGATTATCAATAATGCGAAAAGATAGAACCAGTGCCTATGGAGTCAACTTATCAGGGATGCTTCGTGTATAAAGAGATGTGAATCCTAAAATGATGCCAGTGAATGTTAGGTTTTGCAAGTGCTCTTGGTAGATTTTAAGAGTTTTTAACGGTGGTCTTGCTTAGGGTGTCAACGAAGGTTTGTCAAAGCTGGAAGACTCTTCTAAGTTCCCTCCGTTGAAGACATGTCGGGCCCGCCCAGTATCCCAAGCTGATATTGTCAAGTGACCAGCTAGCCGAGAATCTATGACAGCGGGAGGTTTCGACGCCTCTACTAGGAAGTACTTTGGAAGAATCTCTACAATGCCGGTGCATTGGTTACGGGGTGTTTAAGTGTTATTAGGTTACTCTTGCGAGGTTTAAAGATCCAGTGCCGTTTCCGGGTACTCCGATTTAGGATCGGTCAGAGCATACTCCGGCAAGGAGGGAGGGGGTTAATTAATTAAAGGGGCGTGAGTTGCAAATTTTATTAAGTTAATTAATTAAAACCCTCTGACAGAGAGCGCTCTTGACCTCGTCTTATGACAGTGGTTCAAAAGACTTAGCTAATCTAGATGAGACTAATGCAGGGATTATACAAACCTAGGATGCTCTCCGATAGAGAGTGCTCTTGACTTGTGTTTTTGCAAGTTCAAGAGTCTTACTTAGAAGTTAATTGATTAAACAAGCATAAGATGAAATTAGTTGATTAAACTCTTCGACAGAGAGCACTCTTGATCCACCTTATGGTGTGATTCAAGAGATTTAAGTAGTTGATTTACTTAGAAAGATAAACAATTAAACTGAGTAATCAACTTAGAAGTGATGAATTAACAATTAGTGATCTAAGCATGAGATGTAATGAATGATGAAAACTAGCACTAATCAAAACATACACACAACACAAGCCTCCCCAAATGGGGGAGGATGAGAGTGGGGACTTAAAAACCCCACTCAAACAAAGATCTTTTATTAAACTTTATACAATGTGCCTTAAGGATTTTGATCCTTGAAAGTACTTTTCAAATAAAGGTAAAGTAACTTTACTAATATTATAACTTGTAAAAAAGGAGAGTGCCTTTTATTTTTTACTTTTGGGATCTTTCCGAAAACCCATGAAAAGGGAAAAGGGAAGAAGTTTGAAGAGAGTAAAAAGAGCAAAGGAAAGAGGGCTGAAACAAAAGAAGATGAGAGAAGGAAGGCAAACAAACCAAGCAATAATCAAAACCAAAGAAAGGGAAGAATAGGGCAGCCAACTAAGAAGCTAAAGGATGGTAAAAATCGAAGAAAACGGGGCAGCGAAAGAGAAAACAAATGGTTGTCATAAAAAATACAAAAGATGACAGCGAACAAAAAGTGGCAAAAAATGCCAATAACAAGGTTGAAGAAGGCCCAAAAACTAGGGCAAAATGAGGCAAAAAAGGAAGGAAGACTAGGGCATACTAGGGCTGTCCAAAAAGAAGAAAAGGGAAGGTAAAAGAGAGTAATAACGGGGCAGCGATGAAGAAGAGGTAAAAATGGCAACGAAAAGTAACCGGTAGAAAAGGGATTAAGAAGAGGAACAATGAAAGGTTTTTTGCAGCTTAATTTCTTAAGTTTTTGCCAATTTTCCCTCTTAACCTGTCACGAAAAGTAAGAAACCAACGAGCTTCTTTCCTGCAAAATGGTGGATTAGGCAATACACTACACTAAGAAATTACAATTTTAATACTTGCATAAGATGAGACATTGATACTACTACAAGTGATAACCAAACTAGATCTAAAACTTCATAAGGTAAGCTTTTTAACAAAGGAAATTTTAGATCTATAATAACAAGAGGTATAAAGATGAAACTTAATGCTTGGATCTACTTGTTATTAAACAGAGCATCAAAGTAACCGGAAAGTAAAATTTGTTTTTAAGGGTGAATCGAAGAGATGGAACCATTTGGATCTTTGAATCTCTGAAAGCGCCCTGGATCTCAATCAGTATGCGGCTGCTAGATACTTGTGCTTGATTTCGAGAAAGGTAGATGCAACTTAGCTCATCCTTGTACTCGGTGCAATGGAGTGATCTGCAATCAAACAACTTGCATGCTTGCCAAAACAGGGGATTAGAACATGTACTATTTACTACTCTGAATCACAAAAAGCATGAGATATAGCTCAATAAGACAATGCTCTTTATAAATTTCGGAAAGTAAATAAGTAAGTAGATAACTTGAAACTACAAAGATCTACTCTTACGTGCTTATAGAAGCCCTCTAAAGCATTTATAATTACCCATAGATTAGCAAACAAAAGCAGGAATGAAATGGTATTACCTCATTAATCAAAGCACATGAATCCGGAATCCACACCACATGAGCCTCCAAAGCCTTTCTTTATTCAAAATGGTTGCATAAGAGCAACAAGTATTACAATAATTCACCAGAGGTTCTTTGCATCCATCATCCACCTTGATAGAGCTGAAAGAGCCTCTATTTATACAATGAGAGAGTGCTAGAACCCTAAAACCAAACCAAATAACCTAACCAGCCTAACCACCTAATAGAAGAGCCAAACCTAAATTGGAGGACCGGGAGTGAGGGGAGGCCTCCACCCAGGCAAGGCGCCCCCACTCCAACTGAAAACACTGAAATCCACCCTCAATTTAGCCCACACGTGTGGAAGGCGCAACCCAGCTGAGGAGGGGCGTGAGTTGTGAAGGAGGTGACTTGGTGATGTAGGTAAGCTCATCCTTAGGTCTGGCTGGAGCCTCCGTTAGGTTTGGGAAGCCCACTGATGGTGCAAGCTTTAGTATTCACCTTGATCAAATCACCAGACCAATGAGTGCTCTCCATCTCATCTTTAGTTGGAGATGACATGTCTGCTAACTGATAATAAATTAATTGCTCACTTAATGCTGACTGAAGCTGAGTTATGACAACTCCAAACATCATAAGTGCTCCATGAGATGTCATTTAGCCTTTTATTTCGCCGAATTTGGATTAATTTGGAGAGTTTTAATTTTCTCCAAAATAATCATTTTTATCCTCAAAACTGACTTTTTTGAGAAAAAAGGCATTATGTGTCCGATTGTTGATCTAAAAGCTGGCTTTGACTGGCTGTCTGGTCAAGAATGATTTTTGGCTTAAGGTTAGAGCCTTCAATCACTAAATTCGGAGCCCGGATGACTTATTTACCACGAACGGGTTTTTTCTATTTAATTTATGGAAAAATTAACCCAAAAAACTTAGGAAAAGTAATTAAAAATTAAAAAATTAAAAAATAAAATATTTTTTCCCCGTTCGAAAAAGATTTTTTCGAAATTTTTTTATGTGTCCAGATGACTTAGGACATGACCATGATCTATCTAAAAAATGTCTAGTAGGTTTATAACACTCAGTTGGGCTCTAATAACCCCCCAAGGCCTAGAATTCAACATCGGGCATTCCAGCTTTGGAGGAAGCGGGAGAAAACCTCGTCAATTATACTCGGTTGAAGGCAAAGCATAATTGTCAGGGGCAAAAAACTCCCTGGAATACCTTATTTGAGATTCTATGTCTCAGGAGACCGAACCACTCAAAAATACCCTACTAGCACATTTTATTACAAACCCCGCGGGGCCATGGTCAAAATTATTCAAATAAAAAAGTGGCAAGCCAATATTGGCTAGACAAGCAGACGGATCAACTGATACACTAGAATTAGACTTTGAACAAGTCTGTCAACCGACCGCTCCTCAGGTAACCCAACTATGGTACAAAAAAGTTGGTAACAGAGTCACTTCGGCATATCCGGATCAACAGGATTTTGTAAAAAGGTAGATGAGTGGAAGGTAGATAAGGTCAAGTATGGAACCAAGGGAGAGGTTATGATCAGTACAATACACTGGATACCATGTCAAAGAAAGATATGCATACAAAACCAAAACTAATACTCCCTACCATGTTTACACAAGCTATCATACTCATAACATATACTAGATGATAACAAGTCCAACTACTAGTGAGGTTATCAATAAAAGTCGTAATAATCCAAATAAAAACCTATAGGCATATACCAGACGCATGATTTAAGTTGTAGGATGAACATCATAGGCACATATGCGAAGCTTTGAAGATTGGAATCCAAAATCAATTTCCAATATTATACCAGTCCACTGTACAAGGGTTCCAAAATGTATAGCAGGGGATCATAGAAGAGGCTCAACAAATGACTAGGGTCCCTGCTTCAAGGCCCTGCCCACAAGATCTTATCCAATTGTGATCTCATAATAACCTCAATCTATCAATCATACATGATATGTCTATGATGTTCACTATAAAGGACTGATCAAAATCTGGTCTACTTTGAAAAATATGAGGGGTAATGTTTCATACAGAATTTGTGATGACCCCTTCCAAGGAAGGGTCACCCTAGAGCATACACCTTCAACATTACGAGCAAGCTAAAAGGCTAGAACATGAAACAAGTAGAGACATTTATCCCTGACAACGGTGCCCAAATCTTACCATCCAAACTTGCACTTTAAGTGGTAATGCTCTAAAACACAAGTGCAACCCTAGGGGAAATAAGAGGGATTGCCCATTGTCACCACAACAATGCCCTCTCTCACATTAGGTTGGATTTCCTTCAACACAAGGGGGTTTCCCTAAGTAAAATATGTGATAAAATTTAGAAATAGAATGAAATGGAGGATCGAGGCTAGTACATATCCAATCAAGGCAAATGGAGTCAAGAGGCAACCTTTAGAGGGTTTGGAATTATGAATGGGTGCAACATGATAGTGCGAAGGCCACATGCTAAAATTAGTTTATTAATACTATTTGTAGACTGCAGAAAATTACTTGGAGGGCCCTTACAAAGGTGCTCCTTAATACACATGCATGACAACAAAGGGGTGATCGTATTGCAAATTAGAAATCTGTAATGTTCCGTTACTGATAAATAGGGAATTGATTGAGGACATTTAATACTGGAGCATATTAGAACAATTATTCAGTATTATTAAGTCATCAATATAGTAAAGAGGGCCATTAGAGTTATTATCATAAAGCATGCAATCCTTATTTCTTCAGTCTTAAGTCAACGAGTAATTATAATTGCATGCATGCAAAAAGTAAAGTGCAAACCCTAAAAGTGACATGCAAACCCTAAAAGTGACATGCTAACCCTAAAAGCTATATAAGAAGGTTAGTTGAACCAAAAGGACATCCATGATTATTATTATCTTTGAGTTTGGTTTTGAGAGCAGCAACAGATGTAGCCACATCAACAAGTTGGGGTTGGAGACGGAAGTCTTCAGCGAACAAGTGTTTTCGATAGTGAAATCTATCTGCCCTAATCACTTCAGGGTAGATCACTCAGATCCACCATCATCTATTCATCGTATTCAATGTTATTCAAAGATCCAACATATAGGTGAATATATTATTGCAGGTTCATGTTTTATTGCTTGAAACAACTGGAAATACCAGAACAGTTTGCTGGGATTCAAGAACTCAGTATTTCTTTTGCATGTCACTTCCATTCTTCTCGAAAGGGGCATACTATTATATTGGGAGCTAAGCAGGCTGTAGAATGTACATCTGAGAGAGATACCAACTCCACATGTGTGAAACAAGGGCGCCACTCCCTCAGAAGGAAACAATTCGCTATTGGTCTTAGAGATGTCAGAACTCTTGCATGCACCCATCAGAATATCTGAGAAGGGTACACTACCAAGTCTGGAAATTCTCAGCCTCATCCGACAAGTATTGGAATAGTTACGGCATAATCATCATTCAGAGAAGGGACATTTTTATTGCATGGGCAAACCTCCTGGAGCAGCAACACGTTTTCTAGGCTACATCTCTTGCATGGCATTCATGTCTCATTTATATTGAAGAACTATCACAACTATAATTATTGGTATGTTCCTCAAATCTAGTTGAGTCGTATTTCCTATTTTTACTCCAGATCTGCTATATTTTAGGGCCTTTTGGCACGACACTGTTTTGCATGCAAAATTTTACTATATTTCTAGTACACCTGAAGCACATAAACCACAAACATATTATCAAACAAGATAGAATATCAATTGGGATATTACAGTCGTATCAGAGCATGTTCCTGGCTAGCTGTGGGCTTGAACATGAAGACAATGAGAAGGATCTGGACTAAAAATTTGCAGAGTTAGCAACACCACAACACTTTCCTCGATATCGGGAATATTTAGCCTTGGGTGACGAGGTATGTGCAACATTGTCCTTTCAAGACTATTACACCATCGAGTTCGGGAGCCAACCCAAGGATTTGGATCAGGATTTCCTTAAAAACATAGTTGGAGGAGTGGAGAAAGATGAGCCCGAAGTACAGGTTGATGGTGAGCTTGATTTGGAGTTAACAGTACATGACGAGGATGTGCATGAGGAGATAGCATTAGAGCCATTCTGTGATTCTAGCGACACCAGCACATTTGATAGTCAGATTGTGGACAAGTCGTGTGATGAGTTGGAGTTCGTACACTCTTCATCACCTAGAGCAGGAGTCCAAATAGTTACGATAGGCGAGATACATGAGGTGCAAGGCAATGAGCACAATAGTCGAGATAGTGGGCAGTCACACATGGAGGTTAGGGAGAGTTTATGCAGGCATGGGATAGAGCTCCCAGATGATAGTCACCGAAAGAAGATTGAATGTGTTAAAGAAAGCATTCTAGCAATGAAAGAGAGGACCAAGATACTCCAGGACACCATATTACAACGAGATGTTGAGCTTATAGTTATTCAAGTTGTATGTACTGAGTCAACGATTAGGCTTTCTAGTATTGAAGAGCAGTTAGATTCCTTGATGGGGCGGCAGAAGAAACATATTATTGCATTTCAAAGCAGTCCTTTTCAGAAGTACATAGACAAGGCCTGTTGTAGCTTGAGTTCACATTTGCATAATGGAGGATGGTTTTTACAGGTTGGCCCGGATCGAGAAATTGGGTAGCAGTATATGAGCATTCCAGTTGAAATCAAAAGGGCAGAATGTTAGCTTGGCAGGATTATTCCTTGTGATGGTGCTTATGGACAAGGTCCTTTTTGGGGGTTGGATTGGAGAGAGATTAAGAGTTGGTGTCCTATTGAGTGGGCGATTATTGCGAAGACATTCCTAGCCAGGGGTATAGTGATAGTCCCACAAGAGCCTTGGGATCCAAGCAGGAGACCTTATGAGGGATGGATACAGTGTTTACTAATGGGGTTACTTGGGAGTTTACAGGATGCTCCTTGTGTGGATACTACGCAAAGTAGCGGTGGATGCATTTTGACCTCTGCAGTTCTCAGATTGATTTGGGACCATGGGATTACAGTCATTTGCAGTTTAGTGATTGCTAGAGGATGCTTTCAGGAGGTCTCTTATGATGGTACCTCTTTTACACCGTGGTTAGTTACTCTACTTATAGGAGGCTTCCATGGGATATCTTGTGATGGTATTGTGCAGTGCGGTGCTTTGAGCAGAGGGTGCTACAAATCTTCGAGGATAATTTGGGACCCTGGGATCATCCCCTGATTCAGTTGGTTTAGCTGATTGATTGTGGAGTTACCTTAGCATTGCTTGAGGACAAGCAATCTTTGGTAAGGGAGGATTGTAATGTTTCGTAACTGATAAATAGGGAATTGGCTGAGGACATTTAATACCGGGAGCATATTAGAACAATTATTCAGTATTATTAAGTCATCAATATAGTAAAGAGGGCCATCAGAGTTATTATCATAAAGCATGCAGCGCATGCAAGCCTTATTTCTTCAATCTTAAGTCAACGAGCAATTATAATTGCATGCATGCAAAAAGTAAAGTGCAAACCCTAAAAGTGACATTCAAACCCTAAAAGCTATATAAGAAGGTTAGTTGAACCAAAAGGACATCCATGATTATTATTATCTTTGAGTTTGGGTTTGAGAGCAGCAGCAACAGTAGTCGCAACAACAAGTTGGGGTTGGAGACGGAAGTCTTCAACTAACAAGTGTTTTCGACAGCGAAATCTATCTACCCTAATCACTTTAGGGTAGATCACTAAGATCCACCATTAGCTATTCATTGTATTCAGTGTTATTATTATAAAGCATCCAGAGTTATTATCATAAAGCATGCAGAGCATGCAAGCCTTATTTCTTCAGTCTTAAGTCAACGAGCAATTATAATTGCATCCATGCAAAAAGTAAAGTGCAAACCCTAAAAGTGACATGCAAACCCTAAAAGCTATATAAGAAGGTTAGATGAACCAAAAGGACATCCATGATTATTATTATCTTTGAGTTTGGTTTTGAGAGCAGCAGCAGCAGTAGCTGCAACAACAAGTTGGGGTTGGAGACGAAAGTCTTCAGCTAACAAGTGTTTTCGACAGCGAAATCTATCTACCCTAATCACTTTTGGGTAGATCACTCAGATCCACCATCAGCTATTCATTGTATTCAGTGTTATTCGAAGATCCAACATATAGGTGAATATATTATTGCAGGTTCATGTTTTACTGTTGGAAACAACTGGAAATACCAGAACAATTCGCTGGGATTCAGGAACTCGGTATTTCTTCCGCATGTCAATTCCATTCTTCTCGGAAGGGCGTACTATTATACTGGGAGCTAAGTAGGCTGTAGAATGCACATCTGAGAGAGATACCAGCTCCACACGTGTGAAACAAGGGCATCACTCCCTCATGCGCCCATCAAAATATCCGAGAAGGGCACACTACCAAGTCTGGAAAGTCTCAGCCTCATCCGACAAGTATTGGAACAGTTACGACATAATCATCATTCATAGAAGGGACATTTTTATTGCATGGGCAAACCTCCTGGAGCAGCAACACGTTTTCTAGGCTACATCTCTTGCATGGGATGCATGTCTCATTTATGTTGAAAAAGTATTACAACTATAATTATTGGTATGTTCCTCAAATTTAGTTGAGTCGTATTTCCTATTTTTAGTCCAGATCTGATATATTATAGGGCTTTTTGGCACGACACTGCTTTGCATGCAAAATTTTACTATATTTCTAGCACACCTGAAGCACAAAAAACACAAACATATAATCAAACCATAGTGGGAAAAAATCGCCGAAAAATCTCAATTTTTTCTGGCTACCGATTTTTCGGCCTGAAAAAATCGGTGTTTTTCAAAAAATCGGGAAAGATTGTGAAAAATCGGTAAGCAAATTTTGACCCTATAAAAGTACAAAATTTGCATTTTTTAATGCTTTCCAATTTTTGCCGATGTTACCGAGAAGATGTTTTCTGGACCCTTGCCGATTTTTTCCACTATGTATCAAACAAGATAGAATATCAGTTGGGATATTGCAAAATCTTCCCTAACCTTTCACTTAAGTGAAAACAACAAATTATGTAACTTAATAGTAAAAATCAACAAGCAAAATGGATAGAAAACACGACAACCAAAGCCCTTCTTCAAATGACATATTTTACCCTAATATGAAACAAGATAGAATATCAGTTGGGATATTACAAAATCAGTTGGGATATTACAAAATCTTCCCTAACCTTTCACTTAAGTGAAAACAACAAATTATGTAACTTAATAGTAAAAATCAACAAGCGAAATGGATAGAAAACACCACAACCAAAGCCCTTCTTCAAATGACATATTTTACCCTAATATGAAGCCGTTTTTGCAGCAGAATATTGATGAAGAACCCTTCTTCAAATGACATATTTTACCCTAATAGGAAGCCCTTTTTGCAGCAGAATATTGAAATATCTAGCATTAAACAAACAACATTATGGATGAAATGATGAAACTTACATGACAAAAGGAAACCCTTAAACTTTAATTCTCCCAATAAATCTTCAACTAGGCTCATAAGGGATCTCCCATTAATCCAAGCATGAAAAACAAATGAGGGAACTACTTTTTAAGCAGTGTCTTCAACTCAATCTCTTATAATAAAATGGTAATAAATTGTTCTAGATCGATGTTTTCTCCATAGAAAAACAATAACAAATTACATTTGGGCTCTCCAAAGCAAAATGTCCTTGATAATAATAAAATAGTAGAGCTACAATAAGTGGGATATCACTTGTCTCTCTTTCGTGCAAAACACTACTAGATTGGGCTAGTTTGACCATGCAAGATGCCTCATGGCATTTGTCTTCTCTTTCCTTTGAAAGCCCTTCATTATTACCCTCCAATAACCACTTCGAATAAAATGCAATATATGCAAAGTCAAGGGGAATGAAACGACAAAATCGTTTCTTACACAAATACCCAGTGCAAATAACGTAGATACTCCATGAAAGGAAAACTAATATATTATATGATTGATAAGATAATGATGATTTACAATGAGAAATGATGCTTGTATAAATACCCATGCAAGGGTTTCCTTGGTGATAAGACTCAACCTTTCATATGGTGCCTCTTCATTTACCTTTTCATTTAATAATTTAATTAATTTATCAATTATTAATATTTATTAATGCATATTTATTTTAATTTTTGTTCATTACATTGTCTCTCCCTTAAGGGAAGCTTTGTCCTCAAAGCTTTATTGAAGACAAGGCTTATGTCTGATTTCTTGCTTGTAATGCCATCCCTCGATCTTTTGTGTTTAGTAACTTATGACACTTGACGAAACGTAATGATACGAGTTACGAATTCCCAAGAAGAAATGTTGCATCGAGTGTGATGTGGTCCATCCAAGATCTATTTTCATTGGGACTATTTGTTGACCGCAGTGTTAGATAGAACTTCTTGTTTTCTGCTTAGTTTGTTGATTTTGTGTTGTTTCTTTTCTGAAATCGTAACTCCTATGTTTATGTTCATTTTGACATTGTTGTTTGTCAAAATGATTTTTATAATTTGGGTGTTGATAAGGAGTTTTAATTGTTTTCTTTTACTAGATTGACTTCTTGTTCCCCAACTGGAGTTTGTTTTACTGAGAGTCTAGATGCTTCCTTCAGGATTTGCTCTAATTTATTCTCTAATAGCTTGTTATCATATTGAATCTTTTTGAACTTTTCTTCTTGCGACTTTTCATCCTCTCGTAACTTCTTAATCTATTCTAGCAATTCTGGATTAACATTTTTTTAAAGAAGAATTTTCTTCATCATTTCTTGATAATTTTATCTGAAGATTTTGATTGTGATTTTTTAAATGGTAATTCTCTTCGATCTTTTCAAACAACTTCTTCTCAATATATTCATGAGCTTGTTCTGGCTTTTGATTACTTTTTAATTTCTTGATTTTTGTGACTAGGGTTTTGTTATGATTTCTCAACCCGACAATTTCATCCTTGTTGTTTGAGATTGTTTCATTGATCTTTGTAGTCTGTAATTTGTGAGTGTTTGAGATTCATTCATTAATCGTCATTCAGAGAAGGGATGTTTTTATTGCATGGGCGAACCTCCTGGAGCAGCAACACGTTTTCTAGGCTACATCTCTTGCATGGGATGCATGTTTCATTTATGTTGAAAAACTATCACAGCTATAATTATTGGTATGTTCCTCAAATCCAGTTGAGTCGTATTTCCTATTTTTAGTCCAGATCTGCTATATTATAGGGCCTTTTGGCACGGCACTGCTTTGCATGCAACATTTTACTATATTTCTAGCACACCTGAAGCACAAAAACCACAAACATATTATCAAACCATAGTGGAAAAAAATCGGCGATGTCCCGAAAAATCTCAATTTTTTCTGGCTGTCAATTTTTCGGCATGAAAAATTCGTTGTTTTTAAAAAATCGGACATCGGCAAAAATCGACAAAATCGGCAAAAAATCGGCAAAAATCGACAAAAAATCGAGAAAGATTGTGAAAAATCGGCAAATAGGGGAAAAAATCGGTAAGCAAATTTTGACCCTATAAAAGTACAAAATTTGCATTTTTTAATGCTTGCCGATTTTTGCCGATTTTTTTGCCGATGTTACCGAGAAGATGTTTTCTGGACCCTTGCCAATTTTTTCCACTATGTATCAAACAAGATAGAATATCAATTGGGATATTGCAAAATCTTCCCTAACCTTTCACTTAAGTGAAAACAACAAATTATGTAACTTAATAGTAAAAATCAACAAGTGAAATGGATAGAAAACACCACAACCAAAGCCCTTCTTCAAATGACATATTTTACCCTAATATGAAGCCGTTTTTGCAGTGGAATATTGATGAAGAACCCTTCTTCAAATGACATATTTTACCCTAATAGGAAGCCCTTTTTGCAGCACAATATTGAAATATCCAGCATTAAACAAACAACATTATGGATGAAATGATGAAACTTACATGACAAAAGGAAACCCCTTAAACTTTAATTCTCCCAATAAATCTTCAACTAGGCTCATAAGGGATCTCCCATTAATCCAAGCATGAAAAACAAAT
The DNA here is from genome assembly GCA_001517045.1 of Pseudotsuga menziesii. NCBI lineage: Eukaryota > Viridiplantae > Streptophyta > Pinopsida > Pinales > Pinaceae > Pseudotsuga > Pseudotsuga menziesii. The sequence goes on from LPNX010387822.1 coordinate 125,518, forward strand.
GTGGGAACTACTTTTTAAGTAGTGTCTTCAACTCAATCTCTTATAATAAAATGGTAATAAATTGTAGATCGATGTTTTCTCCATAGAAAAACAATAACAAATTACATTTGAGCTCTCCAAAGCAAAATGTCCTTGATAATAATAAAATAGTAGAGCTACAATAAGTGGGATATCACATGTCTCTCTTTCATGCAAAACACTACTAGATTGGGCTAGTTTGACCATGGAAGTTGCCTCATGGCATTTGTCTTTTCTTTCCTTTGAAAGCCCTTCAATATTACCCTCCAATACCCACTTCGAATAAAATGCATTATATGCAAAGTCAAGGGGAATGAAACGACAAAATCTTTTCTTACACAAATACCTAGTGCAAATAATGTAGATACTCCATGAAAGGAAAACTAATATATTATATGATTGATAAGATAATGATGATTTACAATGAGAAATGATGTTTGTATAAATACCCATGCAAGGGTTTCCTTGGTGATGAGACTCAACCTTTCATATGGTGCCTCTTCATTTACCTTTTCATTTAATAATTTAATTAATTTATCAATTATTAATATTTATTAATGCATATTTATTTTAATTTTTGTTCATTACATTGTCTCTCCCTTAAGGGAAGCTTTGTCCTCAAAGCTTTATTGAAGACAAGGCTTATGTCTGATTTCTTGCTTGTAATGCCATCCCTCAATCGTTTGTGTTTAGTAACTATGACACTTGATGAAACGTAATGATACGAGTTACGAATTCCCAAGAAAAAATGTTGCATCGAGTGTGATGTGGTCCATCCAAGATCTATTTTCATTGGGACTATTTGTTGACCGTTGTGTTGGATAGAACTTCTTGTTTTCTGCTTAGTTTGTTGATTTTGTGTTGTTTCTTTTCTGAAATCGTAACTCCTATGTTTATGTTCATTTTGATATTGTCGTTTGTCAAAATGATTTTTATAATTTGGGTGTCGATAAGGAGTTTTTATTGTTTTTTTTACTAGATTGAATTCTTGTTCCCCAACTTGAGTTTGTTTTACTGAGAGTCTGGATGCTTCCATTAGAGGAAATTTCAACTCAAAATGGGCCTCCTAAAATGAACTAATAAAATAGTAGTTAAAATAATAAAATAATATTTATTAATTTTGGAGGAAGAAAAGAAAAAAACTACTTTTTTGTTTGTATTTTTGACATATCTCCTTGTGTTTTTACTCAAATTTCGATCGAGAGAGCTCGTTGGATGCAGAATTAAATTCCGCATCCAACGAGTACCCACTCGGCATACTTTTGACGGACCCCGCTACCCCAAAAATAAGAAATACCTGAAAAAACGAAATGATGATGTCATCATTCTGTTTTTTCAGGTATTTCTTGTTTTTGGGGTAGCAGGGTCCATCAAAAGTATGCCGAGTGGGTACTCGCTGGATGCAGAATTTAATTCCGCATCCAACGAGCTCTCCCGATCGAAATTTGAGTAAAAACACAGGGAGATATGTCAAAAATACAAACAAAAAAAGTAGTTTTTTTTATGATACCTATCCCCAAATTTATATTAAAAAAATGTTTAAGACCTATACGGTATTTCAAATTTAAAGCAATTTCATTGGCTAACACATGATGACATGGAATTTGAATAAAAGTTAAAAGGCCCATTTTGAGTTGAAATTTTCTCTAATGCTTCAGGATTTGCTCTAATTTATTCTCTAATAGCTTGTTATCATATTGAATCTTTTTGAACTTTTCTTCTTGCGACTTTTCATCCTCTCTTAACTTCTTAATCTGTTCTAGCAATTTTGGATTAACTCTTTTTAAAGAAGAATTTTCTTCATCATTTCTTGATAATTTTATCTGGAGATTTTGATTGTGATTTTTTAAATGGTAATTCTCTTTGATCTTTTCGAACAACTTCTTCTCAATATATTCATGAGCTTGTTCTGGCTTTTGATTACTTTTTAATATCTTGAATTTTGTGACTAGGGTTTTGTTATGATTTCTCAACCCGACGATTTCATCCTTGTTGTTTGAGATTGTTTCATTGATCTTTGTAGTCTGTAATTTGTGAGTGTTTTGAATGTCGTCCTTTTGTCGCTGAAGCTCTTTAATTTGTTGATGATGTCAGTCGACCTCTAAGTCTTGGCATTTCAACTTCTTGTGGATCTGTGCAATTTCCTTGTCTTTGCTGATGATGATTTTATTTAAACGCTTTACTTCTTCTAAGTCTTCATAGTTTCCATAAGTTGATCCTTCGTCTATATTTTGTGATTGTGGAACTCCCGTTGATAGAACATGTACCGTTATATTATTCTTCCCATGGAAGAAGGCCACGAACTTTCATTTTGCATTGACAACGAACGTTTCCAATGTTTCCAGCCAGTTGAAACCCAACATTATGTCAACAAGATTGTCGTCTATAGCTGAAATGATGAATTGAGATGCAAAATTATAATCATCTATCTTTAATGCTAATTCATTTATTTGATCTTCATTCGACTTGTTCTTCACTATACTTGATTCTGGAACCTGTAGCTGATTAGCAAGATCAACATTAATAAAATTATCTTTATTGGCTAGACAAATAGTGACAACAATTGGAATTTCATCAAAGATTCCACAAACTTTTAACATTGCCATAGGCATTTTCGATGGAACGTGCGATATCATTCCTTTTCCGTCATTCAGATTTGTCTTTTCCATTTTGACCTTCACTTGGATTATCCTTTTGACTTTATTATAATATAACCCTTTTCACTCTCTTGATAGCCTCAATATATATATATATATATATATATATATATATATATATATATCTTGAAAATATATATATTTTATATACTTTCCACTTTTCACTTTAATTAATCTTCCACACGATTCACTTTTTTTTTTTACTTTATATAAAAAGTGTTTTTAAATTTTTTAACCTTTTATAAATGTGTGGGGTCAAATAATGAAATAAAAAAGAATTTATTTATTTTTCCCTTAATTCACAAAGTTTGCCTTTGATAATTTATCCGATATAATTTAATATGGATAGATGTATATAATTTTCAAAGGGTCACGACCTTTACTTGATCGCTTTGATTGCTAAACAAACTTTGATGCAACCCACTATAACTCAGACCACGCAATGATTATAATGTAGACCACGATAACAGGGCACTGAAAAGTAAAAGTGGTGTTACACTAGCACACAGTGGTCCCACTGATCGATCTTCGAGGTGTCACGTTCAACTCGATATCACACGGTAGCTGGTAATTTTTTATAGATTATGGTGGTAGCAGTGGCGACAGGAGGTAGTTTCTTCTTGTGTTGTATTCCGACGGTGGTATCTGTTAGCACTTAGAACCGCACCCAAAGGTTGCGGAAAGGCGGTCCTCGAGGTAACAACAAAACCGCATTAGGAAAGGGAGTTGGCTTCTCCGATTCCAGAGAGGGATCTCTCACACATACATAGCAAGGCCAGATATATTGTCACGGAATGAATTTCAGAGATTGGTTGTCGAAACGCGGTGAAGAAGTGTTGGGCTATGGGGTCAAAAATACCAAGAAACACAGAACAGTCTGCAGAGGGAATGTTCGCAAGAGCAAGGTAGCACTTCGGTCACGGTCGATATGTTTGGGTTTGGTGAAAAATGAAGAACGATGACAATCCATCAATGTAGAGCACCGCAAGGATGAATTCTACATCAACTTTGGAAGAAGCATTTGGTGAATGTCTAAAACAATGGCCAAAGCATAAGAATATGAATTCCGAACCATTATACACTAAGTCAAAGACATGAAGAAAACATAATGTAAAGAAATAACAGGAAGTACATGCACGTAAGAAGAGATTACAGACTGCAACTGAGAAATACACAGGAATTCTCACATTCAAAGGCTGACATTTGGCTCTGTTTCTTGTATTAAAATGGATCAAATTTACATAAGAACGAAAATATCACGGGTTCCAACCAAAACCAACCCTTTCTCCCTCTGCGGGGAGTATATTTATAGTGCTTCTGGCCCCCGAGACCAACCTTGAGACGGGGCCAGAAATCAGTTACAGTCACAATCAAAACTTTAACAAACTAGGATGTGGCATAATTCCCCACAGTTTACATACATAAAACAAAACAGTATGGAGCAAACACTCATGCTGGTCTTAAGCGATAGTGCACCGTCTTCAGTTTCGAGCTCGCCCGTCTTGAAAATGACGGCTCGGGACATTCTCCAGTGGCTTGCTGCTAACTTGGCTTGAGTTGTCTCCTCTCTCGTAGGGTATGTAATGTGTCTTTCCTTCTCTGGGTCATTTGTGTTCATTTTGTGCTCAATGGCATTATCCTGCCTGTGTTCACAGCTGGCAAGAAGGTTTGTGTTCCTTCTGTGTTCATCCTTCCTCCTCACCCCCCTCTCTCCTGGTAGCACTGTTATTTGAGGGGACTTGAAGAAGGGCCACACTGCTTTTGATAGTGACAGGTCCTTGAGGAGGCTTGTCATTCTTGTGCTTCTCTCCTCCTAGGAGGAGCGCCCTCCTACAGGTCATATGGTGCGGCACCTTCTCGGCTTCATCACCACCCCAGATAAAGTTGGCAAGTGGAATTCACAAAGGCGGTGATGAAGACCTTGGACTTCCTCCTCTCTAGTTCGAGCATCCGCTCCAACGGGTCACCACTAGCAATGGTCACCACGTGCTAAGATTATGGAGACCGCGACTCTGTCCGGAGGTTTTGGAGGGATGCCCATTGGACAGGAAATTCTAGGCACAACACCCGCAGAGGTGTTGTAATCTATTAAGACAACTATGCTCTTACCAACCTCAGGAGGTCCATCTACTGTGATGAACATCCTTGCCTTGACCTTGCTGGCGTCGGAAGGATTTTCTACTGTAATAAATGTCCTTACCATGATGGTTGGAGTTCCCCTAGCATGAAAACTCAGGAATAGTGGGACTTTAGGCTGGGACTCACCAACCAAAAGAACACCTTGACAAACAGATTCTTCACACAAGGAAGCCATCGTAGACTTCCCTTAAGATTCTCAAGATCCTCAACAAACTAGCATTCAACCACCCTAGCTTCTCTTCCACATTCATTTAATCTCTGTCTCCCAATAGCTCTGAAAAATAGCGTTTATAAAGAGCTGGAAAGCCAAACCCGATGATGACCCTGTCAGTACCTTCACACACTTCGTCAGCAAGTGGCATGATGACGACACGCATGGCCACATGGGTTTTGGATCCGGCTTCCATGCTGAGATCCCAGTCACGCTGCCCTTTCTGCTGTGATGCTATACTGCTAGCTACAGAAATGACCTTTGGCATCAGTTTCCATCATGGCCCATTCGGCTCATGGCACATGGACTTGACATCCCTTATCCATTTGCCCTTCCCGACGACGGTATTAGAATATTCTTGTTCACCGCGTCTTCCTGCTTCGTGTGGAAGCCATACCTGTCCTCTACATCCCAATCATTGGGATACTTTCATGATTTTCATACGCTTGATGCAGCGAACTTTTTCAGTTCAAGAGGGCGGTCTACGCCGTGGAGCCGATTTTCCAATCGCAGATATGTTCCAATGGCGTCAGGGCATTCTGTTACCTGTCGCTTCGGCCCTTTGCGCGCTGGTCTCAAAATATCACGTCGACAGGGGCTTCTTGGAATGAGCAAATTGTATGCAAGACTCCCTTTTTTGTCACAGATCTATCATCCTGCAACTTTCGTCGGGTAGAATTATTTCCAGCCTTTCGATCTGAATTTCACCGATCTCCATCGTTCGCATTTAAAGGGAATGCTATATTACGCGGATCCTGGAGGTGGTTTGTCTTGTGCTTGTTTAATCAGCGGAACTAACCTCCTTTGTTGATCTACCCCTTTGTTGATCTTGACCCTCGAAAGCTGCGGTCATTCTAACCTGTTCCGCGAAAACACAAAGATGACTTGGGCAGCGCTTGTTAGATTTGCGAAACCCGTTATGTCCGTCGATCTGGCTCGCCTCCGGATCACCACCGTCGAAACGCTATCCCCTTTAGTGCAGTTTTGGCCAAGCTGCGTATAAGATCTATTATGCTTTTTTAGGACGTGATTGCTATGTCTTACCTTCCCATCATCCTACGCGAAACAAAAACAGTGCTAACAGTATCTTCTGCCACAAATTCTGTGACTTAACGTAATTTTCATAAACCGCAATTGGTGACAGAGTAATTTTTCTTTGATAAATTTCTGAATTTTAATTGACCAAGGGCTTATGATGGCCAAAGATCCAAAAGCAGAGAACCTATGATAGAATGAGTGTGGCCAATAGTCGATTCAGACAAGGTTTGAATTTGTTTTTCCAAAGGTGGGATCAGAGTAAATGCCCAAGAAGGGGCTCTGATACCAATGAGACAACAAATTGTTTCTTACACAAATACCCAATGGAAATAACGTAGATACTCCATGAAAGAAAAAATAATATATTATATGATTGATAAGATAATGATGATTTACAATGAGGAATGATGCTTGTATGAATACCCATGCAAGGGTTTCCTTGGTGATGAGACGCCACCTTTCATAAGGTGCCTCTTCATTTACCTTTTCATTTAATTATTTAATTAATTTATCAATATTNTTCTTTTATTTTTTGTTCATTACAGGGAAGGAAGTGCTCTTCAAGAGGAGTTAATCATCCTTAATATGTTGAAAAGATGCCATGTCTACAGACTACAACTCTAGCTAGGATGTTCTCCAAGAAAGTCTTTGACCAAATCTTATAACATTAAAATATCTTTAGAAAGGGTGCACCCTTGATTTATGTGCAAAGAGGAGGCTTTGAGACCCCAAAAATAGTGAAGTACTCCAAAGGTGGGTTCCTTAGATAGATGTGCAAAGTTAGTTATATCTTCATGATCCCTTAATAAATGTGCCAAGCAACTCCTGTGACCTCTTCTCATGGAGCATTTCTTGAGAAAGAGAATTAAACTTCCTCAAGTATGGGGCATCCTCAAAACATGTGGCAAGAGCATGGATCCATGTGCACAATCCGAAATTCCTGAAATCACGGTCCCAAGGTGGAGTGCTCTTCCACATGTGCATTAAACCTCAAACCTAGTGCCAAGATGCATTACCAAAGAGAGTGCTCCACTAGACAAGGGAGTCAACCACCTCAAGATGCCAAATCATGCCAAAAATATACAAATGAGCTAGGGCGCTCCATGGAACAAGTCAATAACCCCTTTAATAAGTGGTTCTCATGAATTGATGTGCAAATATGGGCAATGGTAGTTAGAACTAGCTCCTTAAAGCTAGAGTTCCCTCAAAGAATGTGCAATGAAGCCTAAATTCACTTGGATTTGACTGACTTCAACTCCCAAAAGCTTCAAAGGGGGTGCTCTAGATAAGTGTGCACAAGTGGAGTTCTCCTAAATAAATGCAACAATCTCATCTCTGCAATAGACTAATGTTCTTCACAAGGTGAGCGCCCTATAGATATGTGCTCTTGTGGTGCTTTCCTTCAAGGTGCAATAATTGCACAATATGCCCATTGCCATGGAAACCATAGCAACCCCTAATTTGATGGGTGTCCTCCAAAATTGTGCAAGCATCCACGTGAACATAAATAATGCTAGGTGAAAGCCCTCATAAAACATGGTGCCCCCCCATAAACCACCTGTGTTGATGATGTGGCATGCCTCCAAATATGTGACAATGCCTTGAAAAGTGATGCTCAGTGAGAAACCATGCATCAAAAGGAGCAACCAAATGTCTATCAAGCCACCATCCTCTATATGCAGCTTACATGGGAAAGGTCTTCCATCTGTATCAAATCCTCATGCAACATGAGGGGTAAAAAACCATGGATGGATATTGAATCCTTCAAATATGGGTGTTTCCCATGACACAGCCCCTGTGTCAAAGACAATATTAAATGTGCTTTTAGGAAAAATTCCAACATACACCCAAACTCCATGCTTTTGATACTTTATGAAAACATTTTTTTATGCAAAAGAATTCTGTTTGAACTTATTTCTCAATCATCTTTCAATCAATTTGAAATTGTTTTTATTTTGTTAATATATGAATTTTCTCAGCTCTGTGATTAGACGATGCAAAATTTCTATTGTGTTTTACTCTTTTCTTGATTCCTTTTACCTCAATGAGTTACATACAACAGTCTAATATGAAAACATATATTCCATTATACTTATCTTTCGCTTTCCAAGTTCTTGTTGGCTCACGTTGGATTTTACAGTGTTAGTGTAATATGCAAATATAGAATTATATTCCATTATACTTCTTCTTTGCTTTCCAAGTTCTTGTTGGCTCATTCTGTCTTTTGCAGGCTTGTTGTTGTGTTGCAGGATAAGGCATACATCTATGATTTGAACAAAGTCACCATTTTAGATACAATTGACACTATCCCGAATCCGAAAGGTTGAAGTTCTACCACCAATGAGACACTTCTACCTTCTTGTTTTTTGATATTGTCTAATGAAAACAATGAGCTACATTTCATGATTTCATACTAAAGGAAAAATGTGCTAAATTCATTGTAAATATCTTTCTTGTTGGTTATTTGAGATCATATTGACATAGTCCATAGGGTATTATTTCTGTTGTACAAGTGCATTAGGAAAGACTGGTAACTGTACTATGTATTTGTTGCTTAGAAAACAAATGTACTAAATTTGATTTATCTATTTACAAAATCAAACTGTACTTATTTGATCAATCCTTCCAAACAATTTAAAGTAGTCACTAATTTTTTCCTCATCATTTACCTTAATATAAATTGAATTTGTCACCTTGCCTTAATTTCATTTCTTTGTGAAGGTTTGATGTTATTAAGAGATTAATGGATAAGGTAATATTGATAAAACCAAGGAAAAAGGTCAATGAGACTCTAAACTACAATCAATCATCTATGGACTATGGGAGTGTCAAGGACACTAGAAACAAGGAAACTTTAAGATGAGGAGATAGAAATGTCGAAAAATGAAAGAGGATGTTGAGATTCACAAGAGATAGTGAGAGAATCAAATGGAATAATTAGAAACCTTAATTCTCCAATAAAGAGAAAACAAACCAACACCAGGGTAGTGCAACCCTTGAAGAGAAATCATCAAAGACGAGTGCAACCCTAGAAATAGAAAGAACCCAAGAACAGGTGCACTATAGAGAGAAAGAAATGCAGGGACAAGGGAGTGCAATACTTGATGATTCGCTTGGGAAAATCACTTTAATTAAAGATGAATGAATCACTTGAGATCCAAAATATAAATTAGAGTAAATGTAGACTGAAGCTACATTGTTTGATATATCCACCTTTAAGTTGCATAGCGGCCACAAAGGGAAGCCTTTCCATAACATCTCGGCTCAATGGAAAATCTCCCAAACCAATATGTTTGGTAAGCTGATTTGCTGAAGTTAAAAAGGTTGGCACAAGTTGTCCCTCATAATGGAGTTGTCGAATGTAGTGCATCCATTTTAATGTTCTTAGTGCTTTGGTTGTCACAAAATAGAGTGGTGGGGTTTTTTGAGAAAGATGCTAGCTTTTCGGGTTACTCCAAAAGTGTTTTCATTTTGCTAAGAGAGCATTATGTTTCCTAGCCCCTTTGATGATGCTTCATGGACATATGGGTGGTTCAGTTTGGGTGGATGTGTGACCTTGGCTAGAGTGCTAGCATAGTGACCTCATCGAGGAGGTTGTTACCTTAATCAACATAATGTCTAACCCATTGGATGTACACAATGGGGGAGTTGATCCCTTAGTAAGGGGAGGTACCTACCTAGGAGGAGCATTGTGCGCTTTGAGGAGGGCACTTAGCCCTAGGAGCCTGGGTCCATGTGATATATACCTTGGAGGTTGGATAATTTACTTGAGGATGCTTGGGTTAAGGAGCATACTTTATGGAGGTTCGTGATGGACTTGGATACATGTGGAGGTGGAGTATTGTAGCTTTGTGACCACATGGCACACACAAGAGTAGCATTGGACACATGAGTTGCACATAGTTAGAGGAGATGTGTCTTGTATGAGGCCACTTGGATAATAGTTCATTGTGGAAGAGGGAATGTTGCACGAACAACTTGTTGGAGAGTGCACCATCTTGGAGGAGTGTCATGTTTGAAGGTTGTTTCACATTGGGTGTTGGATAAACCCTATTTTGATACCTGTACATCCTTGGATTGGAGAGTGCTCCATGCAAGTTTTTTTTCTTGATTTCTTGTACGAACTTATGCTCTTATTTTATGTTAGTTTCCATCACCTATTATATATATAAAGGAGGAGAGATCTTTGATATATAGTATGATCATTGTATTCTATCTTTGTACTTGTCTTGGAGACATTAGGGTTCATGAGGAAACACTAGAAGAGAGACATCTTGTATGGAGTGTTACCACACAAACCAACATTTTAAGATTGAAGCCCCAAAATAAATGATAACTCATGGATAACTAAGAGGGAGGCCAATGTCACCAAATGTAACTCTCTTCTACTCTTAAGGCTAACTCTTCTCTAACTCAAGGGAGGAGTCCCTAGGATGAGTACTAGAGTTTAACAGTGGAGCACAAGGTGAAATTGAAGAGTAACACTAGCAAAACAAAGTGTTTTAGTTTTTGGAAAAGATAAAGGTGATGAAGGGACTGGAGACCAGTGCCTTTTCAAATGGGAAAATGGGGTCAACCAAGGTCGCATGACGGTTTCTTTAGGAAGATTAGAAAGGGATAGGGTTGTACTACACAAACCTAGCTGCTCTCTAATGGCTTGGTTGATTTCACAAATTAAACAAAGTGAAAGTTCTAGAGCAAAATTTTTAGATGTAATTAAGGGGGAAAGATATCATGGAAGGCATTGGAAAACACATGATCTAGATTCTAGAGATGAAAATGGGCACCTAAACTACAATTCCAAATGAAAACAACCACATAAAAGGTAGAGTCTAGTCTTCTATTTTGTCAATGCCATTGACAATTTGTAGATTCATGAAATAACCAAGCTTCAACAATATGAAAACCTTCAACAAAGCTTTAGCATCAACCATCCACAAGAGCCAAGAGATATTTCATCAAGTCTAATGGGATTTCTCCCCAATCTAAACATGAATACAAATAAGGAAGAGATGAGCTCTAACTTCCTCTACAATAAAATAATAATGGATCTACCAAAACCCTAGATCTATCCTAGGGAGGAGTAAACAAACCAAAAATCCTCCAACTATTAAGTTAAATAATAATAAAGAAGTAATGGCCAAGGCCAGATGTACTGGTATCAAGAGATACAAGGCCTAAGAAACAGGGTGCCTCCATGAAATTAGGGCTGCTATGAATTAAAATTTAGTAATTAGATTACCTCTTCTGTAAACGCTAAGAATCTGACCAACCCGCCTGAAGCTGCAATCGCATCAACAAATGGGTACATTGGCCCTAGTATAGAATATGACGTTGCGGAAGATTTCAAGAAAAGCAGGGCAAATATCTTATTGTTTGAAATTTGTCAAATACCCCAACAAAAGAAGCGTTTGATGGAAGCATTAGAATTTACTGTAGCTAAAGAAAAGGAAGGGAAGCAACCTGAAGACAGGCAGGATAAGAAGATTAATGAAGCAAGTATTGGGGAAAAATCTAAATCCCAAACACCATCCTTTTTATTGACTTTTGAAATCTACAACTATAACGTGCATTACTATTTGGTTGATTCTAGAGCTTCTTCCAATGTGATTCCCTACTCGGTGTGTAAGAAAATAAATGGACAACTTAGCCTATGCCCTTCAGGCTTCTAGGATTATACAACTCAATAGATCAGACATTAAGGTAATCGGTGAGTTGAAAAATGTCTTGATCAGATCGGCGTTAGATGAGAGGGTATGTTAGTTCATCAATATAGTTGTGGTAGACATTCCTAAAGCGTATGGGATGCTACTCAGTAGAGACTGGTCTAGTAAGCTCCAAGGATGTTTTACCTCTGATTGGTCCCATCTGTGGCTCCTTTATCGGAATAAGTTGAACCAGATACGTGTAGACAAAGATCCAAATATGAATACTGTCACTGTGCTAGAAGGTGCAAGGAGCCTTCAACTTTTCTCCCTCTGTCTTGGGCAATTTTTTTTTGGAAACTGTGCCAAGTTGTTATCAAGCTGAGATTGTCAGCCATGAATCAGACACCTAGTCCCATCTCCTTCAGTTTTCTTAGGATGATGAAAATGGATGTAATATATTAGAACTAGGCACTAACATTAACTTAGGCATTGACATAGATGCTAACAGTAGTGTAGCTTCAAATTTTTCCTTCCCAAGTTGGTTGATGGAAAGGCCATTCAGACCTCTCATTGGAGCTTATTGAAGGAGTTTTAGTTGCAGGTTGAAGGTCCATACAGTCGAATTCTCATGTATCTCCCTATTCTCTCATTCCTTCTTCTCCATTACCCCACACTCTCATGTTGATGGCGCACTTGTTGGAGTGGTGCTTGCACTTTCCTAAGGATATTTGATGCCCAAGCTTGGGTATATTATGTATGGCTCTTTAATCTCATCTCCATATGATCTGTAAGTCGAAATATCAGAACTACATGTATGAAAGGCTTGCATTCCCCATGCGCTTGAATAACTAGTTTTCATGGATTTGGCTTCAATCTTGAAGTGGTTTTATATCAGATTTGTATGAGGAATTTTATATGAGTTTAATGATGTTGGGGAAGCCATATATTATGTAAGACTCTATACTTTCATTCCCATATGTTATTCATCTTGAAATCCAAGAAACTCCTATGTGAATAGCTTGCATTCTCATGGCATTGTATCACTAGTTTTCATGGATTTTGGCTTCAAACTTGAAGTAGTTTTATACCAGATTTGTATGAGGGCTCTTCTATGAGTTGGATGATGTTGTGACAACAATATATGATGTGTTACTCTATAATTTCATGTCCCTATGCTCTGAGGGTCGAAATCCAAGAAATCCATATGTGAAACTCTTGCATTCCAATGCCATTGAATCACTAGTTTCCATGAATTTGGCTTCAATCTTGAAGGAGTCTTGTATCAGATTTGTATGAGGGACGTTCTCTATGTTTGATGATGTTGTGACAACCATATATGATGTGTTACAGTTTACTCTCTTCTAATCTCATGTATGTATGCTATGTGGGTTGAAATCCAAGAAATCCATATTTGAAACTCTTGCAAGTCCATGCTACTAATTCACTAGTTTTCATGTATTTGACTCCCATACTGAATGAGTTGTATACAAGACTTGTATGAGGGGATTTCTATGGTGTTTGACATTGTTGGGGAAACAATTTTTATGTTGTATATGGTCTCTATATGTCACATCCTGATTTGAGCCTTTAACTCTACCTTTCATATGTCAAAATCGAGCTAGTTATGCAATTTCCTCATAAGCAATTTCACTAAAAGTTATCAAACGAATGTGGAACTCTATAACCAGTTTACAGAATTAATAATCATGTGTAATGACAGTCCATGAGGTCTTATATCAGTCCCCATACTTTGTTTACAAATTTGGGAGGTTTGTACATGAGTTGGGAAGCCCAATTGGCCTACACCCTAGGGGGGATTTCATCACAGTTTCCTAGTAATTTTGGCCCTTTTTTCATCAACCCCAAACAAGGTTGCAGAGGTCTAAAGTCAGATACAAAGTGTCCATAAACCTCCTTGGTATGTTTTAAGGCTCACCATACCATTTCCTTTCAAATTCGTGACCATTTGGAGAAAGTTGGAACCCTCTAGAGTCGTGACTAGTCAAGCTTAAAAATGCCCAAATTGTAATTTTATCCAAAACTCCAAAAAGGGACATTACAATTTTCTCTTTCTAGGGTTTTCCCCAAGAGTTAGGGTTTTTCCTGGTCTTTGACCAAAACACCTGTGTTTTCATGTGTGATGTTTACTTCAGTATTGAGAAGATCTTGAATATGGTGGTTTATATTTCAAATTTAAGAGTAAATTTTTAATCATAAACCCTAGGCATTCAAGTGTTTGACAGAATGTGTGAATGAAAGTTTCATACTAATGTCATTGATTTTCTTCACATCAAATACCATCAAGTGGATTCGACAATAAGAGTGAAGAAATGATGTTGTGGTGACGAGTGTAAAGGCCACAATTTCTTAATTATGAACTTAACTTGCTTATGTTAGCAGTCCTATTAAATTAAATGTTTAGAATAAATTCCTAGGCTGTTTAAATGATGATTCACATGAAAAACCCAATGACGATAGGAACCAAACTAGGTATTGAAACACGTGTTGGAATCTAAAAGCAACTATAGGGTTACGTCTTATTTATGCGCAAAGAATGTTGATGACCACAAGCCTTAGGTCACATGTCCGATAATCTTCTAAATAAAATACTTGCTGGTGTGAAGACCGAATTAGCATCGTAAAAATCATATTTATTACATTAAAAATAATGAATTCGACATATTTACTTTTATTGATTTTAGTTATTAAATTAAAGTAAAAGAGATTCTTTAATATATTAAATTGTGGTGAAACGTGATGCCAAGATAGTGTAAAATAATCGAGAAAGGAGTAGTTTTAGGGGCCCATCATAAAGGTCCCATATTCTTAGGGATGACATATTCGAATAGGATCGACTTATGATTTGAAATTGCTGATGGAAAATTTTTTAAGAAGGGGATGCAATTTTGATGTAGAAAAAGGGAACTTACCAAAAAACGATCAAGTCGTGCTATGATGTGCCCCGACTCGATTCTTTTGTTGCTCCAGGTGAAAGTACCCCTTTTTAGCTTGATGTCTACTAGATCGCAAAGAGAGAGAAGGTCCTACAAATGCTTGCCAAAGGGATCTATGATCTTTGAGCCTCCATGTCGTTTCAATTGAGAGGCGGTGCCGTTAAAGTCCCCTGCAACTATACACCCTATATGCAGATCCTTGTCCCTAAGTTCTCCAAGAGATCTCCAAAATTCTTGTTTTTTGTGATACACAACAGGCTCGTATACATTACATATTCTAATGGTCTAATTCTCCAAATCAATCAGTTCAACCATAATCCAATTGTTGTTCTTCCACTCTTCTATTAAGGTGAATTTTCTTTTGTCCCACCATGTGCTTATACCTTTCGATGCTTCGACTGCGTTCACAGAAACCCCATTTCCATTTTTCCATACTTTCTTCAGAACTGTTTGGCATTCCTCCTTCCCCATCCTAGTCTCTTGGAGCAGAAGTAAGGAGACTTGATTTTTTTTAATTATCGACATGACTACTTCTATATTTTCCTTTCCTCCTAAGCCCTTGCAGTTCCAAGAGACTATTTTCATTACTTTTTAGAGTTGAGAGAGGAGAATCTTGTCTTACTTCCCTATTGTTCCCCATGAGTTTTTTTTCCTATTGTTGAAATTGGCTATATGTGCTGATCTAGACTAGTTTGTTTTCCTTCGTCTTTTTCCTTCTCTGCCTACTCTTCTTTGTGTGTTCTATTGTTGAAATATTGTAACTTTGAAGAATATTCTATATGTATCTTTTTGTGGTCCCCGATGGTCCTATCGGGAGAACCACTTGTATTACTTTGTACCCCGATGCTTCTAATCGGAAGAACTAATAAGAGTCATGAGGTAGTCCCCTCTAATTGTAAAGGTGGGTCATTAGCACCCCAGTGTGGTTACTTGAGCCTACATGTGTAACTCGAGCCTACATGATTAACTCGAGCCTAGATGTCGGATGAGTTAATTGAAGTGAACGGATGAATATAAATAGAGGTGTAGAGCTCCTCATTTGGTGCACACACTCTCACTTGTGTAGCGCATTAGTGGAGAAGAGAAGAGTTGCAGGAGAAGGAGGATCAGGCTTTGATCTCCTTGTTGGTTTTACCTTTTATCTTTTTGGGGCATCTATATTGAGGAAGCTTTTGCTGGGTTTTTCCCTTTAGGGTTTTCCCAGGATAAATCTTTGTGTTCCTTTTGTATGGTTGTGCTTGTCTATCTTTCAGTGATCCTGTTCATATGCTTTTGTTATGAAAATGAAATGAAATACTGATGTCTTAGCTTAGCATATGAAAATTTAACATGGTATCAGAGCCACCTTGAAAAGAAGACATTGTGCAGCTGCAGAATCTAGGGCTTCTTACTTTTTGGTTCTCTCTCCACAATCGATCAGCAAAAGAAGGCTAGGATGACTCTCCATTGAAGGGCGCATCTTTCTGTCGAAGCGGAATTCGATTTCGAGCATTTTCAGTTTTCGGTGTGGGAAATTAGGGCTTCTTGCAGAAGAAGAATTTTTTAGTGAGCTTGGCATAGGATTGCTCTCCTCATCAAAATCGAAGTTTAGAGACCTGGATCAAGATTTTTGGTTGGGTAAAACTCTATGAAAGTCAAACCCTAGTTTGACCTCGAGCTAGAAAAACCCTAAATACTAAAACTGCTAAGTTTTGGTACATTCTCTATATCCCGAGATTGGCGAAGGTTCAGGAGCTAAAAATTTTAGAGGCCGAAGATAAAATCTTGATGTACATTGTGTCCAAAATTCAGCCTCAGATTCGCTATATTCTGGGAGATATGATCCCTCCAAGTTAGGGTTCCAGCCTTTTCCAGAATTCATCCCTAAACAGGACACTTGGGGAGAATTGCTATAGCTTGGGCTACAGATGTCCAAATGGAATTCCTGAAGATGTTCCAGAAAGGGCGCTGACTGTAATTTCTGTGGTCCGAATTTTAGACCCAGAAGATGAAACAGTGACACGTGGCATTCCGTACAACTTCACTGTTCTGAACAGTCCTGTAACAGGTCACCTTGGGAAAAGGATCATAAATCCCAATTGGTGAAACCAATTTTGATTAAACCCGTGGTATTGGATCAGGGACATGCGAGGTTACCTTAGTGCGAAATTTCAGACATAGAGGAGCAGTAATTTCGGAGATATCACAGAAACAGTGACAGGCATTTCTGTAGAAGAAATTGGAAAACTAGGGCTTCCTGTTCCGGGAGCTTCCCTCCACTGTATTCAGAAAAGGAGTACATTAGACAGCTCCATTTGAAGAGATATATATTTCTATCCAATCAGATCTTAAAGATTCCAAGTTTTGAAAATTAGGGTTTCTCTAACAAACCCTAAATCAGCCAGCTCCGGAAGCAGGACGGACACCTCAAATCGATAAGATCTAATCTTTTGCTATTTGCATTTGAGGTTCTCATTTCAAAGTGATCTATCACATCAGCTTGATGATAAGCTTGGTGAAGTTGAAAACTTCCAAGCATGGAAGTATTTGATCTCTTTGAAGAAAATGAATTGGACACCTTCATGAGTAGAGAGGTTCCAGTTCCAGAAGGAGATGAGGCTCAAAGCCTTACACAAGAAGAACTTAATCAAGGCCAAGAAGATCATTGTTGATTCAATCACAGATCAACTTGTACCACAAGTGTCTTCCCTAAAGACATCGAAGATGTTTGATTCCTTGATCAAGCTATTTGAAGATAAGAACATAAATCAAAATATGGCTTTGAGAAAACAGGTGAAGAATGTGAAGATCCAGAATGCAGAACATCTTGAAGTAGTAGAAGAAGAAGCGGAGAATGCAGAAGTGGTGATAGCCACCTTGAATGGTCTCCTAGGATCATAGAATTCATTCATTCAAGGAATGTGTGCCAGAAGGAAGTAATTACTTTCAACAGACTCTGGGAAGAAGAAGAAGCTTGTCTCATAAGAAGAGAAGAAGAAAGATGGGAGCAATTGAAGATCAAGCTCTCACCATTCAAAGAAGATCCCTCAATCGATGAGGAATATGAAGAACTCAATTCT